>OX155900.1:54698307-55298307 GCA_944588485.1 Phosphuga atrata | reverse complement strand
ATGGTTTTACCAAGACAAACAGCTCTAATTTGCCTAGAGTTGATTTGTTGATATTTTTGAGTTTTTGGCATCAAACAAAGACCTTTTCAGCAGAGTTTAGAAACGTCAAAACCGCGCACCACTTTACCGCACACACTTTAGAATTCATAACCCGAATAACAGCTGATTCCCCTAATGTATCGGTCGATTTACAAACATCTGACGTCACAAGCAGACGCCATGACACCAGCGATCGCTTTCAAGCAGATTTTAAACTTGAATTTCAATAGCATTTTTTTCTAATAAAACTGCTTCCGGCAAAAATAATATATATTTTCGGAAATAGTAGATACTTTGGAATATAATATATCACATTTTCAAAATCAGTCATTATGCCAAAAACTGAAAGAAAAAATTCTACTGATATATGTGAAAATGGCATTTTTTCCTCGGCTTACCCTACATGAAAGTGACATTTTTTCATTCTAGGGATGAAAATATTTTCACGTCTAGAGACGAAAATGAGCATTTTAAATTTATGATTTTCTCGATTAAAACACTAAACTAACCACATTTGCATGGACTTTCTTATTAATTACATCAATTTCAAGGAAATATTTTATGTACAAACGTAAAACGAGCCTGAAACTATTTAAAAAACCGAAATAAAATTAGGACATTTGACTTGAAAAGTATCACCTTCTATGAGAATGCAATATGTTACCGTGGAAACGGCCAAACTAACAATTAAATTTGTTTTGACAGTTCAGACAGTTCGCTACGAATTGGATTTATTAAAGTCGAATTATGGATTCTACAACCGAAATCAGTAGAAAAAAATGCATTTACTACTCGTGATGAAAGTGTTTTTTCTGGTACGGTGTGATTGCTAACTCGCTGGCGCTCATGAGCAAACTCCCACCTCACCAAAAAAAGATGCCATCATCTCTTGCTGTAAAATATACTATTTTTCCTAAAATGAACAAAAATGAACTAAAATTGTGATATTATTCACAGAAATGGTTAAAAAAAACGAAGTTGGACGAGGACAACTTCGCTTTTTTTAACGATTTATGTGAATAATATCAAAATTTTAGTTCATTTTTGCTCATTTTTCTGAAAAAAAGTTTTTTTAGTTTTCGTCTTTAGTTGTTTCAAAATTTAAAAAAAAACGCAATTTTTTTAAGTAACAAGTCATGTTAACATATTTATTCTCCAAAGCTAAACTAGATTCTAATAGCAATAATTACAAAGGAATACGTAGTATGTGTTTTTTTTTTTATAACAGTCCGCGATTAATAATAAGTTATGATTGATAACACACACGTGCGTTTGGTTTACGATTCGTTGATTGGTTGAGAGCTGCTATTACGTGCTCATACGTTCAGCGCCCCCCGAGCCACAATTCAAACTAACGGATGTTGCCTATATCTATGAGCACTCATTCCAGTTTAACCCAAATAAGTACTAAATAATAAGGTATGTAACCATTAAGAATGCATTTCTTTTCATTTCTATCAAGTTAAATAATGTCGAGTAACAGTTATATATAAAAATACAACTGTTTGTTTATTATAATATTAAATAATGTACCTAATAAGAAATAAATTTGTTACATCAAACATATTTTTCTTATTAAACAGAAACAAATTAGTGTGGTCGTAGATAAAATATATACATAACTCGAGTTATAGGGCAATTACGTGCTCGCGGAATTACGCACTCCCCGCTACGCCGAACTGTTCCGCTCGTACGTAATATGCTTCTTACAACTCTCGTTACGTAATATGCTATTGTTCTCTAAAGCTAGACTAGAGTATAATAGCAATAATTACAAAGGAATACGTGGTATGTATTTTTTTTTCTTTTTCTATAAATACTTTTGTTATTATTTAATGAAAGTAATAACCTGGTAAATATTTTAAAAATATTCAAACGTAGGTTTTAAACATGTTTTTTACTACACAATCAATGTTAAATTTCAAAATCTCATTTTATTATTTTTGTTTGTAAAATGTAAATTTGGCAGACTTATATTAATGCAATATTGTAGTTAACATAAGCAAACTCGCAAATCGTTTATTTTTATTATTTGACTATAAAGATGTTATTTATCTGCTATTGGAACAAGTTATCTGCAGGATTTAACTTCAAATTCCATCTGTTGAACTTCATTTTTATTCATTTACTATAAAGATATTATTTATCTGTCTTTAGGAATTATCTGCACTTCTTACGTCTTGTTAATATTTAGCAGATTATCGACTTTCAATTTTAGAAATAACCCCTTATGGAGGTTCGAGCGGATCCCATGTTAAATACAGTCGAACTTCCTTATGTCGAATTACCATAGTTTACCAAAAAAAATGGAGTTATAGAAAATTCGAGTTAGAGAAATTCATAATTACAAAATGAGCAAAATTCACTTTTTCACACAATTTTTCAAAGAAAATATAACATAATATAACATATGTCCAGTATGCGAAATCCTCAATTATAACTATGCCGTTTCAAATCACTTCAAATTAAAGGATATTACTCCAGTAACATCGGACCCCAATATAACATATGTATTTATTTATAAACAAAATAGAGAATATACATTATATTAATAATGTAACTAAAAATAATTATAATTAATATATTATTTTTTGAAAAAGTCGGTAATTTTAATTTTGTTTCCATTAAAAAATTCCCAAAAATCCAAAGTTCAAAAATTTTCATAAAAAAAAAACTACAAAATTCTCCAAAGTAGATAATGCGTAACACTTTTTCAAAAGTATGCATCATTAGTTGCACCATTTTCGGCTTTGTTCAGAATTTCTTCGCGATTTCTTATAATTAAAGAAAGTGTACTTGGAGAAATCCCAGTCTTCAGGAATCACTTTTTTCTTTTTAATTCCTTTGTCAACTTCACTTATCAACCTTACTTTGTCACATAATGACATCGTTGTCACGACAACGACATAGTTTTCTTCTCTGACCACTCATATTTGCAATTGTAACTGCAGAGGTAAGAAGAATGTGTTTAATCTCTAAAATTTCATTAATATATAGTAATGTAGTAAATTAAAGCAATAATAACAATAAATTTTTAAAAGTACGTAGCGATTAAAAAATTGGAGTTATAGAGATTATTTTCTATGTAAAATTTTACCATTATACACATTTTTACTACGAGTTATGGAAAAAATTGAGTTAAGGAAAATTAGAGTTATGGAAGTTAATTTATATGTAAAATGCTATCTAAACGTATGAATTTCTAAAAAAGTTCGAGTTATAGAAAATTTGGAGTTATATAAGTTCGAGTTATGGAAGTTCGACTGTATTTTATAAGTTTAAGCTTTAAAACTGTCTATACATGCAGATCAATACTTTATCTCAAAAATTGTCCTCTCAAAATTTGAAAATGATCCACCATTTTGTTTATCCGAAAAAAAAAATTTCAAAAATTATGTTTTTTCAATTCTTATACACAGGCTCTTATGGCTGACGTCTCGTCTTTATTTTTTTTTTTCAGTATTAATTTCGAAACTAATTAACAAAAAACTATATACAATAAACTTAGATAATTGTAAAACACGATAACATTAAAACAATGTTACGTCACCGATCTAATTATTTAAATAATTAAATCTAAACTTTTTATTTTGAATCTTGTTTATCGACAATAATTCACCTGACGGATGGTTAGGCAACATCGCGAGAACAGCTGAGAGAAAAGAAAAAGATGGAAACATAACTACAGTCGAACTTCGCTAAGTCGAAGTACCATAGTTCACGAAAAAAAATTGGAGTTACAAAATTCGAGTTAGAACAATACATAACTACAAAGCTACTTAACTATTCACTTTACACAATTTATTCAAAGTAAATATGTACAAATGTATGTATTAATAAACAAAAAAGAAATATACATTTTTAATATAATGTTATATAATTATAATTAATTAAATATAATTATAATTAATTAAATATAATTATAATTAATTAAATATAATTATAATTAATATATTATTTTTTGAAAAAGTCAGAAATATTTATTTGTTTTCCATTAAATTGTTCTCTATCTACAAAGTTCTCCAAAGTAGATAATGCGCGGTCTTAGTATAAATGTTGTACACTGAAAGTACACTTCGTCTGGAAGATTGTCTTTAGAACACAGATATTCGCTACACTTATTTAAATATTTACGCATTTCTTTGTTCGTGGATAGAATTGGCACTGTTTCGTTGCTAGATAAGACATCTTCATCTTCACGTTTTGTAATTTTGTTATACATATCTTCATCTAGAGATAAATAATCATTAATAGACACTCTTTTATCCACGTTATGCTGATTATATGTGTCATACGCGGACTTCAATTCTGACAGAAGAGTATCATCTTCTTCACTCCAGTTTGTTTCGCCTTATTTTTTGAAGACAGTCTTTCTGAAACCATATATTATGGTTGCTTGCTGAATATCGATGTCGCACGCTTTTGTCTTCAGATAGAATCAGTGTGTCTCAGACTCTCAACAAAATAAAGAGCCTTTTCTCTAATAAGTGTTCCACGCGTAGGCACATTTTTACCCCATTCCAAAGTAGCTTTGTCTTTGTCTTCGTAGGTACACTTTTTCAAACGTTTGCTATCATAAGTTGCATCATTTTCGGCTTTATTCAAAATTTCTTCGCGGTTTCCTATAATTGAAGAAAGTGTACTTGGAGGAATCGCAAAGTCTTCAACAATCATCTTCACTTATCAAGCTCACTTAAGTAAAGTTCACTTATCAAGCTTACTTTGTCAGGTAACGACATCGTATTGAGTTTTCTTCTCTGGCCACTCATATTTGCAATCGTAACTGCAGAGGTAAGATGAAAGAATGAGTTTAAACTCTAAAACTTCATTAGTATATAGCACCTTTCCTATAACAAGCACGATACGGTTTATTATAAGCAATATCCGGCACCATAAATTTTGGAAAGTACCCAACGGTTAAAAAATTGGAGTTATAGAGATTATTTGGTATGTAAAATTTTACCATTGTACAGTTAAGAGTTAAGTGTTGAGTTAAAGAAAATTCGAGATATGGAAGTTAATGTATATGTAAAATGCTATCTAAACGTATGAATTTCTAAAAAAGTTCGAGTTATAGAATTATAGAAGTTCGAGTTATGGAAGTTCGACTGTATTTTTTATAAGTTTAAGCTTTAAAACTTTTTATACATGCAGATCAATACTTTATTTATGTCCTCTCAAAATTTGAAAGTGATCCATCATTTAGTTTATCCGAAATAAAATTCAAAAATGATGTTTTTTCAATTCTTATACACAGGCTCTTATGGCTGACAAGCTTCCGCTACGTCTTTATTTATTTTTTTCGGTATTAATTTCTACTTTAATTAACAAAAAACTATATACAATAAACTTAGATAATTGAAAAACACGATAACATTAAAGCAATGTGACGTTACCGATCTTATAATTTAAATAATTAAAGTTAAACTTTTTATTTTGAATCTTGTTTATCGACAATTATTCACATGACGGACGGTTTGGCAACATCGCGATAACAGCTGAGAGAAATGAAAAAGATGTATCATATAGACCTTTCAATTACTATTCCTTTCTCTCTCTGCACTATAAACTTTCAAGACACAATAAAGCGCTGTTGCCAGATCCTTTTATTACACCGTACAAGTAAAAAATAACGAAGTCATTTAATAACTCGTATTTTATTAAATCAATTATAATTACCAATTTTTAAATTTGTTATGTTATTATAAATAAAAATAATGAATTTTAATATAGAATGGTAAAATTGAAACACTATATTGACTCATTACTTACGCTTCCTTAAGAAAGTCGCAGTGTTGATTGTAGATATATGTAAAAGTACTTGATTTGCCAAAGGGTGAATTTCATTTACAAAAGGGTGAATTTAATTTGCAAAATGGTGAATTTAGTTGGAAAAACCTGTATAAAAATATTACTTAGCTGCTATTATAACAAGTTATCTGCAATTAGAACAAGTTTAAACTCTAAATTCCTTCTATAAAACTTCGTCTAAAGTACAATTTCGCCTTTAAAATATTCGAATTTGGTTCTTTTTATAAAAAAAAAAAACTACCTTAAAATGAAGCACATTCGTAGTACTAATTATACGAAACGTATACAATTTTAAATTGGTTCAAGCCTACAGATTTGTTAAATTTGTTGTTTGTGGCAAAATGCGAAAAATATCGAGTTTTGTCGGCCGATGACTCCACGTTGGCGTCAATTTTTACAATTTGAAAAATCAAACTTGCAACTTGCCTAAGTTCTTTAGGGTACAACAAAGCTTGGAAAAAAAAACTGAATCCAAAATGAAAAGAAGCACAGTTCCAACTTAACGTCCTTTTGTGTCCGTCTGATTACCGACTGATCACATGAAAAGTATACAATTTTAAATTGGTTTGAGCTTACAGATTTGTTAAATCATAAATAATGCCAAAATGTGAAAAATATCGAGTTTTGGTGGCAGATGACTCCACGTTGGCGTCAATTTCTACGATTTGAAAAATTAAAATTTCAACTTGCCCAAGTTCTTTAGGGTGCAAACGCAGTATGTTAGTCGTTTTTAGTCGTTTGAGGTATAAAAACAGTATTTTTTTACGATTTAAATAGAAAAAAGTTGTTTTAAATTCATAATATACAAATTGTGGTTATAAATTTTGGTCTGAAATTGTAAATTTTACGACGACAATGAAACCCTTATCTTTTTCGCGCTAATAAATACAATAAAGCAACAACAAAAGAAAAGCGGTTGCTACCCTATTTGTTCTATAGCGAGATTGGGAAACAATTTGAAGGAAAATTGTGTTCCGGTCGGAATGTTCTCGTTTTTAGCTTCGAGAAAAAAAAAACTGAAAAGGAGCACAGTTCCATCAAAACCCATTTCACGCAACGTTCGAAATATAAAACATTTTTGTTTATATCCCGTTCGCAAGGGTAACGACCTTAAACGTCCTTTTGTGTCCGCCTAATTACCGACTGATCACATCAAAAGTATACAATTTTAAATTGGTTAGAGCTTACAGATTTGTTAAATCATAAATAATGTCAAAATGTGAAAAATATCGAGTTTTGTCGGCCGATGACTCCACGTTGGCGTCAATTTCTACGATTTGAAAAATGAAAATTGCAACTTGCATAAGTTCTTTAGGGTGCAGACGCAGTATGCTACTTAGTTGTTTGGGGTATAAAAACAGTATTTTTTAACATTTTGAATAGAAAAATGTTTTATACATGCATAATTTACAAATTGTGGTTATAAATCTTGGTTTGAAATTGAAAATTTTACAATGAAATCCTTATCTTTTTCGCGCTAATAAACACAATAAAGCAACAGCAAACGAAAAGTGTTTGCTACCCTATTTATTCTATAACGAGTTAGGGAAGCAATTTGGAGGAAAATTGCGCTCCGGTCGAAATGTTCTCGTTTTTTAGCTTCGAAAAAAAAAACTGAATCCAAAATAAAAAGGAGCACAGTTCCATCAAAACTCATTTCACGCAACGTTCGAAATATAAAATATTGTTGTTTATATCGCGTTCGCGAGGGTAACGACCTTAACGTCCTTTTGTGTCCGCCGTTTGGTAAAACGTTGCTCGCACAACCGCAAGGTTGATTCATCAAATAATAAAATAAACAAAAAAACTTTTTGTCTGCTAAACTATATTGACGTTATATTTATGGACCCTCCACGCTTTTATTTATAGTCAACACGGAAAAAAAATATTTTCTCCTTTTTAGATTTAATGAATTTTAATAAATAACAAGTTTTTATTAAAATTCACTAAAAAGGAGAAACCATTTTTATTTCCGTGTTGACTATACATAAAACCATGGAGCGTACATTTCCAAAACGGAGAAACTTCTCAGAAACCTCAATATCAACGTGGAATCCCTGAAAGAAAATATGCCTGTACCCGATGCGCACTCGGTTCTATTCTCATAAAATCTAAACGAATGCAAATTTCGATTTGAAATTTTTACAGCGTATTCTTGGATAGGTTTTTAAGCTAACGATTTATGCAATAAAAAAAAACGGCCAAGTGCGAGTTGTGACTCGCGCACCGAGGGTTCCGTACAAACTTGTAAGTAAGGTATCTTTAGGAGGACCTAACTGTATGCAACCCATATGCCTCTGGTGCCTGACAATACCACGCAACACATTAGTGTATTTTCATAAGTTTCTAATAGTAAATTCGCATTTTTCTTGCAATTAAACTACATATTTACGGTTTCATTTTTCCCTTTACATGTGCTGTAAGACACCGCTTCTTGCCAAATTTCATGATTCTAGGTCAACGGTAAGTACACTATAGGTTTTGATTCCCATGTGAAATCGCAAAATATGCGACATAAACGGTCATATCTTTTGATCGCGTTGACTTACAAGTTTGATTTTTTCACAGCTGAAAGAGACCGCAGACACGAGTATTTGATACAAATTTCAACTTGTTACCTCTACGCGTTCCTGAGAAAAATGGACTTGACAGACAGACAGACGGACGGACGGACAGACATACAGACAGACAGACAGACGGACAACAAAGTGATCCTATAAGGGTTCTTTTTTCGGTACAGACCGCTCGAAATCTGAGTTTAGAATTGTTTATAAAGACATCCGAATTACATTTAGCAGAATGGTGGACAGCTGTTTTCATTTAAACAGCTGGACACCATTCTGCTTAATACATTTAATATAAACATAACATAAACATTTATTATAAACAATATATCCAAATATACGGTCCCCGATATATATATATATATATACATATATACAGTCGAACTTCCAGAACTCGAACTTCTGTAACTCCAATTTTTCTATAACTCGAATATTTTTAGAAGTTCATATGTTTAGATAGCATTTTACATATGAATTAACTTCTATAACTTGAATTTTCCATAAACATAACTTTTCATAATAAAAATTTGTACAATGGTAAAATTTTACATACAAAATAATCTCTATAACTTCAATTTTTTAACCGCCACGTATTTTCCAAAATTTATGATGCCGAATATTGCCTACCATAAACCGTCGATAGTGTAATCCTCGGGCAGATTACCAAACATTTTATTTTTCATATTTTATGATCACCAAAAACTCGAATAAAGCAAAACTAAGAATTTACCAGCTTGTGTGCTTTAGGAAGATTACGGCATGCTATTATTCTCCCGAGAATCAGTAATCCATAAGAGACCATATAATCGAAGATCACCCACAAGGTGCTATATATTATGGAAAAAAAAATTTAATAATTAAAAATTACTGACATTTTCAAAAAATAATCTATTAATTAAAATTATTTTGAATTAATTATAATTATATAACATATTAATAATGTAACTATATATACATATACATATTTCTTTTTTGTTTATAAATATGTACATATGTATTTACTTTGAATAAATTGTATTTAGGGTATTTTACTCATTTTATAGTTATGTATTTCTATAACTCCAATTTTCTATAACTCCAATTTTTTTTTTATGAACTATGGCAATTCGACTTAGGGAAGTTCGACTGTAATTTGATTTAATATGAAACATTTAATTAAAACTAAATGTCTAAAGTATTAAAATATTGCATCCAGTAAACCAGTTCTGAGCTATATTTAAAGTTTCATGTCTCCAGCTCATCGGGAAGTTGGTTAAAAATCGATTGCAAAAATTTCTCGGAAAGAGAACAAAAACACGTCTAGTTAATAAAAACGTGGAAAAATAAAGGAACAAGCCGGAAATCTTAACACGAAGTCGAGTTAATAAAAACGTGATAATGTGAAGAAGCAAACCGGAAATCTTAATTTTATTTTCGATTTTTTTTTTTACGTTGTACCTGTAATAACAGCTTCGATGTAAAAGCTAATGATTTCCTTTAATGGTGTAGTCAAGGGGTGAGTCAGCCAGCCACCCCTTTCTTTGTGTGCATTTTCCCCTCTTCCTTCCCTGCCTGCTCCCTAGTTATATTTCGGGGATTAAACTGAACTTCCGGTGAATGATCGCTATAAATAGAGTTTGTGGATCAATGGGGGATTTATTAAATCTTGAGAATTGAGAAAGAAAAATGTTTTTGTTTTTTAGCAAAAAATGATTTTGTTCATTGATAAAGTTGGAAAAAGTTGCCGTCTTTTTAACTTTTCTATAAACTTTTTTGTTGTTCTTATCGGCTATTCTATTTAACTAACAAGGGGGCCCTGTCAACTCGTCATCACCGATTTGGCCCAAATTTACAGTATATGTAGGGTTTGACTAAAAATGAAAGTGACGCAAGCTGGAGGGCCAGATGGCCAAGCATTAAAAAAATGATCCAAACTGACAACTCATAAGCTATGTTAGCATAAATTTCAATGGCTGGTCAGCGCAGCGGTAAGAGCTCGGGTTCATAGTACGAGGATCGCGGGTTCGATTCCCCGTGGGGACGCTTTTTTTTATTTACAATTTTTAAAATGACCTAAATGGTTAATTAAATTAATTAAAATATAGAGAATCATGCCGAGGAGTCTTCAAAAAGGCAAATCTTTTAACAGTTGTGGGCACATATTTATATGAATCACTAATTTTTCTATATAAAAACAAAAAAGAGTTCAAAGATAGCGAAAATCAGCATGCAATAGAAACACGAAGAAAAAAAATTCACTATATACCACCTATGAATATCCTGAAGATAACAGAAAAAGGGCCATATTATAATTAAAAATAAAAAATTAACCGTTGAAGTTATAAAGAATCAAATAATAAATATTAATACTAATAAAATAATTAAATTGACAAATTAATAACTACAATTAAAAAGTTAAACGATAATAATAAATGAGTCATTTTAAAAATTAAAAAAAAAGCGTCCCTACGGGGAATCTAACCAGCGATCCTCGTACTATGAACCCGATCTCTTACCGCTGCGCTGACCGGCTATTGAAATTTTTGCTAACATAGCGAGCTTATGAGTTTGGTTCATTTTTTTAACGCTTGGCCATCTGGCCCTCCCGCTTGCGTCACTTTCATTTATAGTCAAGCCGTACATATACTGTAAATTTGGGCCAAATCGGTGATGACGAGTTGACAGGGCCCGCTTGTAAGATCTGATTTTCAAAATACAGGTATTCTCCGATTAGCGCGATTAATGGGTTGCGCTAAATTAACACACTAAATGAAATAGCGAAAGTCGAATTTAGCTGTAGGAGTCTCCAAGCGCATTGTTTGTTTATGTTTTATGGTCAGAAGTTCAGTTTGTCTGCCGGCTGTCGTAATGAGTAAAGGCACCGACTACCCACAACATGTAAACTGTCTATAAATATAGTGCATAGCTAAATTTGGTTGCTAATTATAAATTGCGCTGAATCGAGTTTCGCGTTAATCGAAATCGCGCTAATCGGGGGATGCTTGTACGCTTGTAATCTTCAAAGCACAGGTATCCTCCGGTTAGCGCGATTAATGGATTGCGAGAAACTGCCGCGCAAAATGAAATCGCTCAAACCGAATTTTGCTGTAGGAGTCTCCAAGCGCATTGTTTGTTTATTTTTTTATGGTCAAAGTTCAGTTTGCCTGCCGGCTGTCGTAATGCGTAAAGGCACTTACTACCCACAAAATGTAAACTGACAATAAATAGAGTACATAGCTAAATTTGGTTGCTAATTATAAATCGCGCTGAATCGAGTTTTGTGTTAATCGAACTTGCGCTAATCGGGGGATGCTTGTACGCTTGTAATTTTCAAAGTACAGGTATCCTCCGATTAGCGCGATTAATCGGTTGCGCGAAATTACCGCGTTAAATGAAATCGCGCAAGTCGAATTTAGCTGTAGGAGTCTCCAAGCGCATTGTTTGTTTATGTTTTATGGTCAGAAGTTCAGTTTGTCTGCCGGCTGTCGTAATTAGTAAGGGCACTGACTACCCACAAAATGTAAACTGACAATAAATATAGTGCATAGCTAAATTTGGTTGCTAATTATAAATCGCGCTGAATCGAGTTTCGCGTTAATCAAAATCGCGCTAATCGGGGGATGCTTGTAATCTTGCTTGATTAAATGCGCAGCACAGGTATCCTCCGATTAGCGCGATTAATGGGTTGCGCGAAATTACCGCGCTAAATGAAGTCGCGCTAATCGAGTTTAGCTGTAGGTGTCTCCAAGCGCATTGTAATTGTAATTTTGCTTGTAATTTTGAAAGTACAGGCATCGTCCGATTAGCACGATTAATGGGTTTGTCCAAAAAAAACCGCGTTAAATGAAAACTCGCTAATCGAGTTTAGCTGTAGGTGTCTCCAAGCGCATTGTTTGTTTATTTTTCTATAGTCAGAAGTTCAGTTTGCCTGCCGGCTGTCGTAATGAGTAAAGGCACTTACTGCCCACAAAATGTAAACTGACAATAAATATAGCGCATTGCCAATTTTGGTTGCTAATTATAAATCGCACTAAATCGAGTTTCGTATTAATCGAAATCGGGAGATGCTTGTAATTTTACAGGTATCCTCCGAGTAGCGCGATTAATTGATTGCGCGAAATTACCGCGCTAAATGAAATCGCGCAAGTCGAATTTAGCTATAGGAGTCTCCAAGCGCATTGTTTCTTTATTTTTTATGGTCAGAAGTTCAGTTTCTCTGCCGGCGGTAGTAATGATTAAAGGCTCTGACTACAAAAATGTAAACTTTTGCTCCCACAAAATGTAAACTGACAATAGAGTGCATAGCTAAATTTCATTTCTAATTAAAAATCGCGCTAAACCGAGTTTCGTGTTAATCAAACTCGCGCTAATCGGTGGATGCTTGTACACTTGTAATTTTCAAAGTTTTCAAATCGCGCTAATCGAGTTTAGCTGTAGAAGTCTCCAAGCGCATTGTTTGTTTTTTTTTAGGGTTAAACGGAACCCTTATAGGATCACTTTGTTGTCCGTCTGTCTGTCTGTCTGTCTGTCTGTCTATCCGTCCGTCTGTCTGTCCGTCTGTCTGTCAAGACAATTTTTCTCAGGAACGCGTAGAGGTAACAAGTTGAAATTTGTATACAATACTCGGGTCTGCGGTCTCTTCCAGCTGTGAAAAAATCAAACTTGTAAGTCAACGCGATCAAAAGATATGATCGTTTATGTCGCATATTTTGCGATTTCACAAGGGAATCAAAACCTATAGGGTACTTCCCGTTGACCTAGAATCATGAAATTTGGCAAGAAGCGGTGTCTTACAGCACATGTAAAGGGAAAAATCTGAAAACCGTAAATATGTAGTTTAATTACAAGAAAAATGCGAATTTACTATTAGAAACTTATGAAAATACACTAATGTGTTGCGTGGTATTGTCAGGCACCAGAAGCATATGGGTTGCATACAGTTAGGTCCTTCTAAAGATACCTTACTTACAAGTTTCTACGGAACCCTCGGTGCGCGAGTCACAACTCGTACTTGGCCGGTTTTTTTTTTATCAGAAGTTCAGTTTGTCTGCTGGGTGTCGTGATGAGTGAGGGCACTGACTACCCACGAAATGTAAACTGACAATAATTAGAGTACATAGCTAAAATGGGTTGCTAATTATAAAACGCGCAGAATCTAGTTTCGATTTAATCGAATTCGCGCTAAGCGGGGGATGCTTGTACGCTAAACTTCAAATTAACTAACGCGTAATTCAAGGGACTGTGTTCGGGTTTTCTTATTTTCGCGAATATTGTTTATTTCATTAAATAATCTCTTATTTTCTAAGTTCGCGAAATAAGAAGGTAAATGTATCTTGAAAAAATAGGGTCGCGTAATTCAAGGTACTGTCTTTATATCTTGACTGTAAACTTTTTTTTTTTGTAGCGCGATTCTTTCAACAGTTTTTCCTTAAATTCGAAAAATCGATTAACAACCGCGTAACTCAAGCTACTGTCAAAATAACAACCGCGTAATTCATGGGATTGTGTTTGTTTTTATATTTACGCAAATATTGTCTACTCCATTAAATAATCTCTAACAAGAAAAGTACGCGAAACAAGAAGGTAGAATATCTTGACAATATACGGCCGCATAATTCAAGGTACTGTCTTTATATTTTCACTGTAAACTTCTTTTGTAGCGCGATTCATTCAACAGTTTTTCCTTAAATTCTAAAAATTGATTAAGTACCGTGTAACTCAAGCTACTATCTAGTTATAAAGTAATTGTTGTTTTCTTATTATACGATCCTGTTCAAGAATTCAATTTCAAAAGCATTCCATTAAACAAATTTTACAATTTGTGTCAAAAAATTTGAATGTAAAAAAACAATGCTAGAAAAGTTTCCAGTTCGAAATTGAAATTAAATATTGAGAATTGGGAAAGAAAAATGCTTTTTTGCCAAAAAATGATTTTTCTTTTGTTGGTAAAGTTGGAATTGCTGTCTTTGTAACTTCTCTGTGAACTTTTTTTGTAGATATTAGCTATTCTATGCAACAGTTTGCTAATCTTCAAAGTACACGAAACTTCAAAATAACGACCGCGTAATTCAAGGGACTGCTTTTGTTTTCTTATTTACATAAATATTATTTACCCCATTATAAATTATAATCTTTTATTTTCGCGAAACAAGAAGGTAAAATATCTTGAAAATATACGGCCGCGTAATTCAAGGTACTGTCTTTATATCTTCACTGTAAACTTTTTTTTGCAGCTTGATTCATTCAACAGTTTTTCCTTAAATTCGAAAAATCGAATAACTACCGTGTAACTCAAGTTACAGTCTATAAAGTAATTATTATTTTCTTTTTATGCGATTTTTTTTCAAGAATTAAATTTCAAAAGCTTCACATAAAAAAATTATACATTTTGTGTCAAAATTTGAATGCAAAAAAATGTAAATGTGAATGCAAAAAAATGCTTTTTTATTACTCATGCGCGAAAAGTACTTCTTGATGTTGATTATTTAATACGAGAAATGTCACATCTCAAACGCTCGCAAATATTCAATATCGCCAGTTTATATTAAAATAAAGAAATAAATAAAAATAAAATGAACTCAATCAATACCGCGGTATTAAAAAAGTGACGTGTAAATGTCATTTTCACGTTCAGATTTTTTTATTTACAAAATAATAATAAAAAATAAAGAAAACGTTTTAAAATCAGTGTAAATTCTATGGTGATACCGGAGGCTGAGGAGAGATCTTATGACGAATCCACACCACCGGAGAAAATTGAAAAAGCAAATTCTTTATTTTTGATTCCATTTTTGTATGGTCCCTGGGTCCCAAACTTGTAAGATACATCCCCTCGCATGAGTAATAAAAAATATTGTTTGTAACACGGGCAAAATTGTCATTTCTCTTTTCTGTCACTATCATTTCCCTCTCGAGCGAATGTGCTCACGAACGAAGTGAAAAATTGACAACTTTTCGCCCTAGTTACAAAATATACTATTTTTTTTATTAAAAAAGTGATTTTGTTTGTTGTTCAAGTTGGAATTGCTGTCTTTATAACTGTGAGAACTTTTTTTTGTTATTAGCTATTCTATGCAGCAGTTCTTTAATCTTCAAAGTACGCGAAACTTCAAAATAACTAACGCGTAATTCAAGGGACTGAGTTTGTTTTTTTATTTACACAAATATTTTCTACTTCATTACTTATTAATCTATTATTTTCTAAGTACGCGAAACAAAAAGGTATAATATTTTGAAAATATAATACCGCGTATTTCAAGACAGTACTCTTTATAACTTGTATAATTGTAAACTTATTCATGCTGCGCGATTCATTTATCCGTACCTTAACCTTACCTTGCCGTTTTTCCATAAATTATAAAAATCGTATAATTACCGCGTAATTCAAGGTACCATCTTTTAAATGTAATTATTGATGTTTTATTTACGCGATTCTATTCAAGAATTAAATTTCAGAAGCTTTTCATTAAAAAAAATACAATTTGTATAAAAATTTGAATGAAAAAGGAACACACACAATGCATAGAAAAGTTTCCAATTAAAAATCAAATTATTATCCTTTATAAAGAAAATCTAATTATACAGAAAAATTAAAATATGAAAAGCTCAGTACGTAAAAACCGAGAATCCTTTCACATCCATCGATTTATTTCAAACACAAAGAGAAATCTCGTTGAATTTAACGTAGAATTCTTTTATGCTTAAAATCCACCCTGCAACGTTTGAGTGTGTAGTTAATGTAAAATGAACTTCAGTGCGCGTTTGTGAGTATCCAAGTGGCCAATTTTTACTGTTATTCGAGATAGAAAGTTCGACAAGACCCAGGTGAACTGCGTACGAACAACAAACCGTTTTACAGCCGCACTCTTATAACAGAAAAATATTAAAGAACAGAAACAATTAAACTTAACTTGGAGCGTCTTTGCATCTCACTCAAGTTACTGATTGTAATATGATTTTGATTATCTTCTAATTTATAAGGAATTATTGTTTCTTTCAAAATAATTACAGAGATGTTGTTAATTTTCTCATTTCTCTCGGGTTTTAGATGTTTTTTGGTTGTTATCTATCAAGTTTGTGTGATGCAATCTATGTATCTATATAGAATTTGTTCTGCTGAATCCAAAACTTTATGTGGTTTTCTTGTATCTATAATAATAACCTATCAACCAAAAACCAGTATGTTCAATATCCTTCAATAATCATCAATATATTTGCTGGTATTGCTAAATTTGTATTGGCTTATAGATTTATGTATCAAGCCTAATTTTGGCCAATAAGGACTAGTTTATAAGGAATTATTGTTTCTTTCATTTCTAATTCTCCTATAATTCTCTTATTTCTCCCACACATTAGATTTTTAGATGTTTTTTTGTTGTTATCTATCAAGTTTGCGCGATGCAATCTATGTATCTATATAGAATTTGTTCTGCTGAATCCAAAACGTTGTGTGGTTTTATCACACATTTATTGTATCTATCATCAATCGCTATCAACAAAAAATCAGTCTGTTCAATATTCTTCAATAATCATCAATATATTTGCTGGAATTGCTAAAATTGTCTTGGCTGACTTGTTTATCAAGCCTAATTTTGAACAATGAGGACTAATTTAAAATCAAACGAACTTACCTTAAGTGAAGTTCGATTGTAATTATATGAGAGTCTCGTTCGAGATGATTACATTGTAGTACCGCTACTTTCTACTAGATTCAACCACAAGTTCAGAGTTCCAAAATTTTCGGACTCCCTGCATTACCCACACTTCATATAATTTAAAGCTCGTATTTAGCTCGTAGACAGAAGACTCCTTAATCGGGTTGGGAAAACTTTTACGAGAGGAAAAGGAATTAAGCTCGTTGTTATAAAAGGATTTAAAAGTTAATAATTATAATACATTGAATTCTAGAGACAATTTACATTAAACATCTACAATATAATCATCTCAAACGAGACTCTCATATAATTACAATTGAACTTCATTACTTAAGGTAAGTTCGTTTGATTTTAAATTATATTTCGAGTCTCGTTTTTCGAGATTATATTGTAGATGTTTAGAGCAAATTGTGTCTAGAATTCAATTTATTACAATTATTAACTTTTAATTCCTTTTATAACAACGAGCTTAATTCCAACTATCTTCATCCATTACCAATACATTTTTGCAAAAATCTTTGAATTTTGCGACCAACATGCAGTGCATTTAATTTTGCTTACATCTAGGCCTTTTTGCTGAGTTTGAACTGGATCTAATACTTCACTAATCTTAACACAAATAATTATGTTTGGGTTAACACTCTCAAAAACATGTGGTTTCGTCTAGCACAAAGAACGTTATGACGTGTGGGTAATACAGGGAGCCCGAAAATTTTGGAACTCTGAACTTGTGGTTGAAACTAGTAGAAAGTAGCGGTACTACAAAACCTTTAAGATTCAATATAAATCTTTTAGCTCCATCAGGTTTTGAAACAAGAAAGTATGGTTATAAACATTGGCATACTACAAGTTCACATTCGACATTATTGCTTCCATAGCTAATAATTTTTCAAATTCAAGCTCTAACAATCTTTCATCTACCAATGAAAATTTTATATCCCTAGTAAAGCTCAGAAATTGAGGAGGATAGGTATGAATAGGAGTTTTATACTCCATTATGAAATTAGAAATAAATGCATCACTAGAGATCTTTTTCCATTCCTTGCAGTAAGTCTTTCATAGGTTGAGAAACGACTGAAGAAATAAATGCCCTTCTAACCGAAGAGATCTGATAATGCAATTGTGATACAAGTTTTCCTGTATCGGGCAGCATTTCTAAGAGTTCTAAACTATCTAATGATTGTTCTTCATCATTTAGAACCATTGTAAGGCAGACAAGGCCGAACCAGCTAGGTTTTGTTCAGCAACGAACTTTGATGACTTTTTTTGAAAGGCACTAGCCTAGCACGCCGCCCATCAAGACTCGCACAAATTGAGTACAAGAACTTTGATGACTTTTTTTGAAAGGCACTAGCCTGGTACGCCCATCAAGACTCACACAAATTGAGTACAAGATGTCGTGTAAATTTAAGTGTTATAAAATATCATTTTAAATGACTTTGATGATCACTTTTAAATGAAAAGGACATTTTTTCCCTGTTAATCTGCAAAAGTCACTAGTCTGGTATGCCCATCAAGACTCACTCAAGCTGAGTACATGAAGGCGTGTAATTTAAAATTATTTGAGATCTCATTCAACCTTATAATCATACTTGTAATATTTGTTGATTTGTTATTATCGGCTAAGCCTTCAACTATATTTTCTAATCTCCGCAGTCTCATAGGGATAAACAGTACAGTGATCGGTCATTTTAGAGAAATCGAACAATGAAGACAATAAATTGCATGCTTGTATAAAATGAATTTACGAATTATTATAGTGCTAGTGATTGTAAAAAACGTCACTTTTCTATTTAAATAATAATTCGAATCAAAAATTAAAAATTTTATAGAAAATAAGAAGATAAATATTTGATTCATCAAAAAACATAGTTATCGATCATAAAATGTAGTGATTGTCTGGTGCAGTGGTGGAGAACCTATGGCACGCGTGCCACAGCTGACACGTAGGAAAATTTTATTGGCACGCGAACTAAAACTCACGCATGCCTTCTAAAATTGTTAAACTCTTTTCTAAAATAAAGTTTTTCTCAATCTACTTTTGTGCAACATCAATGGTGTAAAATATAAGACGTGTTCAAAATCCGTCGATTGGTTTGCCCGTAATTGCAAAAGGCGCACAAAAATTTCCAAAATTCACAAAAGCCGTATTTACAAAGCTACAAATTTTAAATTTGGTAATTTGTAAGAATTACCAAAAATATCAAATTATACCAAGTTTCATCAAAATCCCTCCATTGGTTTGTGTGTAATTGCAAAAGGCGCACAAAAATGTACAACTTCAAAATTTCACAAAACCCGTATTTACAACGCTACAATTTTTAAATTTGGCAATTTGTGGGACCTCGTAAGAATATCAAGTCGTATCACGTTTCATCAATATCCGTGGATTGGTTTGCCTGTAATTTCAAAAGGTGCACAACAATTTCCAAATTTCACCGAAGCCGTATTTACAAAGCTACAATTTTCAAATTTGCTAATTTGTGATATTTTGTAAGAATATCAATTCATACCAAGTTTCATCAAAATCCGTCGATTGGTTTGCCCGTAATTTCAAAAGGCGCACAAAAAATTTAAAAAATCACAAAACCCGTATTTACAATGCTACAATTTTGAAATTTGATAATTTGTGAGATCTCGCAAGAATATCAAATCATACCAAGTTTCATAAAAATCCGTCGATTGGTTTGTCCGTAATTGCAAAAGGCGCAGAAAAATTTACAAATTTCAAAAATTCACAAAACCCGTGTTTACAAAGCTACAATTTTGAAATTTGGCAATTTGTGGGAACTCGTAAGAATATTAAATCATATCACGTTTCATCAAAATCCGTGGATTGGTTTCCCTGTAATTGCAAAAGGTGCACAAAAATTTCCAAATTTCACCAAAGCCGTATTTACAAAGCTTCAATTTTCAAATTTGGTAATTTGTGATATCTTGTAAGAATATCAATTCATAAGTTTCATCAAAATCCGTCGATTGGTTTGTCCGTAATTGCAAAAGACGCACAAAAATTTACAAACCCCAAAAATTCACGAAAGCCGTATTTACAAAGCTACAATTTTGAAATTTGGGAATTTGTGAGATCTCGTAAGAATATTAAATGGTGCCACGTTTTATCAAAATCCGTCGATTGGTTTGCCCGTAATTTCAAAACACGAAAAAATATTCACGCTAATACGGTAACTGATTTTCACTATGGCATTGTAAAAGTTGAACCTGGCACGTCAGCATTTCGAAACGTGAAAATTAAAAAAAAATGGCACGCGGCCGGAAAAAGGTTCGCCGTATTGTTAGAAAAAGAACAATTCAAACATAAATTTATAATTAATGTTATGATTATTAATTTTTATTTTAATTGCCACCAATATTTTCTTGATCTTCAATCACCTTTATGATATTTTGCAATTTTTCCTGTTGCTTTTTTAAGTTTATCAACTTTTTTTTAATTTGTTACAGTTTTTTTTTTCTTCTAAAGTTTGCCGTTTTTCTCTTTGTTCATCTTTTTCTTTTTGTTTTATTTTTCGAATTGGTAAAACCATCCTACGTTATAGATAATCATACAAACTTAAAACAATCGGAACACAGCCTGAATATATAAATATATTCAACCTTTCCGGAGCTCTATAACAATTACTGAGTTTTTTTGGACTAACAAAACAAATCTCATGTGAAATTTGTCAGTTATTTTATAGCTTTCAGTCCACATTCGTGGCATTCAACAATAACCAGAAAAATAACATTGTTTTTAAGATCATGTCTTACGCGTTTCGCGTTTAGAGATTTATCTCTCATCAGCACATCAGCAGTTATAGAGCTCCGGAAAGTTTGAATATAATAATTAATATATTCAGGCTGTGTTTCGATTGTTTAAGTTTGTGTTTTTTTTTCAGTTGTATCAGTTTTTTTCTTCGTCTAATTTGGAGAGGAAACTACATACGATTTTCTTTCTGCAAATTTTTTTCTTTGGCGTTTCGGTGTTTGTGGTTTTGGTAGAAAATCTTTGAGAGCTTTCGAGTTATTTCTACGATGAGGAATTGATAAATTGAGAACTTCATAAAATCTTCAGCTAAAATATTATTATTAATAACATCTACCTTATTTATGATATCAGAATTAGATCCAATTTGGAATATATTATCGTTTGGATTCAAAAAATATTTTTCTCTTAAACAATCACTTAATTAATTGCTAATTTTGGGGGTTGTTGGGGGTTCAACCCGAAAAAATACACACATGAAACTTTATAACAAAGTTATGGGTTGTATCCAATACAGGAAAGAATATAGAATTTTCTTCTAATAAACAATTATGTCACCAAAAGGTTGTCTTATAGTTATATAGTTTTCAAAATATGACCAATCATTACCTACTGACCAACAACTGTACTATTTACCCCTATTAGTTTTTTCCTCTTCCCTGTTTTTATACTCTTAGCCATTTACGAATTTGATGCGTTTGTTTCACTAATCTTAACACAAATAATTATTTTTGTGTTAACGCTCTCAAAAACATGTGGTTTCGTCTAGCACAGGTCTTCTCAAACTATGGGTCGCGCCCCCTAATGGGGTCGCTTAGCAAAATCTTGGGGTCTCGGAGTTGGGGGTTCAAATTCATTTTTGGGCAATGGATAAATGGCTAAACTTAAGTAAGAAAGGTAATGTTGCAGAAGGCAATCCTACAAAGTCTTCGCAAGCAGGATTTATTATTGACAAACAGGCATCTAATGCGCGAAAAAGAAAATATAACGAGTCTTTTCTTCAATTTGGCTTTACATTTAAAAATTGTAATGGCAATGAACAAACTATTTGTTTGATTTTAAACGACACTGTCGCGAATAGAATTTCTGAAATAAACAAGGATCAATTAGTGCAACTTATCACAATTAGTGCAAATTAAAGAAAGCCCGAAATTTTCAATTCAGTTGGACGAAACAACTGATATTACTAAATTAGATCAGTTGTTAGTATATGTCAGGTATGTTTATAAAGAAAACGTCGAGGAAGAATTGTTATTTTGTCGTCCTTTGAAAGACCATACTAGAGGGAGAGAGAGAGACATATATTGTAAAGTTGACGAATTTTTAAAACCTGAAGGGTTAGAATGGAAAAATTGCTGCGGAGTATGTACGGATTGTGCAAAAGCGATGATGGGCCAAAATATTGGTTTTAAATCATTTTTTCAAGCTGCTCATTATGATCATATGACTTTTACTCACTGCCTTATTCATCGGGAGGCCCTCGCAGCAAAAAAAAAAAAAAAAAAATAGCACCAGAATTGAACGATGTGCTTCAGGATGCTATTAAGATTATAAATTTTATTAAGAGCAATGCTCTTAACAGCCGCTTATTTTCCCACTATACGGATTCCCACTATACAAATTTATTATTACATGCAGAAATAAGATGTGTATCAACAGGTCAAAGTTTAAGAAGATTATTGTTTTAAAGGAGGAAATCGAAATATTTTTAACCGAACAAAAATTTGATCTTGCTATTTTTTTTCAAAATGAACTGTGGCCATCCAATCTGTGTTATCTATCAGATATTTTCGAGAAATTAAACGATCTAAACTTGTCTCTTCAAGGAAAAAATAGTAATATATTTACTTCAAATGATAAAATTGAAAGTTTTATTAAAAAGATCAAATTTGAAATGTAGGGTAGAAAAGAATTCATTCTAAATGTTTTCCAGTATCGACAATTTTATATCGCAAAAATTATTATAGGTCACTTAAAAGCGCTAGAAACACAGTTTCGTAAATATTTTACATCCAATATTGACTTTAAAAAGTTAACTTGGATTCCAAAACCATTTTTGATTGGCATTGATGAGATTGATCACCTGTCATATAAAACGCAAGAAGAATTTGCTGAGCTTTTGAGTGACTCAAACCTAAAACAACTAGACTTTTCAAAAAGCCTTTAACTGAATTCTGGATCGGAGCTAGAACTGAATTTCCCACAATCTCTGATATGGCATTAAATATTCTTCTGCCTTTCAACACCACATATTTATGTGAAATTACTTTTCAGCTATAACATACATCAAATCCCAATATCGTTCATTTCTAAAAAATGTTGGAAGAGATTTTACGTCCAGCAGTGTCAAATATTACACCATGATTTATTTTGTTATGCAGTAAAAAACAAGCACATCCGTCTCATTAAAAACTAATTTTCCTTTAATTTTTATATATTTAACCACTTAACGGCTGCGCTCGAATATATTCGAAAGGACTAAGACTCCGAATATATATCATTATTGCAAAAAAATGCTGTTTTCATGAAAAATAGGTATATAATTTTCAAAACTATAATAAATACATATTTACAACTTTATGTGCAATTTTTAACTTTTGTATGTTTCTAAACAAATTCTAAAATTATATTGTTACCTAATCAATAAGTCACGATAAAAAAAAATGGTGTTGCGAAAAACGTCTCAATCGTAAATGGGGTCGCGAATGAAAAAAGTTTAAGAAGCCCTGGTCTAGCACAAAGAACGTTATGACGTGTGGGTAATGCAGGGAGCAGGGAGCCTGAATATTTTGGAACTCTGAACTTGTGGTTGAATCTAGTAGAAAGTAGCGGTACTACAATGTAGTCTCGAAGAACGAGACTCGAAATATAATTTATAATTATAAGGAATTACTGTTTCTTCAAAAATAATTGCAGAGATGTTAATTTTCTCATTTCTCCCATACAATAGATTTTTAGGTATTTTTTGTTTGTTATCAAGTTTGTGCGATGCAATCTATGTATCTATATGAAATTTGTTCTGCTGATCCAAAACTGTGTTTGGTTTTCTTGTATCTATAATAAATCCCTATCAACCAAACACTAGTCTGTTCAATATCCTTCAATAATCATCAATATTTTTGCTGGTATTGCTAAATTTTTCTTGGCTTATAGATGTATGTTTCAAGCCTAATTTTGAACAGTGAGTACTAATTTGTAAGGAATTATTGTTTTTTTCAAAATAATTACGTAGATGTTAATTTTCTCATTTCTCTCATACAATAGATTTTTAGCTGTTTTTTTGTATGTTATCTATCAAGTTTGTGCGATGCAATCTATGTATCTATATAGAATTTGTTCTCCTGAATCCAAAACTGGATTTGGTTTTCTTGTATCTATAATAAATCCCTATCAACCAAAAACCAGTCATCACACCCATCATCCAATTGTATTGTTGGTGATGTTTTGTGCTATAATTGTCGTTCAAACAAAATATAAGAAAACGAAACTTGACGACGAGGATCAGGATACATCGTAGGAGGATGAGTTATCTTCAGATTCAAGTGAATTGTTGGAAAGAACTAATTCGAACTTATCATCGATGACTTTGTCTCAGTCAAGTACTGATGATCCATCATTTAATTTAGAGGTTGTATGTGATGATGATACAGAAGAATGTATTGAAGTTCAATTAAAAGAACTGTTGCAACTCACAGATATTGTTGTCTGTGTTCTGTTTCAAATCAAAATTTGGTAGTTGTTCCTCAAGATGCTCGTATGCAATGCTTTATTAAGAAAAGAATTTTCATTCCGGGTGGAAATCGATGTTGCAGCGATCATCTCATAAAAAAAAAACGCTTTTATACTGAAGATTTGAATTTATTGAAAGTTTATTCTAATTGGAGTTTTTTTAAATCGTCAGGGTTAACTAAAATGATGGAAAGCTTGCCTGCTGAATGTGACTCTACACTGATTGATAAAATGGATTATTTTCGTATACCTGATGAACAACTTTACATATTTACTGGATTAAGACGCGAAAACATAATCGAGTTGCGAGATTTATTAACAACTATAAGAAATACAGATTCTCGTACGGTCACTCAAGCTCTTATCGTATTTTTATTTAAGCTACGTACTGGTAACTCAAACAGATTGATATCAGCGACTTTACAATTGGAGAATGAACAGTGGGTTTCAAAATGTTGTGACCAAGTGATACAATCATTTGAGAAGGATGTTTTATCTCGTTATTTTGGTTTACGATCTGTCGACATGATCTCATTCAAAATAATTCATCACTACTTTTAAAAATTTCTTTGCTGATCGCAGTGATAAGCTTTCTTGATTTACGAGGGAACGTATGCTAGTCGCCAAAAGATCTGGAATAACGCATATCAAAGAAAGTCTTACTCTGGACAGAAGAAAGTACCGTTATGTAAGCCATTTACTATTTGTACGACAAATGGATACATAGTAGATATGTTAGGGCCCTATCAAGCCAACAAGAATGACGCTACTATAATGAAAGACATTATCGATACTTCTGACGGTATTTGCAATCTACTTGAACCTGGTGATGTTTTTGTTGTCGGGGGAGGATGATTGAGAATTTCATGACATTTCGTATCTGGTTCAGGCGCAGTTGGAAGAAAAAGGTTATCAAGTGTTGATGCCGGCATTGAAAGGCAAACGAAATCGTTTAACAACTGCTGAATCTAATGCGTCAAGATATGTCACAAAAATTCGTTGACTGCTTTTGGGCAATTGACTACCAAAAAATATAGGGCGTACGTGATTTAAGTATATGTAGGTTATAAAGAAAAAATAGACGAAATATAATATATACAGGATGTTACGGGACTTGAGTATGTCGCATGTCGGTTATAAACAAGCAAAATTTAGACATAATATATACCCTGTATATATTATGTATATAGAGCTTACGTGATGAAATGCATAACGAATATAAACAAAGAAAATTCAGAATAAACAGCTTGGTGCCAACACATACTTTTTAACCTTCGGACCTAACCGAGGAGTACCTAACTCTATGCAACCCATATGCTTCTGGAGCCTGACACTACGACAACATTAGTGTATTTTCTTAAGTTTCTAATAGTAAATTCGCAATTTTCTTTTTTTTTGTAATTAAACTACATATTTACGGTTTTCAGATTTTTCCCTTTACATGTGCTGTAAGACACCGCTTCTTGCCAAATTTCATGATTCTAGGTCAACGGGAAGTACCCTATAGGTTTTGATTGCCTTGTGAAATCGCAAAATATGCGACATAAACGGTCATATCTTTTGATCGCGTTGACTTACAAGTTTGATTTTTTCACAGCTGAAAGAGACCGCAGACCCGAGTATTTGATACAAATTTCAAATTGTTACCTCTATGCGTTCCTGAGAAAAAGGGTCTTGACAGACAGACAGACGGACAACAAAGTGATCCTATAAGGGTACCGTTTTCGGTACGGAACCCTAAAAAAGACTTGAAACTTTTATTTACGGGTTCCTATCAATATAAACAAGCAATATCATATTTAGCAGAGACGATGGATGAATCAGATAATATGACTATTCAGTTTGTCGGAGATAAAACTAATATATTGAAGGCTCAAGTACAATCTGAATAACAAACAATAATCATCAATATCTTTGCTGGTATTGCTAAATTTGTTTTGGTTTACAGACTTATGTATCAAGCCTAATTTTTAACAATGAGGACTAATTTGTAAGGAATTATTGTTTCTTTCAAAATAATTACAGAGTTGTTAATTTTCTCGTTTCTCCCATACAATAGATGTTTAGCTGTTTTTTTTGGATGTTGCCTATCAAGTTCGTGCGATGCAATCTATGTATCTATATAAAATTTGTTCTGAATCCAAAACTGTGTTTGGTTTTCTTGTATCTATAATAAATTCCTATCAACCAAAAACCAGTCTGTTCAATATCCTTCAATAATCATCAATATCTTAGCTGGTATTGCTAAATTTGTCTTGCTAAATTTGTCTAAATTAATCATTAAGTAAATTTATCTTGATTTGAATAGATATTAGATTAGAATTAGAGCAATAAGTAATTTCACCAAATTAGAGAAAAGAGAAAATTTGCACTGAATTACCACTTTCTAACCTTACATAATCTCATAAAACCCGGTCGAGTAAAATAAGCGGAGACTTGTCGAGGAGGATTTTATAAAAAATAATTGTTACAGTTACAAACTGAAACAAACAAAAAATCTCGATTCCTTTGTTGCTGTGGCAAGATCACGTAACTTCCAACAGGTCTTTACAGTTGGAATCGACTGCGAACTCGCGCATGTGCAACTACTTTTCCTTCCTCAAGACGTTACAAAACTTGTCAGAACTTGTAGCAATATGACCAGGAATTGAAACGTAGAGATCGTACGATTAACTTACAAAATCAAGACAGAAACTCACCCTTACATTGAATTGAAAAATTCACTATGTTTTTAACACACGTTTTTAACTGTCGCAACCATCCTATTCATAGAAACTCACCCTTTGATTAACATTTCTGGATCCGGAAAAATTACGTTTCAGGCCATCTGGGGTAACTATGATACCCCACTGAAATACTATAAGGACTTAACATAGGGACTTTTGTATTAAGGAAATTTGTTTGTATCTCCATGTTGATTTGTATGAATGCATATATCAGCTAGAATATCTTCATTTAAAAAACACTGGAACGCTTCTTTTATTGAAGTAAGCGCCATGCTAAAACAAATTTCACCTATTATTTTGAAAACCATCGCGACAATTTGGCATATTATGGGCTCTGCGCTTTGTAGCTGCAGGTGATTGCGTTTGCATTCATATCCCGATTTTGTCTTTAGTATTTCCCCAATTGTCATTTTCTCCAGTTGCATTTTCCTCTTTGTGGAAGTGCTGTAATTTCATCAACAACTGTTTCTTGTTTTTCCACATTGTCGATATTTTCTGATCCACTATCACAGATCTAGATTTCATATTCACTATTGTCACTTTCTTCTAAAATTCTACGTAATTCCTCATCAGTATAATATTTACGTCGCGCCATTTCCTAATTCACACAAACTTACTATACAACAAAGCAAATTAAATACTAACACTAATCTAAAATGAGAATTGGTTCACATATTCAGCCGACCAGCGACACGATTGTGTACGTAGGATTTCAATACAGTGCAGACAGACCGTGCCGGGTAACAGAAGTACCCCACAGAATTAATTTCAGTTTTTCGTGCAAAATTTGAAATTAAATTGATTATTTTTATGAGAAAAGCGCTTGCTAATATAGGTTTTAGGATTACCTGGAAGAAAAAAAATAAATTAAAAAAAGTTGGAAAGTTATTTCAAAAAAACCGCATCTCGGGTACCCAAAATACCCCGTTCGGCCACGGAAAGGTTAATGCGTAAATATGCAAGGCGGGATATTTAAAATTAGTTAAAATTCTGTTCCTCAAAGCGTTAAAACCTTACAAAAACAAGTTTTTTGAGTGCAAAATTTGATGATGCATTTGTCAACAATCACAACAACGATTGAATTAACAAAAAAATATTTGAACGCAATTTCCATACTTTTTAGGAAAACTTTAAAGTAATTGAATTTCGCAATGAATTAAATCGATGTGTCCTACATTATTTTCCACATAGGAACCCGCTTTATAATTTCTACTGAAAACATATTTGTTATTTACATTTTGCTTTCTTTTCGTTATAAAACGAAACAGATTCGGTTTACTTTTACACAGCGAATTGGGTCAACGTTGCCAAATCAAGAGTAATTAGAATATAAAACTAGATTACGCAAAAATTAAACAGACTGTGAATTATTTTCTAAATATACATTTTGTTGCAATTGATTTGAATAATTACTTTTAGTTATCAACGATTTACTTTAACAAGGAAATTTGATGATAAATTCGCACAAAATTCTCTGAAAACCCACTTCATTGAATTAGTTATCACTTTTTGATAAATTATTTTCTAAATACATTTTTTGCAATTAATTTGTTTGATTGTAGATGCGAAATCGTCTTTAATTTTCATCGGTTTACTCTAACAAGTAAATTTGATGAAAAGTGGCACAAAATTCTGTGCAAACCGTGCATTGAATTAGTTCTTTGTGTTTGGACACGCCTTTTGGATTATTCACCCCCTGAAACCTCCCCAATTAAAAGCTAAATGCTGTTCCATATTAAATCCCCTAATATTACTCGCTCTGATTGTCCAATCTGCTAAGGGGTTTCAGGACCAAATCTCCCTTTTGTACATTTTTCTTTTCGTTTTTTTTTAAGTAGTTACCAAAAGTGGTTTAACCCTCCCGTCCCTGAACGTAAATAATATTTCAGAGGTAGAATAAACCTGGTTTTGTTGATAAATAATAAAACCTACATATATTTAATCTTATCTCATATATTCTTCTCGAGTTTTGTTGATTTTTTTCCAATCTTATTCAGTTTTGTCAAATTCTGGGGATAGTCATATCCGATATTGTTCACTCTTCTTCAATTTTTGTTCGAAAATGTTGTCCTCTTTGTACAGTCTTGTCCAGTATTATTGAATCTTGAGCATTCTTGTGTATAGTTATCTATACTCGGGCCGGCGAGAGAATGCATTTTGTTTCGACGAGTGTAACATAGTTCTACGCAGTATTCCGAGCACGCGGTGTTTAGTTGTCCGTGTTTGAAAAACTAACGCATATTTCTTAACTCGGCGCGTCCCTCGCCCCTCATAGCTCGGCGCAGTACAGCTGCATTCTCTCGCCGGCCCGAGTATAGTTTAGTCCAGTCTATTACTATCTTGTCCAAACTTATCCATTATATATATCTTCGGTATTGTCTGGTTTTGCCTGGTCTGGTCTTGTCTAGTCTGGACAAGACTGGATTAGAATATACCAGACTCCATTCTAGTCCAGTTTTGTCTTGTCATTTCGTCCTGACTTGGCTGATATTTCTCGCTATTATTTATAACAACAATATCTGTCTTCGCGAATATAATGCCTGTTTAATTGTTCCTACGAGTACAATTTTAAATCCAAGTTTCGTTTGAAATTTTGGTGGGACGTATGTATACCATTCGGGGCGAAAGGGTTACTAAATAGTTACTAAAAATGGACATTGGCCCTTTTTTTCTACTAAAGTAAAAGTCTCCCAATACCAGTCTACGTCTTCAATTCGTCTTGAATGGTGTTGGAAGTTTATGGTTGGCGGGTTTGATATATTTTTCGTGGTCTACCTTGTTGACCGGTTCTTACAAGTTTTGGGCGACCTGAAGCACGTTCTGTTTCAATATTTTCTTCTTCCTCGCTAAGATTTTCGCTTCTTTCTTCTACATATTCAATTGGTATTTCGATTATTGGATCTTGCATGGTGAATATTTCTTTTGTCTCGTCAGATGACAATTCAATCTTCTCGAAGAACCTCGCATCGCGAAATTTAATCGCACTTTTCGTTCCTCGTTTCCAAAGTCTGTAAGCTTTATATTCCTCAAAGTAACCTACAAGTACGTGTATGTGTTGGACCACCCCTATTAGTCTCACACTCCCGCACCATTCTGGACATTGATCCCACTAGGTTTATTTATCGATTTGTCCCTGAGGTATTGCATTCCAGGCAATCTGTAGTTCAAACCGGAGAGCTTCTAGTCTCTGTGGATGATGGGTTTCAGTCTTCAACCCATCATGCCCCCACATGTTAAATGTGCAAAAGGTCGCGAGATCTGAGTGGCCACGGCAAGATATTGACGTTAGCCTCTTCAAAGCCCTCCCCCTCAATGTTAAGACGGGCATTATCCTGTTGGAAAATCGGGTCCTCCAGCTCCTGGAGGAATGGAAGGATATGGGGTTCTACCACTTCATCAACATATCGGTGGGCATTCATATTGCTTCGGATGAGTACCAACATAGACCTGCTTCCATAAACAATAGCACCCCATAGTTAGACAGGGAGATGGACTTACCCCACTTCTATTCAACTGTGTCCTTGAAAAGGTTATGTCCTTGAAAAGAGCACGGAACGGATTAATTTGGGTGTTCAGAGTGGTAACTACCTGTGACGTAAGAACGATGGACTGCTTGTAGATTGCCTTGCCTTTGCAGATGACATGGTACTGATTGCTGATTCTATGCAGGTAAATTGCCTCAGAAAACAGGTTGCCAAAGTGGACCTTCAAGTGTCGCTGGAGAAACAGAATTCATCACCAACATAAAAGTAGCAAATAGAGAGATGTTACTAGAGCAGGGAAACATCAAGAGGACTGAGAAATTTAAGTATCTCGGCGAATTGATTGAACCCAACTTATCAGAAAGAGCATCATTATCTATGAGAGTCAACAAGTTAGAACTAGCCTATCGACTGACTAAGAACACCTACAACAAGAAATACCTGTCACGCAGCCTGAGACTTAACCACTACACATCAGTCATATGACCAGAAGCCCTGTATGCCATGGAGTGTCTTTCCATGAACCGAAGAGGTCTGGTAGAGAAATTGGAAGTCAGAGAGAAAAGAATACTCAAGAAATTCCTAGGCCCGGTAAAGGAAGATGGGGAAGATTCCGATGGCGGCATAACTCTGAGCTCTACGAACATATTGAAAGGCTCTGACTGTGCAGTGAAAAGAAGGGAAGCTTTCTATGGCCACGTTGCAAGATTGCCTCCAAACCGACTAACCAACCGCCTGTTCACCTTCTGACAAAACAAGATGGTTCGTACCACTTGGTTGACAGAAACCGAGAAGGATATTAAAGAACTGGGAAAAACAGATCTCCAAAACAGACAGTCTGTGAGACGCACACTGAAGGAAGTCCGTGGATTTCAGAAAAAATCCCGAAGGAAAGGTACCCCCGGACAGAAGAGAGAAAGGAGTTACACCGGCAGAAGATGCGACAATACTGGGCAAAGATCAATACCCAACAGTTGAACAAGCGTGATCCAAAGTAGGCCTATTCGAAACAAGAAGAAGAAGAATAGCACCCCATACTATAACCCCCACTGTTTGGTGCACATGCCGCTCAACAAAAAACTGCACGTGGCGACGTTCTCCACGTCTTCGTCGGGCCCTCATGCGACCATCGTGATTCCCAACAGAATCGGTATTCGCCACTGAAGACCACTCTATGCTATTCCACGTCCCAATCCAGTCACAAGGTGCATTATTCCAAAATTTTATGTCGATCACGAACCGTCAGCGGAAACACAAGAGGTGGTCTGGAAGCCAAAAGATATAATTCGTCGGTAAACTGCACGAAGGGTTACAGGACGTCCATCTTTTCCAAACCATGGATCGGCTATTGATTTTATACTCTTAATGCCATTAATCGGAGATGGCGGCCATGGGCCATATTTTCTGTCTTGCCCGTCCACTACTTCTTCTACAACGTTCTTGACCTTCTGTAGACCATGCTTGATAACACGGTACTACAGAGGATTGGTTACGGTTAGGACGATTAGCAATTTCTCTGAATGAGAAACCACCTTCACGTAAGCCAATAATGCGGCCTCTGTCGAATTCACTCAGTTGTCGATCATGTACACGTCAATTACTACCTTACTGACTAGTTAAACATTTCTGCCAAGTTTGGTCCAAAAATCTTCTTAGTTTTACGTTACAGAGTATATTTCTTAGGAATGTTGCAGTATTAATAGCCTCAGCCCACAATGAATTTGGAAGATTTGCCTCCCAACATAATGAATCTGGCCATTTCAACTAAAGCAAGATTTGCTCGTTGAGCTACCCCATTTTGTTGAGGCGTGAATTCCACTGTCAGTTGAGGCGAAATTCCTTCTTCAAGAAAAGCTTGAAATTCATTCGACGAGTATTCCGCACCATTATCTGTACGAAACTTTTTGATGCGTTTTCCGGTTTGATGGTTTTCCGTTGCTTAAATTATAATTGTTTTAATAATAATAGATCATTCAAAACGCAAAGAAGAAATTGCCCAGAACCTACTGAAAGATTTCCTGAAGCAGCCCCCAGTTTCAGTCACCCAGAGTCACCTCTACCAAACCAAGAAGAAATTCTGAACAACATTAAACGATTAAAGAACAACAGAACCTCGGGAAGTGATGGGATTGTGGTACAGAACTCCTCAAGGACCTAGGTTCATATTCACTTAAGGAACTTACAGAAATTCTACAGGAAATCTGGAGAAACGGAAAACTCCCCAAAGACTGGAAATGTGCTCTGATTCACCTACTCCATAAAAAATGACACACAAAAAAAGAGACAAAACAGATATAAATAACTACAGTGGAATCTCTCTCATTGAAGTCGGCTACCAAATTTTCTCTATATGCTTGTTTAAAAAAATACAAGAACAACTCGAGGATAAGATTGGCGAATATTAAGCTGGATTTCGTCCTTACAGATCGTGCACTGAGCAGATCTTCAACCTATAAACCGCTCTAAAATTCAGGGCCCTCAGAAACCTCCCAATCATCTGTGCTTTCGTAGATTTCAAGAAGGCTTATAATATAAACTGCTCTAAAATTCAGGGCTCTCAGAAACCTCCTAATCATCTGTGCCTTCGTAGATTTCAAGAAGGCTTATGATTCAATTGATCGATAATCCCTATTCAGCATCGTCAAAGAACAGGGACTAGACTCCAAAGCACTAAACTTGACCAAAGAGACTCTCACTGATACGAAATCAAGAGTAAAATTCATGGGAGAAATCTCAGACAAATTCCTGATAGAAGCTGGTGTCCGGCGAGGATCCACTCATCCTCTTCAACCTTGGCCTAGATAAGGTGATGAGAGAATGGAAAAAGAACTGAAAGCACTAAATAGATGGAATCCAATAAACATTGGGACACAGAAAAGCAAGCTCGAAATTCCATGCTTTGCCTTCGCAGATGACTTGGTGCTTCTATCCAGCGATGAAGTCACAGCAATAAAGCAAATTGAAACTCTCCAAGAATGTGCTAAAAAATCTATGATTGGGTTGCATTTCCTTCCAGAAAACATAATGTTTCGCTTCAAAACTTGACGTCTCGACTCTAAATTTTGGACAGATCAACCGAGTTCCTCACTTCAAATACCTGGGTGAAATCATCGAGTCAACTGGAAAAGCAAAAATAGCACCCGTGTCCAAAAACTCAGAAGGGCATATGGGAGAATAAAAGACCACCAAAAAATGTTTGTTGCTCCATGTTAAGATTAAATATTACAATGCTGTATGCAAATCTGAAGCCCTATATGCAGGAGAAACTCTCACGCTAAATAAAAAAAGGCGAGCTCGAAAATATCCTAAAAGAAGAGCGAAAAATCATAAGGAAAATTTTAGGACCAAAACATTCTGAAGATGATTACCGTGTACAAACACGATAATCCACAGAAAAATTATGTTGCGGCAGACCTCAGAAAAAGAACCAAATTCTCGAAAGAGTTGACAAACTAAAGACTTTCCCTTGGACACAATAAGTAAAAGCTGACATGAGAAATGCTCAAATCCAACCAGAAGAAATTTTGGACCGACATATATACAGAGGAAAAATTGAGAAGTGGTTCCAGAGAATGAAGTACCATAAAGATCAGGTATCAAGTGGACGGAAGAAAGGAAGAGGATCTTTAGTGAACAGATGAAAGCATCCTGGATGCTCCGCAAGCGAAATCATAAATAAAGCTTCGTGTGTTCCTAAAGGGACTATGTTAAATAATAATATTAATAATAGACCTTTTCATGGTTGAATTTTTTTTGTGCGCATTGTTCCGACGTGTTTTTCGGGCACTTTTTGACGTATAACCAGTGAAAATAACAAAATGTGTCCGAAACTGTCATCCTGATCATACTGATTATTTATATATTGTTCAGTTTGAAGATTTTCATATTATTAAATAGTAACATTTGTATCTTTTCTTCAAAGGTTATAATTTCTCGGAAATCACAACAAAGTTGGCATCATTATTATAACTAATCTTTCTATTAAAAACATTTCTTAAAAACAACTACTTCACTGGCAAACGCCACGACTTACATTGAATTACATTAAGAAAGTTTTTGGGTTCTATATAACCCTGAAATTTTCCAAACAAACAATATACTGATCAAATGATTAATTAATGAAGCCAAAAGGCAGAAACACGTAGGTACATGGATGTTCATTAATGAATTTTTTTTTGTCAGGATTTTTTTTTATACAGAGAAAATTACAGGGTTATACAGAACCCAAAAACTTTCTCAATGTAATTCAATGTCAGTCGTGGTGTTTGCCGGTGAAGTAGTTGTTTTTAAGAAATGTTTTTTATAGAAAGATTAGTTATACTAATGATGTCAACTATGATGACGATATGTATACATCGATTTCCTAGAAACTATAATCTTTGAAGAAAAGATACAAATGTTACTATTTAATAAAAACTAAACTGTTTCTTACAACTGGACTTACACCACTTTCAAAAACAACGGCTCTTTTATGTCGGTGTAGTTTTACTTTCTATGTATGTCTATTTAATGTAATTTTACAACCTCTTTCCTCAATTTGTTTCACCAAGTTTTTGAAATTGTTTCTGTAGTTTTACAAAAAAAAATATATTTAATAAAACCTGAGCACGATTCCTCCATATTGATTTACAATAACATATAATTAATTACTTTGTCCCATAATCTGAATACATTACACGAATGACTCACGGTTAAACCCTCATTTAAATATAAACTGGTTTCACCCTCTAGTTTCCTGCAGCAATTGCCTAAAGAAATTTAAACAAAAAACGACTTTTTTATGGCCATTTCAAGTCGCGGATGCTCCGTGTTAACGGAAGGAATACCAGAAGAATTACAGTGGTTTCATTAATCCGCGCCGGTTTTCATTTTGGTTTTATTCAGAACCTGTTGATAGGTAGTAAAGTAGGAAGAAAATGGTAGTAATTTCGTTTGACCTCACCGAACGTGGACACACGTTTCACGATTCCCACGCCGTTTGAATTGTTTATTAGTTCCTGATATTCGTCTTAACCCCCATTTTTATACCGGAGAGACAATTTTCTGGGAATGCAACCGACTAGCGCTGGTGTCGTTTGCGGCGTTGTATAAATAGATTGGTGTATTTAGGGAGATGTGTGGGCGCTAGTTGCACTTTTCCCTCCTCGTTTCTCTGCATGTATCATTCTTTTTTGCGCCGGAACGAGTTCTGTGGGTTCGGGTTGAATGTCTTCCTGCTTGAGCAAAGCGTGTGTGTGCTCTACGCGAATTGATTCCTGGCTAAAAATAGACGGTTATTATGTTTTTATTTTATTAGGGGGATTTTCAACATGTGCGGTTTTGGTTTCCTTCCTATTCGGGTTTCTTTGTCCCTTGGTGTTTCTGGTTTCTTTCTATTTCGAGGTCAGTAGCCTCCTCAACTACCAAGAAATACGATAGTCATGTCACCAATCTGTTACACACATCTCGTGAATTAATATACAATTCGTTCATCAATAATCATTCGTTCTATTTGCATTCGATATTATTATTTAGAAAGTATATAACAAAGTTTTATCGTTATAATTAGCACCAATAATTGAGCCGTCTTTTTCTTAACTTGTTAAGTCATTTTTTTTATACATTCACGATATTATACGGAGAGCGTATATAACCTTTTGTGTATATAGATAGGCTTGGGAGAACGAATATTTTCGCCTCTCGTAGTCAAAAGTTTAACGGTTTAGTCTTGTTCGTTTAGCCTTGTGTATATAGCATTGTCTAGTCTTGTCTGTCTTGTCGGTCTTGTCTGTCTTGTCTGTCTTGTCTGTCTTGTCTGTCTTGTCTGTCTTGTCTGTCTTGTCTGTCTTGTCTGTCTTGTCTGTCTTGTCTGTCTTGTCTGTCTTGTCTGTCTTGTCTGTCTTGTCTGTCTTGTCTGTCTTGTCTGTCCTGACTGTCTTGTCTGTCTGGTCTGTCTGGTCTGTCTGGTCTGTCTAGTCTGTCCTGTCAGTCTTGTCCGTTTTGTCTGTCTGGTTTGTCTTGTCTTGTAGGGTGGAGTTTTTACTGACATGTTAAGGTAGATCACATAGATCTTTGTTGTACCTGGTATATCGTTCTGTGTATTGTTCTAGGCATTTTTGTCTGAAAACTCTCTAGTCGTTTATTTCATGGCTGAAGTGCCGTGACCCCATGCTGGTGTTTTATTATGTCATAGCGGAGTTAACGATCTTCCTCCATTTACCCCTGTTTGCCGCCGTTCTTATGTTTTCTTGTAGTGATATCTCGTTGATCTCTTGCACCTGGTCGAACCAGCGTTTTGGAGAGCATCCCCGAAGTCGCGTACCTTCAATTTTTCCTTGGATGACCAGTTTTTCGAAATTGTCACCCGTTTCACTATTGACGTGTCCAAAATATTAAATAAACAAAGTATACGTCCACTGATAACGGTTGATAGTCTTGTGTCAATGTCGATTTCTTTTAGTATAGATACATTAGTTCTATGCGCTGTCCAAGGGATCCTTAGTAGCCTTCTCCACGTCCACATCTCGAAAGCGTCTATTTTATGCCGATCTACTGCTTTTAGAATCCATGCCTCGGCTCCGTATAGTGCAATTGGAAACACCAGTGTGTTTGCGAGCCTTCGTTTTGTTTCTTTCGTGATGTGGCCATCTTTTCATACTTTGCTTAGTTTCGTCATGGCTGTTTCGTCATGGCTGTTTCTGTGGACGTATTTCTGTATTTGTGCAGGAGCCTAGATAAATTATGTTATCGACGTTTTCTACGTTCATTATATTGGGTGGATTTTCTCTCCTGTTGCTACGATCTAGTACCATCAGCTTTCTTTCTTGGGCAATTTAGCTTAAGTCCGAATTTTGAGCTTTCTCTCTCGACTCTTCGGAAGTTCGGTCATTTCTTCTTCGTTTTGTACGATGATTGTGGTATTGTCGGCAAACCGTAAGTTGTTTATTTTCCTACCGCCAATGACTATTCCGCCTTCCCAGTTCTCCAGAGCTCCTCTTAGTATAAACTCAGCGTATATGTTGAATAGTAAGGGTGATAGCACGCATCCTTGCCGAACTCCACTTCCTATCCTAAAGGCTCTTGAGTTTCTTCCCTCGATCTTGATGCTTCCTTTGCTGTTATATAAAGTTACTAGCAGAGCGACAAGGTGGGTTAGGGTTCCCATATCTAGGAGGGCATTCCATAATTGTTGCCAGTTTATACAGTCCAAACGCATTGCTGTAGTCGAGAAAGCATAGATATGTGGGCATTGAAATTTCTCTGGCTTTTTCAATAATTTGCCGTACATTAATGATCTGCTCTCGAGTGCCTTTATCAGGTACGATTCCTGCTTGTTCCTGTGGAGTTTGTCGATCTAAGAAGATCTAAGTCGTTGTAGCAGAATTCTGAACATGACCTTGCTTGGGTAGGAGATTGTTGCGATAATTCTGTAATTACTTCATTACTGGCTTGATGCTTTTTGGTGCAGTGCAATGAAGATAGATGAATTCCAATCAGTTGCCTATTGCCTGAGTGCCATACCTTGTTGCAGCTTGCCCACAAGAGGTGGGCGCCTTTTGGGGACAGCTGTTTTAGCATTTCTCCACTGACATCATCTTACTCTGTACTTTTGTTGTTCTTGGGCATGTTGATGGCTTGCTCAACTTCAACTTTTAAGATGTCAGGTTCCCATTCTACTTGTGTGATGAGTGGGAGACGAACTCTTCCCTGACGATGACCTTCATTCGCGTAGATGTCTTCACAGTACTGTCGCCATACCACTATTACGTCGTCGATGTGGAAAACATGGAGTTCTTTATGTTAGTATCTTCTAAATTGACCTCTAACTGATTCTGTGTATTGGAGATTATTTAGAATACTCAGGATTTGTTCTTGTATTCTAAACACCTGGTTCACTGGACTGGTCTCTACATAGCAACCAGGTGGCCAAGAGCCTAAACCAAGCAGTACTTGCGCTGCGTATTCTAAGCCGATATCAGATTGGTGTACTTTTCCACATTCCACTTTGATCTAACCTTTGCAATTATGTTTTGGGGCAATGGATGTACTGGGTCGTCGTCCCAGATCCATTGCCCCAAAACATAATTGCAAAGGTTAGATGTAGAGTGGAATGTGGAAAGTACACCATTCTGATAGCGACTTAGAGTACGCAGGGCAAGTACTGCTTTGTTTAGGCTCTTGGCCACCTGGTTGATATGTGGAGACCAGTCCAGTGAATTATCTATATGTAAACCCAACAACCTTACTGATTCCTGTACCTGTATTGACTCTTTCCACATTCTCGTGGAAGCTCTTGGTGCATCTTTTTGTTTTACAAATGATAGTTTTAGTTTTGTGCTTATTTACTATTAGTTTGTTCTTGATAAACCAATCAATCATAGATGACAGCGCTAGGTTAGCGTTTTGGCTAATATATTCTACCGACTGTTTTAGTATTAACACAGTGGTATCATCCGCGTAGTTGACCATTGCATGTAGCGGTATTATATAATATTATAATATCGGTATTATAATATCGGGCTGATCGTTAATAAAAATTGTAAAAAGTAGAGGTTCAATGGTACTTCTTTGTGGGATACCACTACTGATTGTGCTTTTGCTAAATATCACGTGTGCAGTTGGAAACTAGCGACATATGCCGATAACATAAATATTATGAGCAGAAGGACCGACAAAGCGCAGAAGACCTATGCCCAACTAAAATAGGCTGCCAAACAAAAAAGGCTGCAAAACAAAGGTGATGAGACAAAGAAGCGCTTTTTTCTTTGTGTGGGCCAGAATTTCAGTTGCCATACAACATCGAGGATGTCAACAAATTTTTTTATCTGAGTGTGGAAATCAACAAAGATGGTACCGAAAACGGAAAGTAAAACGCCGAGTCCTATCAGAAAATAAGGCGTACTATGCAATGGCGTGCAATAGTGTGCGCCGTAATAACAAGTTTAAAATATACAGGACAATAATTCGGCCCATCGCATTCTATTGTAGCGAAACATGGACTATGACCGAAAAAACAAGAACGCATATGGCATATTTGAGCGCAAGGTACTACGTAGAATTCTAGGGGCGGTAACGGTCGGAAACAGAAGGCTAAGGTACAATAACGAGCTATACCAGATTAACCAAGAACCACCGTTTTCTACATTCATCGAACTGCAAAGACTAAGATGGGCAGGACACGTGCTCAGGATGGACGACAACCGTCTGCCGCTAAGAGCGCTGAACGCAAAAATGCAAGTCCGGCGGCCGGTAGGGAGGTCAAGAAAACAGTGGGAGGAAGAGGCCCGGGAAGACACATACCAACTACTCGGAATAAGAGCGCGGAGAAGAACAGCAAAGGACAGGGAAGAATGGAGGACAAAAATACAGGAGGCCAGAGCCCGATTTGGGCTGTAGCGCCATATGAAGAAGAGGAAGTTGGAATCTCTCTGGTGATTTGGGATCTATTATGTAGCTATGATATAACCCAATCTAGTGCAGCTCCATATTTCTCCAATTGTTTCACTTGAATATTGTGGTCGACCAAATCACATGCCTTTGAAAGATCCATAAGTATTCCACTTGAGATATTCAGAGATTCCAGGTTTTCCATTACACCCTTAAATTGGTGTACATGCCGTATTGGTATTTCTTCCCTTGATAAGGCCGTGTTGTTTTAAGTTTGTCGTTTGGTGCTTCTCGAAAAAAGAGATCATTCTGGAGCACATGATTTTTTTCCAAGGTCTTACAGTATACGAAAAGCATACTTATGGGTCTATAATTACTGACTAGTGTTTTATCACTGTCTTTGTGGATTGGGATGATCACAGCTAGTTTTAGTCTTGTCTATCTAGTCTTGTCTGTCCCCGAAGCCGTCTATTGGTAGCCCCGAACTATTGGTAAAAACCTTCCCAGAACTCCTACTGAAAGTCTTAAATGAAGATCTTTGAAGTCTTTTCCAAGTAGATGGAAACATGCGAAGCTAGTTCTCATTAAAAAAGGGAACAAGGGGCCCTTTATGTGTACTAGACGTAGCTGGTAAACTACTAGAACAACTGCTCGTCGGCTTAAAAAATAAATGAAGACTGGATGAAACCTCTCGGAGAACCAATTGGGCTTCCGGGAAGGCAAATCAACTATAGACCCCATAAAACAGGTCACAGATCAATCCATAGAATACCATTAAACAAATGCTACAATCACAAGAAGACTAGAGCACTATAAACGGAATGATCAACAAGATCCTATACTAAAAAGAAGCTGATGAACGTCTCTGGAAAAAGAGGAAAACAATCTAAATAGCCCCTAATCCCAGCTACCATGTAGTGCGATAGATGACACAAACACATTTAACATATTTTCTTCAAAAAAGGTCTTGTCTGTCTCCCGGGTTCGAATCCTGGTCGGGGAGGCGACAACTAGGGCGGTTTTTCAGTAAACCGTCCGGGCTGCCCACCCTGAATGAATGCAAAATATGCGATACCAGGGTGGCACATACTAAAAGCCAACGTCGAATAGGGGGTTTAGTGACAGCTTCCCCCGAAACACTTTTTAAAGAAATGTCTTGTCTATCTAGTCTTGTCTGTCTAGTCTTGTCCGTCTAGTTTTGTCCGTCTAGTCTTGTCCGTCTAGTCTTGTCCGTCTAGTCTTGTCCGTCTAGTCCAGTCCTTCTAGTCTTGTCCGTCTAGTCTTGTCGGTCTAGTCTTGTCGGTCTAGTCTTGTCCGTCTAGTCTTGTCCGTCTACTCTTATCCGACTAGTCTTGTCTGTCTAGTCTGTCTAGTCTTGTCTGTCTAGTCTTGTCTGTCTAGTCTTGCCTGTCTAGTCTTGTCTGTCTAGTCTTGTCTGTCTGGTCTTGTCTGTCTAGTCTTGTGTGTTTAGTCTGGTCTGGTCTGTCTAGTCTTGTGTGTCTAGTCTTGTCTGTCTAGTATTATCTGTCTATTGTAATATGTCTGTAATATTGGCAAACGTTAATCAATTCTGGTGATATTTGTAACACAAAATGGCTTGCCCAATAACTTGAAAATTGGTTGTCGTTTTGAAACTGTTTTTTGAGGCGTTTTTATGCTTTACCGATTGGTCTTGTTTGCTGTAGGTTTTGGCACGCGGTCAACGCGGTGTCCGAAGTGATGAATGTTTTGGGAAAATGGCACACGTTAAATGGACACACGGAAATACTTTTATGGGCAAAAAAAAAGTAACGGCGTTCGGTTCGTTCAATTGTCAACAAAGGAGATTTATTGCTGCTGCAATTTTTCACCGCATTATCAGAGAACTTTAAAAGTTGCATAATATTGCATATGCTGAAAAGATAGGTAGAAAGATATTTCCAATAAAATTAGTTGTAACTTTGGTCAGAACAAACAAATTTGGTTCGAATTTTAGAAATTTAGATTTTTTGCGAAATTCAAATATGTATTAACAGTTTAGGAGACATGCCAAATTAGATGGAACGTTGCAATTTAAACGGTTAATATTAGTGAATAGGATGGTTGCGACCGTTTCTACGTGGTATTAATAAACTCACTATGTTTTAAACCACACTTATATAAGTGAATTTATTAGTTCAGGTTCACATTAGGCTTCTTCCAACAGAAGTCAAAACAATCAGCAAGCCGTTCGACGATTGCGTAATGTTATAATCGATTTAAATTTTGATTAAATTTCGTGCATGCATCGGTCAGTTTTCTGACCGTTTCAACTGCTAATGGAACAAATATGATATTTCAGAATTAGTCATTCAATCCAGTTTAAAAGGAAACCATATGTTATAAAAAAGCATCCTGAAGAAATTATGTTTTAAAGCTATAATTAAAGGTTGTCCGTATATCCAGTTACCCCTTAAACCTCAATATAAACAACACAGAAAAAACCTCCTATAATTAATTTTTTTAATAGAAAGGCGACTACGTCGTCCATTACGTTTCAGCGTACACGTCATCGATTGCGAAAAGCGTGTATTGTGCCATCACTAATTGCTGTTTTACTACACAAAAGTATAAACAGCGTTTGTAAAGGTCGCCCCAGAACGGTCTTTGTTTTAAAAATAGCACGGAATCGTTCTGCACCGACGTATCGAACGGGAAAGTTTCTACTTTTCCAATCGCAACGTTACGCAACGCGGTTCTAATGCCTGCGTGCCCGTAACCACGTCGTTCATTCTAACATTAAAAAAAGGAAAATGTGCATTGTTTCTTTTTTTCCTGTTTGCCAAGCGTTGACGTTTCTAGAAAATTTGAGAAAGTTGAGAAAAATTTGTAAATTGTCTCTGTCTTATGGCAAAGATAGTGTAATACTATGTATATGCAGTGGTGTGCTGGGAAAATGTTAACAATTGGCTCGCTGCCGATGACCGGCACCTGGGGGAGGGGAACGAATTTTTTAAATCTTTAACCCATCAAACGCGTTAAGGCCGATTCTCATATACGCGACACTCAGCTACGCGACGTCACGCGACATCGCCTGTCAAATAATGATTGCATTGTTTTAAATGGGCACGTTCTCGCTATAGCTACGCGACATGCCCATTTAAAACAATGTAATCATTATTTGACAGGCGATGTCGCACGACGTCGCGTAGCTGAGTGTCGCGCATATGGGAATCGGCCTTTAGACTTAAGCATATCCTCGATTTTAGCTTCATAGCAACCAGCAGAATCCTTCAAATAATTAATAGCCTTAATAGACCGAACGATTAAAGAATTTGCTTTCACAATATTAATGTTGTAAGACGTGAATGTCCTGTAAGACGTCGATCATTAAAGCTATATCCTTAAGAAATTCTAAATTGATTTAATAATCCAGAAGTTTTGTCATGAGATTCAAAATGTTTGTATAAAGCGGAATAATTATACAAACCGCCAAGTGCATACGCTACAAGCTGCCCATCTAGGTACGAACACGCAACCGATTTTTATAATTTCCACGTCTATTTCTGCAGCACATGTTTTTAAATCTCGCTGATATTTTGGAGATTGGTATAAAAAGCATAGATCTTTCTAAGAAATATTTCAAAATGATTCTTTTGCGCTATGTTTTTTATTGCATCTGATGATGCTAATTGCAGCCGATGGGCTAGGCAATATCAAATTATAATATTTGGAAATTTTTGAACAAGTCTTGTTGACACTCCATTTTTCTTACCTAAACTTTACACTAACCCAATCAGAGCAAAATGCAATAAGGTTTTCTTTCAAAAATTACTTCAAGTTTTATTCAAAACAGTTGTATATATTCAGCAGTTGCATTTTCTAGTTCAATGAGATCAACAAATATCAAGTAAGGTTCGGAAAGTTCAACACGTTGATACAAAACTAAAACACTTGTTTTTGCCAATGTCGATGATTCTTTAATTACGATGCAAATTTTGGCATTTTTTGTTATTATTTTTGCAAACATTTATTTTCTTATTTCTAATGCTGCGTGAACATTGTTTTTAAGGAGGTTCGAGCGAATCCCATGTTAAATATTTTTTTCAAGTTTATGCTTTGAAACTTTTTATACATGAAGGATCAATACTTTATTTATGTCCTCTCAAAATTTGAAAGTGATCCTCCGTTTAGTTTATCCGGAAAAAAAATTCAAAAACGATGTTTTTTCGAATCTTACACACAGGTTCCTATGGCCGACTAGCTTCCGTCACGTCTTTATTTATTTTTTTCGATATTAATTTCCCAACTTTAAGGAATAAAAAACTATATACAATAAACTTAGATATTTTTAAAACACGATTACATTAAAGCAATGTGATGTTCCCGATGTAATTATTTAAATAATTAAAGTTATTTTTTTTGTTTTGAATCTTGTTTATCGACAGTAATTCACATGACAGATAGTTTGGCAACGTCGTGATAACAGCTGATGAGAGAAAAGAAAAACATGGAAACATTTTGAACTTTTGAACGTCTGTGGAACTATATGATAGAATACACTCCAGCTTTTTACATAGATTATCTATAACTTATTGTCTTTTGATAATTCGAGGTTTTCGGCCAACATCTTGGGATAATAAAATTCTGATCCTTTTAAAACCCTTCGACTCATAACACTGATGTTGCATATAACCAGATCTTTTTATGTCATCTTATAAGTCAAAAATAACGGTCATTTAATAACTTTATTTTATTAAATCAATAATAATTACCAATTTTAATTTTAACAACTATTAGGACAATTGAAAATATAGAAAAATTCAATCACTATTTTGACTCATCTTTCTATTTATATTAAGCGAATAGTCATCCGTTTAAGTGAATAAACTTTCACTTAATATAAATAGAAAGAAATGATCTTAAAAACAATGTTAATTATCTGGTTCTCGTTTAGTGACACGAAAGTTTACTGGGGCTAGTAATAACATACAAATGCCTGTTGAATAATTCAATATCCTGCGTGGTATTACCGAGGGAAGTAGTTGTTTCAACATGGGATTTGTGTGGTAGTCTTGATAAGAATTAATATTATGGAGCTACGAGGTACTTATATATACAGCCTGCATTTCATTTTTTATAATTCTATAATTTTTATTATGTTTTTAGGGTTCCGTACCGAAAAAGGAACCCTTATAGGATCACTTTGTTGTCCGTCTGTCTGTCTGTCCGTCTGTCTGTCAAGACCATTTTTCTCAAGAACGCGTAGAGGTAACAAGTTGAAATTTGTATCAAATACGCGGGTCTGCGGTCTCTTTCAGCTGTGAAAAAATAAAACTTGTAAGTCAACGCGATCGAAAGATATGACCGTTTATGTTGCATATTTTGCGATTTCACAAGGGAATCAAAACCTATAGGGTACTTCCCGTTGACCTAGAATCATGAAATTTGGCAAGAAGCGGTGTCTTACAGCACATGTAAAGGGAAATATCTGAAAACCGTAAATATGTAGTTTAATTACAAGAAAAATGCGAATTTACTATAAGGAACTTATGAAAATACACTAATGTGTTGCGTGGTATTGTCAGGCGCCTGACAATAAAGCATATGGGTTGCATACATTTAGGTCCCCCTAAAGATACCTTACTTACAAGTTTGTACGGAACCCTCGGTGCGCGAGTCACAACTCGCACTTGTCCGTTTGTTTTTTTTATGAGAAAGGATGGTAAATTATTGTTAGTTTATGTGAAAATATTAGCAGAAAATATAGATTCTTAGATAAAAACGATAAACAAAACTTGGTCTATGTTAAACTATGATAAACTAACAAAGGGCTCGCAGATTTATAAAAAAAATAACAATGGGCTCGCCAATTTATACAAAATTTAACAAAGGGCTCGCGTGAACCCCTCGGGAGCCCAGTCCAGCACACCACTGTGTATATGTTGTAGTCATTTTGTAGTGAAATCCGTCAAATTGTATGAAACGGTGTTATTGCATAATCTGACGGCAGTTAGTGTATTTCAATTACACGGTAGTTCATGAAACCACCTCACATATGTTTATTCATCTTTTAATTAATAGGTGTGTTAATTAAGACAAGTAGCTTTATACTATCAGATGACTGCACTTAGGTATTTCTTGAAAAGTCGATTCGGTAAGTACGTAAGCAGAGATTGCAATCCGGTGGCATTTCCAATCCGGCCGGATTTGGCCGAATTTCTACCGATCCGGCCAGATCGGTGAAAATGATTGATAGAATTAAATCGACACAACCATTAGGTATTTGAGCATGCTAACAAGTCTTATTCTTATATGACAGACACCATGATGAATCTGTCTAATGAAATAGCCATCTGGAGACGCGTTTCGAGATCTCTCATCAGTGCAGCTTTGCTTTTTGAAATTATAAATAGGAATACACTTACATTAGCTTGAATACCTCGTGCATGACTGGCGAGGTTAGGTTCTAATTTGACTGATTTAGGTTCTATTTTGTTGTAGAAACACATGAACCTAGTTACGGTTATTGATTTAAATAATAATTGAATATTGGTGAAACCTGATAGAGAATCCGGTGGCATTTTCAATCCGGCCGGATTTGGCCGAATTTCCACCGATCCGGCCGGATCGGTGAAAATGATTGATATAATTAAATCGACACAACCATAAGGTATTTGAGCATGCTAACAAGTCTTATTCTTATATGACAGACACCATGATGAATCTGTCTAATGAAATATAATATCTATTTAAATGTGTATTTAGTTTAATAAACTTACTATAAATACCGTATTTGTCGGTACATAAGGCGCACCCTAAAATTTAACCTACTTTTTGTGCGCCTATAACACGGACCTATTTTTTGGAGCTCAACCTCATCTTGATTGATCTATCGCTGTCTTATTTTTAAAAATACCAACAAAACGGTTTCAGATTTTCAAAATTTGGTCTTTTTGGAGAAATTGGAGGTTATTAGATTTTCAAAATTCCTCCAAATAGTCTCACAGTAGAGAAAATAGCGAGTCTATGAATGGTAATTTTGTCAAATCTTAACCTCGTCTTCATTAATCTGTCGCTGCCTCATTTTTCAAAATATTTACTAAACGGTTTCAGATTTTCAAAATTTGGACTTTCTGGAGAAAGTTGTGGTTTTTAGATTTCCAAAATTCTTCCAAATAGTCGCTTAGGAAGGAAAATAGTGAGAGTCTGTCTACAAATGATAATTTTGTAAAATTTCAACTTCATGTTCATTGATCTGGCGCTGCCTTATTTTTCAAAATATTAACAAAACAGTTTCAGATTTTCAAAATTTGAACTTTTTGGAGAAATTTGTGGTTTTTAGATTTCCAAAATTCCTCAAAATAGTCACATAGTAAAAAAACTAGTGAGACTCTACAAATGTTGATTTTGTAAAATCTCTACCTCATCTTCATTGATCTGTGGTTGTCTTATTTTGAAAATATTAACAATACGGTTTTAGGTTATCAAAATTTGAACTTTTTGGACTAATTTGTGGTTCTTAGATTTACAAAATTCCTTCAAATAGTTGCACAGTCAGGAAAATAGTGAGAGTCTACAAATGTTAATTTTGTAAAATTTCAACCTCATCTTCATTGATGAGTCGTTGCCTTATTTTTCAAAATATTAACAAATTGGTTTTAGATTTTCAAATTTGGACTTTTTGGAGAAATTTGTTTTGAAATTTGAATTTTGTTTTTTATTTCCAAAATTCCTCCAAATAATCGCACAGTGAGGAAAATAGAGTCTACAAATGTTAATTTTGTAAATTTTCAACCTCATCTTCATTGATCTGTCGATGCCTTATTTCTCAAAATACTACGGTTAACGTTTAGTGATGCCGGATCCGCCGGATTACCGGATCCATTTCATGTCACGCGAAATACGCGAACTGCCGACAGATCTGCAATGGTTAAGTTTTACACAATCTGACTGATTTCACTATATGACTAAGTTGTTAATTAAGTTGAAAACACTTATTTCTTTTCAGACTTACTAATAAAAAGCTGTGAACTAAATTATTACAAAAACTGTTTTTTCTAGATTTCTTCGTTGCAAATGTACTTATTACAAACTTATTACAGACGAAATATACCTTGAATATATTCAACCTGTTTGTACAACTCAACTCTATAATATTAAGTCATATTAAGCCTATAAACAAAGCACATGTTTAAACGTACTGGCTAATACCACACAGAATATTGAATTATACGACAACATTACACGACATTTGCATGTTATTACTAGTCCCAATACATTTTCATGGCATAACAGAACTAGAGAAATAACATTGTTTTTAAGATAATTTCTTTATATTTAAGTTAAGTGAATAGCCATCTGGAGATGTGTTTCGAGATCTATCTCTCATCAAAGCAGCTTTGCTTTTTTGAATTATAAAATGGAATACACTTACATTAGCTTGAACACCTCGTTAATAACAGGCGAGGTTAGGTTTTGATTTGACATTTGTGTAGAAAGACATGAACTTAGTTACGGTTTTTGATTTAAATAGTAATTGAATATTTGTGAAACCAGACAGAGATAGATCTCGAAACGCGTCTGCAGATTATTAGATTCACTTAACCCTTTCGATGCGAATTGCTTTTTGAACTGACTGTGTGCTCAATAATTTTGTTTTTTGTTGATTTGAGTGGACAAACTTTGCAATATACTTTTGTTTTATGTCAAAATTGGACCAAAACGTCAAAATAATTCAGTACACAAAAATTGCTAAATTTTCAAAAACCAAAATCTCTACTCTACAAAAACGACAAAGTTGCAAGTCTATTCTTGCCTGTCTATTCTTGTCCTGTCTGTGTATTCTCGGCCGTCTAGCCGTGTATCTCTAGTCTTATCTGTCTATTATTGTTTGTCTAGTATTGTCTGTCTAATCTTGTCTGTGTAGTTTTGTCTGTCCTAGTGTTGTCTATCCCAGTCTTATTTGTCCTAATCTTATTTGTCCTAGTCTTGTATGTCCTAGTCTTGTATATCCTAGTCTTGAATATCTTAGACTTTTATGTCCTAGTCTTGTCTGTCCCAGTCTTGTTTGTCCTAGTCTTGTATGTCGCAGTCTTGTCTATCCTACTCTTGTATGTCCTAGTCTTGTCTGTCCTAGTCTTGTCTGTCCCAGTCTTGTATGCTTAGTTTTGTCTGTCCTAGTCTTGTATGTCCTTATCTTGTTTGCCCTAGTCTTGTATATCTCAGTCCTGTCTGTCCTAGTCTTGAATATCGCAATCCTGTCTGTCCTAGTGTAGTCTGTCCTTGTGTAGTCTGTCCGTCTAGTCCTGTCGGTCTAAACTTGTCTGTCTAATCTTGTCTTGTCGGAGACAAATTCAAGTTGAAACAACTTCATGTTGCGGTAACTTCATGTTGCGAGAAATTCATATTGCGACTTCGTATTGCGACAACTTCATGTTACAAAAACTTCATGTTGGGCGACTCGAATCCTCATTTCATCTTCAAATTCACATTGACACAACTTCATGTTGCGACAACTTCATGTTGAAACAACTTCATGTTGCGACAACTACATGTTGAAACAACTTCATGTTGCGACCACTTCATGTTGAAACAACTTCATGTTGCGTCCACTTCATATTGCTGGGTTGAACTTGACCCAATTAATTAGACTATAAACTTATAATTATTAAGTGGGCCATTTAAAGCATTTTTAATTTGTATTGGAAAGCATGGACATGGAAAGCATTTTTAATTTCTAACATTTTAGAGAATTAAATTATTTGAATAGAACTAATTCTGTTATTTGTTTCATATGATTGTTTATTTATAAGTATAGTTTTACCAATACAGTGGCATCTTCAGATCAACTTCAGATTAACAGTTAATCTGAATATGCCACTGTGTTGGTGAAACTATAGTTATAAATAAACAATCACATGAAACAAATAACATAATTAGTGTTATTCAAATAATTTAACATGTCGTTTCATATAGTTAAGGCTAAAACAATTAACTCTTGTAGAGAATTCATTAAATTAAGTACATTTTAATTTAGTAGACTACATAGACAAGGCAAGAAAAGACAAGACTAGATACAGACAAGAAGGAGACAAGACTAGACAATACTAGACAAGACTAGATAATACTAGACAAGTGTAAACATAAAAAAATAAATATATGGCTATCCGCATATTTAACACAACTCTACAATGAGAGTGTATATATTTATTAATCTCTATGTTATTTTTAAAGAAGCCACAATTAATTCATGAAGTCGGTAGACTGCTATAGCAGTCCAAAGCATCTGGCCGCCAAATCAATTAGACTTCTATAACAGTCCATAGCACAAGATCAAATCAATTGAACTGCTATAGTAGTCCATATCGGCGAAAGGGTTAATTTAAATAAAAAGAAATGATATTAAAAATAATGTTATTTGTCTAGTGCTTGTTAGAGACATGAAAATGTACTGGGACTTGTAATAACATGCAAATGTCTGTTGTATAATTCAATATCCTTTGTGGTGTTAGCCAGGAAGTAGTTGTTTCAACATTAGATTTGTTCATAGTCTTAATAAGACTTAATATTATAGAGCTACCAACAGATTGAATATATTTATATATTCAATCTCTATTTCGTCTTTAATAAGTTTGTATGATTGTATCTATAATTAGTATGGTTTCACCAATATTCAATGTACTTATTGAATTTTTAAATCCATTTTCTTAGACTCACTGCTTTCAATTTCTAATATTTGAACGCGATTCTGAAACGTTTTAGTTATTGGCGTGCGATTGCCGGTTGTGAATCAATTTTTTGTGAGCAAAAATTGCCGAAATTCAGTGAAAATTATGCTGAGAAAAGTTGTACGTTTTGTTAGTCTGTGAAATTGTTGAAGTTTCTGTTTTGTTGAATTAGTTTTTGCATTGATTTATTTACTAGATTTAAGGAAAATTTGTCAAATTTCAGGAAAAAAAAAGAAGCTTACAAAACGGAACACAGCCGAACACAGTTTTAAGTTTGTAAGATTATCTATAACGAAGGATGGTTTTACCAATTCCAAAAAGAAACTTGTTGAAAGAAAATTTCAGGATTTTTTATTTGTCAAATTTTTATAAAATTGAAAAGTGATAATAACATCCGGCAACAGCTTTACTAATTAAATCATGGGAGGAACACGGAAATCTTCTGTTACTCTTTAGCACACAGCGCTCAAGATGATGCATTGTGTGAGCCTTTTGCTACGTCAAAGCAAGTAACGAGAAAGGTCAATACCTAGTATGTCAGGGGCTATTATTATCACTTTTCAATTTTGAGTAGGCATTGTCTATGTGACTGTATAAATCGTTGTCAATTTGAACATTTGATAAAATTGTTCAAAATTTTGGAAAACTGTAAAAACTTTGTTAGAATATATGGGCATGTGTCATAACTTCGATAAAAATTCGCTAAAATTTGTGGAAATTCATGGAAAAATATATACATGAGCGTTTGTTATACAGATAAAATAAATTCCGAAAAATATTTGTCCCTCAAATTGGACTTTCTAAGGTTGTCGTTCTAGTTTTACAGGTTTTAATTTAGTTTTTTCTTTTAATGAGAAAGTATTTTTAAAACATTTTTTTTTATTTCTGTAGAAAATAATCAGTTTCTGGTTCTCTCTGTGTGTTCTCGTTAACTTGTTTTGGGTTTTGAAACGTTTATTTTGCTTACGAATCGATAAATTTCTCGGTATTTATGAAGTATTCTGCGAGTTATGATAAATTGAATTAGTTTTGTCTCGACAAGGTTAAAATTAGAATACTCAATACACATTTCTAAACAAATTTCCATAAAGATTTCTTTAATTAGCCATAAGTTAAAAAAAAACTGTTTATTTCTATATTTTTTTAATTTCTCAACATATTTCAACGATTTCACACAAACCAAACCATTCGAATAATTCACGTTTACAAACACGAATAAACATGAATCTATTAGAATTAATATTCGCTTTTTTACCAATTGTTTTCCTTAAATTCTTCACTGGGATTTATAAATAATTAACCGCAATTATAACGGCACGTTCTTGGAAACAAAGAAACAAACTTTTCTATTTATAAAACAAAATATGCATTTAATTACAGTCCATTGAACATATCAGTAAACCTGTTAAGTAAACATGTGTACATAAACACGATTAATCTAAATTGCAATTGATATTTTAACTGTAAATACACGTTCCTCGACTTACGACCTTCTCAATTTACAACCCTATTCCACTTCCCAGTTTAAATAAACATATTTATTATTTATATTATTGATAATCTTATTTTAATATTGGTGAAACCATACTAATTATAGATACAATCATATAAACTTATCTATAAGTAGTCTGTTTTCACCAATATTCAATCATCATTTAAATCAATAACCTGCAACCAAGTTCGTGTCTTTCTACACAAACGCCAAATTAAAACCTAACCTCGCCAGTCTTGCACGAGGTGTTCAAGTAAGTGTATTCCAATTTATAATTCAAAACAGCAAAGCTGCACTAATGGGTGATAAATCTCGATGAGATGAGAAATCTGGGTGATAAAACGCGTCTGCAGATGGCTATGCACTTAAGTTAAATAGAAAGAAATAATTTTAAAAACAGTGTTATTTATCTAGTACTCGTTTTGTGGTATGAAAATGTACTGGGGATTGGTAATGACGTTCAAATAACCTATTGTATAATTCAATGTCCTGCGGGGAATTAGCCAGGGAAGTAGATGTTTCAACATGGGATTTGTTTTGTAGTCTTAATAGGACTTAATATTATAGAGCTACGCACAGGTTGAATATATGTATATGGCTACGTTTGGACCTTAATAAGGTTGTATATATTTATTATATATTTTATAGATAATGTTATCAGTAGTTGATTATTTAAGTAAGTAATTTGAAATTGTCAATTTTATTTTAAATATATGGACGCAAATCCTCGACTTAACGTGGGATTGTAACCCCACAATCCTGCGATGGATGTGCACCATGATAGTGAGACCTACGCTCACTTACGGGTCAGTTGCGTGGGGAAGTAGAACCTAGTCTCTATGAAGAAGCAGTTTGAGAAGGTTCAAAGACTGGCGGGTATCTCTATCACGGGTCACGGGGGCGTTGGGGTCGTGCCCTACCGAAGCAATGGCGCTGCTACTGGATCTGACTCCGTTGCACCTTGTCGTGGAGGGGTCCGCCAGATCGGCGATTGTTAGGTTCAACAAGGAAGGAATAGACAGAGGTAAAGTAATCGGGAGCAGAGACCGGAACAGTCTCGCTGCCAAAATCCCCTGGCTGGAGTACCGAAGGAGTGTTTGGACCTCGTATCAAATACTTTGAATGGGAATCTACCCAAGTATCTTCGAAGCAGAGGTACATGCAATCGAAATATGTGCACAAATTAACCTCGACAGGGACTATCGCAAAAAAACAAATTGCTATCCTGTCAGATAGCCAAGCAGCCATCACCAGCTTATACACCATCAGATCCAAACTGGTATGGCACTGTGTGGGAATATTAAACAAGCTTGGCAGAGAAAATAAAGTAACGCTATACTGGGTTCCAGGACACACTGGTATAGACGGACACGAAGAAGCCGCTCACCTAGCAAACAAGGGATCCAGTAATCCCTTTATAGATCCGGAACCCTTTTGCGGTATGAGTGTGAACACCATCCACAAAAGTTTAAGTGAAGAAATAATAGAACAATGGATGAAAACCTGGAAAGCACTTCCAGGGTTGAGACAATCCAAAGTAATGTTGGGATCTGTTAATCAGAAAAGAACAAAAGCTTGCCTGAAACTAAACAGGAACGGGCTTAGAATTCTGACAGGAGTCCTGACGGCAGACTGCAGACTTAGAAAACACCTCAAGACCCTAGACCTAGAGGAAGATGACAGATGCAGATTCTGTCGTCCCGCAGAGGAAACCCCCATACATATTCTCAAGGACTGCGGAGCACTGCTCCGCAAGAGACAAATGTATATTGGGGCCCACTGATTGAACGCACAGCAGTTGCAGTCCTTGAATCCCGCCCAGATCCTGAAATTCCAAAGGGAATCAGGACTGGAGGAGGCGCTCTAAATGGGTAAGTATACCACCGTTTTAAGTTTAAGGAAGAGGGTGGAGAACAATAGATCTACGAAGGTCGCAGTAGAAGTCGTCATCACCAAAACTACAATCTACATTATATACATTCTACTCTTGAAGTCGTAAGTTATCCTTGTGATAACTTTTCTCTTGCTGAAAACTCTTCAAGCCAAAAGGATTGATAGGCCGTTGATTGGTGCTTCCAAATGAAACAGGGCACAGAACAATCACGACTTCTTCCTATAAACTCAGGGGTTCCCCAAGGAAGCGTCCTGGGCCCGGTTCTGTACACCATCTTCCCGTAGCCGATCTTCCCGTAGACCCCAATACCAACGTGACGACATTTCCTGATGACGCAGCCATCCTCTCTGTCCACGAAAAACCTGATGCACCCTCGAGAATACTCAAAAAGAGCTCAACGTTGTTCAAAGATGGCTGAAGAGAGGGAGAATCAGAAGTAACAAATAATTACTATGAACTATTTGTTATTTCTGGACTTGCATCTTATTCCTGGGCTTGTATATTTTTCCTGTATATTCCTTAGACAAAATATGCATTTATTTATCGTCGATTAGAAATGGCCGACAAGTAGAGACCCAACGGACAAAATAATTTACAATAGAATAAGTCATGAACAAAAAATTATTTTTGACTACAATAACCACCTGACTATAATATCGAATAACCCCTGATTAACCTGACACAGCGAATACTGTCTATTCACTCTGGAAGGTTACCAAACGTATCAATCACGCCCAAAGTCAAAACCCACCTATCAAACAAACACTAACTGACAAGTCTTTACCCAAGTCTTTACGCCACTCCCAGCACAGCAGAAGGACACAAAATACACGAATTTCTTGAAAGTTCACTACCAATGGTACCCATTAGACATTTCTCCATCCAGCTAGTAGTCTGCAAAAACCTGATTCGTGAAGAAAGCGCCTGGTTATGATCTAATCACCGGAGTAATACTAAAAAAACTATAGAAGAGAGGAGTTATGTACCTCACAAATCTATTCAAAGTCAGCCTCCGCGTTTCCTATATACCTAGCCAATGAAAAACTGCACAAATTATTGTGATTCTAAAACCTGGAAGTCCAAAAATTCCGTTATAAGTTTGCTGTCTATTGCATCCAAACTGTTCGAGAAACTACTCCTATCAAGAATCAGGGAATCGATACACGAGCAAGGTATTATATCTGCTCACCAATTTGGATTCAGAAGTAATCACTCAACAGTGGAGCAAGTTAACAGAATTTATAACGCAATAGCCAACACACTTAAAGAGACAAAGTAGTGCTCAGCAGTCTTTTGGATATCCAACAAGCCTTCGACAAAGTGTGGCACCCGGACTTTTTCTTCTTCTTATTTTAGGCAACGTCGCCTTTATTATCCCGACGCTACCTTTGTGACATAGTCCAACTGTCTTTCCACCTTTTGAGAGGTCGGCCCGTTGTTCTTCTGTCTATTGCTTTGTCGTCTCTGACGATTTTTGCAATTCTTTGCTCAACCATTCTCGCGATATGTTCGTTCCACATTCTTCTTCTTTTCCGAGCCCAGCGTACAACGTCTTCCACCTCACGTTCCTTTCTGATTTCGTTTCGTTTTCGATCCCGAAGTGTGTGTCCACTGATGGCTCTTAGCGTTCTCTGTTGTTCTGATAGCGTGTTTGGTAATTGACGTGTTCGCTCGGGTTTCTGCCGCATACGTTAAGATGGGACGTATGCAAGCCTTGTAGATCCGAGTTTTGCTGGGTATTGATAGCATGTTGTTCTTCCATCACCAGGACAGCTGTATAAAATTAAAATGGTGATACCTCAATACTTTCTATTGTTGAAGTAGTACCTAAGTGATCGGTGCTTTCAAACGAAAAAGGGCACAGAACAATCACGACTTCTTCCTATAAACAATAGGGGTTCCCCAAAGAAGCGTCTTGTGCCCGGTTCTGTACAGCATCTTTCCGTAGCCGATCTTCCCGTAGACCCCAATACCAACGTGGCGACATTCGCTGATGGCGCAGCCATGCTGTGTGCACTAAAATTCAGATACTCTTCTTCTTCATAAGCTTTCCATCATCCACTCCTTCCTATAAACAAAAGGGGTTCCCCAAGGAAACGTCCTGGGCCCGGTTCTGTACACCATCTTCCCGTAGCCGATCTTCCCGTAGACCCCAATACCAACGTGGTGACATTCGCTGATGGCGCAGCCATTCTATGTGTCCACGAAAAATCCGATACTCTTCTTCATCATCATCAGCTTTCCATCAACCATTCCTGGATGACGTCTTCTTCCTATAAACTTATGTGTTCCCCAAGGAAGCGTCCTGGGCCCGGTTCGGTACACCATCTTCCAAGCCGATCTTCCCGTAGACCCCAATTCCACCGTGGCGATATTAGCTGATGACGCAGCCATCCTATGTGTCCACGAAAATCCGGATACTCTTCCTCTTCATCAGCTTTCCGTCATCCACTCCTGAACATAAGCCTCATCGTAAGTCTTCCACATCTGGCGATTTTGGGCTTTGCGTTGCCTCGAAAATCCGGATACATCCTCGAGAATACTCAAACTCAAAAAAGAGCAAAAAAGATAGCTGAAGATATGGCGAATCAAAGGCAGCGACAATAAATCAGTCCCATATCACCTTCACCATTAATAAGAAAGACTGTACGATAGTCTGATTAAATGCCCACCCATTAGCACGAGTCGACGAATTCCAATACCTCTGTTTGTACCTTGATCGCTGGCTGACTTGGTCAAACCTCATTTAAAAAAAAAACGAAAGGATCTGGATCTACGACTAGAAAAATGTATTGGCTCTTAGGAAGAAGGTCAAAGCTACCACTACAATAAAATTATTACATGCAAAGCCATACTTTAACCAAGTTTCTGGATATCTATATGGTATCCAAATCTGGGGTACGGCCAGCAACTCGAACATCGCGATCTTGCAACGCTTCCAAACAAAAACTCACAGGACCAGAGGTTTTTATACCTCCATGGTATGTCACAAACGCCCGTATGCATAAAGACCTCAATATAGATACGGTCAAAATCTGTGCAAACATTATGAGATGAGACTCAAGAGCTAGTAGCGCCTCTACTGGACAGAAAACCATTGCAAGAAGACTGGAAAAGTATAAACCATTGGACCTACGTCAACGTTTTCGTGCTGAATAAACCATATGAGCAAGAGAATAATTAAACGGAGACACATAGAGCTGAGCATATCATAGGATAAGCCCTCTACGGACCAACACTGCTACAGTTTAAAATTATTCATTGTTGTGTTACATAAGAGATTGTAGTTGATAATAAATAGAAAAACAAAATTACTTTCTATTAAACATATCAGTAAATCTGTTAAGTAAACGTGTGTAACGGTAAAAGTACGTAGTTTGGTAAATATACACATTTACCGATATATGTACACATTTATCTTCTTGGTTGGTAAATGTGAGTTCAACTTACATTTACCAATTATTTCCGGCAAATGTGTACATATGCATAATGTTGTTGGCAATTGTTAGAGGTTTACATTAACATACACAGCGCATGGGCTGTCCAACAAGACACACGTGATATTGTAACACACAAAAAGTACACATTTTCCGGTAAAAATAGATATATAAAACTGATCTCAGATTTAAACACATTTACCTATCAAATTGGTAGATGTATACATATACCGGTAAATGTTTACATTTGCCGATTTTGTACTTTTACCGTAACATATATAAACATACTTAATCTAAAATGCAATTGATATTGTAACTGATATTGTAAGTAAATACACATTCCTCAACTTATGACCTACTCAATTTATCCTAATCGACATCCCAAATAAACATATTTATAATTTATATTATTATAATATTGATATTTTAATCTCGTTTATTATATAATATATCTTTTTATTACTCATGCGTTAAAAGTACTATCTTGGCGCACGTTTTTTGGTTGTATTACCACATAACTTGGGTAACGCACGCAAATGTTCAATATCGCTAAGTTACGCTAAGATACGATATTCAATATCTCTCACTTCGTTCTTGCGCCCAATTTTACTCTCGTGACCAATTGAAAACTTACCGCCCTAGCTGCAAATATACTATATAGGTAATCTTATATATTTTTGTTGTATTGTTGATATTTTATTGATTTTGTTGATATTGTATTAAGTAAGCAATTTGAAATTGTCATATATTATATTTTGTAACTAGGGAATGGTAACTAGAATATTTGCGTGCGTTACCCAAGTTATGTTTTGATACAACAAAAATGGCATTTTTCGCACTACAAAACATGCGCCATTCGCAATTGACAATACCGCCCTTATTACAAACAATATTTTTTATTCTAAAATGAAGAATTTGCTTTTACAATTGTGTCCGGTGGTGTGGGTTCGTTATAAGAACTCTCTTCAGTCTCCGGTATCACCATAGAATTTACACTCATTGTAAAACGTTTTCTTTAATTTCTATTATAATTTTGTAATGAAAAAAAGTCACACTTTCACGTCACTTTTTTAATATCGAGGTATTGATTGTGTTTATTTTATTTATTTTGTTTTTTTTTAATGTAATATACTGGCGATATTGAATATGTGTGTGCGTTACACAGGTTATGTGGAAATACAACGAGAGGTGGCATTTCTCGTATTAAAAAACGTGTGTCAAGATGTACCTCTCGCGCATGAGTAATAAAAAATTATAAATATATGGACGTAATTTCTCGACTGACGTCCGACTTGCTTAACTTAACTTACTAATAATTATTTGTCATTTCTGGAATTCCATATTGCCGGTCGTGCAAATTATTCCTATACTTGCATATTATTCCTTGACCTTTATATTATTCCTTTTACAATATATCTAATAATACTATTCTTCGACTTACGTTAAAACGTGCTTGTATTTTACGACGATACGTTTATTCTATTTTATTCGATTTACGACGATGTTTTTTACCTTTACTTTATTTTATTTTTAATTATTTAATAATAATTATAATAATTAATTATAATTATAATAATTATTTAATTTATTTTAATTCTCTGGCAATTAATATCTCAAAGTTTAAAGCTTCAAATAAATAATTATGGAAATAATTAATATTGTATTACTAATTAGTAATATATCTGTAATAAATAATCTTATTGTTAGTTGTACATTCTACTCTTACGATTGATATATTTTCCAATGTACGCATTATCTTTTATAAACGCTCTTGATATTGCATTCCTCGACTTACGTTCGAATCTTTTTATTCTTTTGGATTTTATTTCAATTTGTTTGATTTGCTGGAACGAATCTGTTTTTCCGGTTTAAAGGTTTTCAACGCCATAAATCAATAATTATGAAGAGGAAAGATATTTATAGTTGAAGCTTGTACGCGTGCAATGATGGTCGATTGGATTAGTTTAATGTTTTGTCTAGACAAGGTTAAAATTAGATTGTTTAGGTGTCTTGAGTGGCATTGTTAGACTGTATTTAAAGCGGTTCCGGTGCGTTCAAAATGGAATTCGTGAACGCAAATGGAAAAGAGTTTCAGAAATGAAACGGAATTGAGCAAGTTTTGGAAAGTTTGGAGTGTGTTTTTGCACTATTTCACATATTTCGCATATCTTTCTAAGCTTATTTTAGTTTCCATAAATTCTTGGAGATAGATTTTTGGTACGTTTCCAAATGTTTATTGAGATTCATCAAAAACAATAACTTCCAAACAAATTATTCAAATCTCACAATGTACAAGGTGTTTTTGAAAGTCATTCCTCGACTTACGCCAGTGTCTGTAGCACATTCAAGAATGTATAAAAGAAATCGGAAATGATATTTATTTCTTCATAGGATAAGGGGCACAACTCAAGCGAACGTAAGACGAAGAATGACTTGACTTGAATGATTGTTTATCAAATCTCCCAATACACAGGGTGTCCTGAAATAAAATTTACAACAAAACACTTTGAATGATCCCAAACAGTATTTGCCCTTCAACTTTCTATATTATTAAAGGAATTCAATTAATTTTAAATTCAAATAGAAACACTGGATATGAAGTTTTTGTCATTTTGCCTTGACTATTATTGCCTTGACTATATATTAACTATTTGCCTCGACTTACGCCAGTATCTGTAGCATATTAAAGAAAGTGTAAAAAATAAATCGAAAATGTTATTTACTCCTTCATAAAATAATTGACACAACTTAAGCGGACGTAAGTCGAAGAATGACTTTTTTCAAATCTCACAATACACAGGGTGTCCTGAAATAAAATTTACAACAAAACACTTTGAATGATCCCAAACAATCTTTGCCCTTCAACTTTCTATATCAATAAACAAATTCAAATAATTTTAAATACAAATAAAAACACTGGATATGAAGTTTTTGCTACTTTTTTTTAAGTCATTCCTCGACTTACGCTAGTGTAGCACATTAAATAAACTATAAAACAAATCGGAAATGTTATTTGCTCCTTCATAGGATAATGGACACATCTCAAGCGGACATAAGTCGAAGAATGACTTTGTTTTTAAAATCACACTACACAGTTTGTCCTTAAATAAAATTGACACCAAAACACTTGGAATGATCCCAAACAGTCTTTGCCCTTCAACTTCCTATATTAATAAACGAATTGAATTAATTTTAAATTCAAATAGAATCACTGGACATACAGTTTTTACCATTTTTTTTTAACTCATTCCCGACTTATGTCAGTATCTGTAGCACATTAAAGTAAGTATAAAACATAAATCGAAAATGTTATTTAATCCTTCATAGGATAATGCACACAACTCAAGCGGACGTAAGTCGAAGAATGACTTTGTTTTCCAAATCTCACAATACACACTGTCCTGAAATAAAATTTACAACAAAATACTTTGTATGATCCGGTCTTTGCCCTGGTGGACACAATGGACACAACTCAAGCGGACGTAAGTCGAAGAATGACTTTTTTTTTGAAATCTCATACTACACAGGGTATCCTGAAATAAAATTGGCAACAAAACACTTTGAATGATCTCAAACAATCATTGCTCTTCAACTTCCTATATTAATAAAGGAATTGAATTAATTTTGAATTCAAAACACTGGATATAAAGATTTTACTATTTTTTTAAAGTCATTCCTCGACTTACGTCAGTATCTGTAGCACATTAAAGAAAGTATAAAACATAAATCGAAAATGTTATTTACTCCTTCATAGGATAATGGACATAATTCAAGCGGACGTATGTCGAAGAATGACTTTGTTTTCCAAATCTCACAATACACAGAGTTTCCTGTAACAAAATTTACAACAAAATACTTTGTATGATCCACAGTCTTTGCCATTTAACTTCCTATATTAATAAAGGAATTTAAATAATTTTAAATTCAAATAGAAACACTGGATATGAAGTTTTTGCTAATTTTTAAAAGTTATACCTCGACTTACGCCAAATGTCTGGATACAAATGATTTTAAATCGATAAATAGAAATAAATTATAATAAATTTTGTTGTTTAATTAATATTGCTCAAGCGGATGTAACTCGGGAAATGGTTTAGTTCCGTTGTTACAAAGAAAATGTCATTTACAAATGATATATTCTCCAATGTAGGCAGTATTTCTCGTATAAACGCTCTTGATATTGTATTCCTCGACTTACGTTCGAATCTTTTTATTCTATTAATTTTACTTTATTAATAGTTTCATTTTTTTTTAGATATTATGGTCAAGAAAAGGATTACAATGTCCTCGTCATGGACCTGTTGGGTCCGTCCCTGGAAGACCTGTTCAACTTCTGCTCGCGCCGTTTCACCATCAAAACAGTCCTCATGTTGGCCGACCAGATGATTGGCCGCATCGAGTTCGTCCACTGCAAATCCTTCATCCACCGCGACATCAAACCAGACAACTTCCTCATGGGCATCGGCCGTCACTGTAACAAACTGTTCTTAATCGACTTCGGCTTGGCCAAAAAGTTCAGAGACATGAGATCCAGGTACAAGTAACACAAATTATCGTTTCGTCTTGCAACCACTTTGTTTTTAGGTTACACATAACTTATCGTGAAGATAAAAATCTGACGGGAACGGCGAGGTACGCGTCCATAAATGCACATTTGGGAATTGAGCAATCGCGCCGCGACGACATGGAGAGTTTGGGTTACGTTCTCATGTACTTCAATCGAGGATGTCTGCCCTGGCAAGGCCTCAAGGCCGCCACCAAGAAGCAGAAGTACGAGAAGATCAGCGAGAAGAAGATGTCCACCCCCGTCGAAGTCCTATGCAAAGTAAGCACAAAAAAAAAAACGAAAATCGCGTAAGCAAGTGTTCATTAATGATGGACATTCTTTTATTTAAAAAATAAACCTTACCACAGTGTGCTTTAACAGTTGGTTGACATACAACGAGATAACTCGTAGTTTGTCAGATAGTCTATTCTTTCGGGAGGAGGGGAAATGCATTAGTGCACATACGGGGCCTACGTTGCCGTGTAGTTGTCCTTGCCCAGCATACCCACTAAAACCTCTCCTCTAGTTCTTCACCTCACTCCGAAACCGCGCGAGCATTATTTCGGAGAAATTTGCCATGGTAGTCTGTTGTATATAAATAATGCTGTTTATGTTAATTAACCTTCCAACACTGGTGCGATTTTTCCAAACACCATCAATGGTTTAGGGTCTGTGGGAATAAACCTTACCTGTGGGACGGCTTTACTTCTATACTCTCTCCGGCGAAAGAATGGATCCCGTCTCGACGAGTGTAGCATTGTACTGCTCATACCCCCACTTTATTTGGAGTGCGCGGTGTTTTGTTGTCCGTATTTAAAAAACACGAATATTTTTTAACTCAAACTAATCTGCGCGTACCTCGGCGCGTCCATTGCCCCTCATACATTGGCGCAGTACAGCTACATTCTCTCACCGGACAGAGTCTCTCATCGGACACTACACTGTGTAGTTTTTTTCGAAATGATTGAAAAAATTAAAAATGTACTTGGGTCCTTTTCCCATCAAAGTCCAGAAATATAATCGTTGGTGTGTATCTGACGCCACGCCAGTGATGGAGGGTTAAAAGGTTTTTGAATTGCATACATATTTATGGTGTTCATTAATGACTGTCTATGCTGCGTTCAGTTAATCGTTAATAAACATGCGGTACAATTCTCCAAGTTGCTATAAAAGAGAGTTTTGAAGGTGAGGTTGGAAGTGTAATGGGTGATGATTATGATTTCTTATATTGTTAGGTTTAAATTTATAATGTTTTTATAGAGATGATGTCGGGACTCCGTCCATCTCGCGATCAACTTACACCGTAAAGAAAAAGGCGCTCTATTGCGGGCATTCCTCGACTTACGACGGTCAGTCGTGTGACAAATTCAAGAAGAGATGTTGTTGAGTTTTATTCTTAACCCTTTGAGGACCAGCGGTTATCAGCACTAACCATATATTAAAAAATTATTCTATATTTGCATACTGGCTTTAGGAAAGAACCAGAGTGTTTAGTAGTTTGCCTATGTCGTAATGACTTCACGTTGATCATTGCACATGGCTATCTTTATCAGTTCGCGGGAAAATTACTTATATGTGCACGTGTTGTGTATGCTTCTGACAATGTGTATGCGGCCAACTGAATGATGGGTAGTTTTGCCTTTTTTTCATTAAAAATATTACAACAATAGCGTATAAGTAATAATTTTAGCTCTAATTACTCTTATCGATTTAATTATTTGGTTGAGTTGCATTTTATAACTTAGAAATCTTGCTTTTTTGTTATGGTTAGTGCTGATAACCACTAGGATTTAGAGTAATTTTTTTGGGCCTAAAATTAAAATGAGTATAATTGATCTAGGAAAAAATGCAGCAAGATGAGTTTGAAAGAATGCTAGATGAAATTCCCAGTTACATCGAATCGGTAAATTCTGATATAATTAATGAAATGGATGATGAAGTCGATTTGGTTGCACCTATCACTTCGAATAATACAAATCTGTACGACATCAAAAATGTGGAAATTATTTTCGATAAACCCAATTCGACAGTGGATATTAATGAAAATAATAATGAAGAATGGGACAGCGAAGACAATCTTCCACTCGCGAGAATTAAAATTGACATGAAAGATAAATCAGTTGTTTGGACAAAAGACATCCGGCATGTTACAAGAACAAATCAATTTTTATAGAAGACAGGCCCAAATGTTCCACAAAACTTGGAAACTCCCATCGACTTGTTTTTGCATTTATTTGCAGAAGACCTTATACAAGATATTTTTTTCCAAACCAATTTATATGCACTACAAAATTCTGGAGGTAGTATAGTAACAACTTTATACCAACAACTACTTCCGAAATAAAAACATTTGTTGGAGTTAATCTGATAATGATTCTGAAGAAGATGCCAAGTTTTAAGGACTATTAGTCCTCTAAAGAAGAGATTATTTTATTAGCTCCGCCATATTGAGAGACAGATTTCAATGGCTCTTGAGTAAATTACATTTGAATGACAACTTTGTACAGCCAAGAAGAAACGGGCTAAATTATGACAAGCTCTACAAAGTAAGGCCTCTTATTACCAAATTAGGACAAACATTTCTCTCGCCGATGAACCCGTCGGAATATCAATCTGTGGATGAACCCATGATAAAATTTAAAGGACGAAGCTGCATACGACAATATATGCCGATGAAACCCACTAAAAGAGGTATGGGTCCGAGCAGACTCCAACTCCAACCATCCGGAAATGCTCGACGTGTGATGTAGAGTTGTGCCTCAATAAGGAGAGAAATTGCTTTAATTCCTTCCACTCAAAATAGAAATTAGTTATTATAATAATTAAAATTGTTTTATGTATTATCTTCCTAGTGGTTAGCATAGGTAACCATATCCTGCAGGATAAACGGAAATTTTGTTTTGTTTAATTTTTAAATTATCTTCCTGTATTTGTATAAACATATACCTATATACCCAAAAAACGATGTTTATAATTTAAAAAATAATTTTGTCCTCAAAGGGTTAAACTTGCATGCACCGACTCATACACCGCACAGTGGGATAAAATCTTAATATAAACCTTATAAAACGTTAATAAATCTTAAGATAAGGGCTAAAATGTGAAGGTGTGATTCTATCCGCACCAAATTTACCATGAGAGGGATTTTTTGAAGGTTTGGGTCGCGATTACGAATCTGAATTCTAATTTTCCTAAAACAAAACGGCGGATATGAAATGGCAAAGATTTTGTTTAGAATTTGTTTGCACTTTGCGAAAATTTTACAGGAACTTAAGGATATAATATACAGGGTGTTTCATAAATATCCGGCAGAACAAAATAAGAAAAAAGTCCCTATAAAGACGTGTCCGAAAACGCTTCCTAAGGGTGAGGCCACACGATTCATTGCGTATGCCGGAGCGGTGCCGCAACGTCATCCTACATAGAAATCACTATGCCATGTCACACGATGCGTTGGGCCGCCGTGAGGCGTCGCACCGTAGGCGAGCCGCGTTTGTGACCTGCGAGACGAGGCGGAGAGGGGTGATGCGCTGCGGCGCCGGAGTGCATCGTGCCGCCACCGCAGTATGTCATTGTATCGCATTGTATTGAACGTGTTTATTCATGTTGTGTGCCACAATTTATAAACATTAATATTTATCTTTCTTACGATGGCTACCGATTAAATTGTTGAATACCGATAATATTGATCACGTTTCTCTTTCGCTCCATAGTTGTTGACAGACTGAAGTTACCCTATACACTGAGTCATTGGGCGCCGCGCCGAACCGCTGTAAACAGCGTTCGACTGCGGTGCCGCACCGCCCGTGTGGCACCCTGTAGCTCGAATTAATTGCGGTGCGATGCCGCACCGCACCGTTAACGCATCGCGTGGCCTCGCTCTAAGTGATGTACAGCCCTTAAAAGGAGGTAATAATAAGGGGCTAATATCTCAGACGCAACTAATGATAATAGACCTTTTTACGGTTAGTTAAGCGCATGCGCGTCCGTCATGTTTAAAAGGCGGGAGTATGAAAGTTTCGGGCACATTTTGTTATTTTCACTGGTTTTACTTCAAAAAAGTGCCCGAAAACATTGCGGAAATTGACCCATGCGCACAAAAAAAATTCAGCTATGAAAAGGTCTATTGATTCAAATGTGTGTACTCGTTACTGGTGCCGAAATACCTTTTGTGCTTATTTTCGTCCTGATAACCAATCATTAGCGGTACAGATGGGGAACGACCTGTATTTTTGCAAATATTTATTGGTTGCACATCCATTTTTCATATGATGCTGCAGGTCCGCTACTTCCGTTTCATAAACTAAGTTTTTTAAGTGACCCCAAAAAAGTAGTCCAAGGGGTTCGTGTTCGGTGACCTTGCTATCTAAGCAACTGGACCGCCTCGACCTATCCAAATTAATGGATAGACGTTATGTAGATGAGCTCTTGCTTACGCGCTAAAATGTGCAGGTGCGCCATCGTGCATGGACCACATTTGGCTTCTAGTCAAAAGAGGCACTTCATCCAGCAGCCCTGGCGAAAATTCTGTTACAAAATGTCGATAAAATTCTTTGGTCAACCGCCCTGGTAGAATATCGCGATATGGTGATGTATTTATTAATCAGTCTCCTGATTAATACATCGCCTAAAATACCACACCAGACTTTAATGGAGGATCGTGCCTGATGAGCTCACACTATAACAGAATGAAGATTTCCGTCCACTCAGCAGTGCATCTTATGGGAATTCATAATTTCATCTCGTGCATAAGTTGCTTCATCTGTGAAGAGCACCCGACTTGCAAACAACGGATTTTGTGTACAACGAAGCAGCAGCCATCGAATAAATTTTTGTCCATTTGGATAATCTGCTGGACTATCTTTGATTGCGGTACGGATGCAACTAATATTCGTGGAGAACCCGCCAAAACTTTCGTATGGGGTATTTCTATAGCAGCAGCAACTTTTTGAGTACTGGTCGTTGGATTTGCTTCAACAATCTGCAGGATCTGCTCTTCAACATCAGGATTTCGGACTCTTGGTCCCCCAAACGCAATTGGTTCCAATCGACCGTGTTTCCTCAAGCGCCCAACGACGGCCTCAAAACTTTTTGTGTCGGATATTCTTCTATTAGGTTAACTTTCTTGGTAAAGTCGCCTTGGTTTAATTGCGTTTCCTTCAGCCAGACCATACTTGAGATGCAAATCTGTATACTCAACATTAGTAAAAGCAACCATTACAAAAATAACAGTTTTCTATGACGAAGTGGCACAAAATGTCAAATTTGAAAGCTTTGTTTCTTATCGTGACATTTAAATTAGCTCATGTAATGGGAGATCTTCAGTGCGATTCCTTCTGTGACATTGGAAGACCATAAAGCTCTCTCTCTCTCCTATGGCTCTACAGTCCAGAGTTGGGCCTTAGCCTCCCTCAATTTATTCCTCCAGATGCTTCTGTCCATTGCTACCATCTTCCAGCCTCTAATCCTTAGGCATAACCCTCTGGCATATTCTTCTACCGCGTCCTCCCATCGTTTCCATGGTCTGCCCCTCGGTCTCTTCCTTACCATTTTGCTTTGGAGGGCCCGTTTAGACAGTCCTTCCTTGTCCATTCTTGTGACATATCCATGACCTGCCCATCGTAATCTGTATATTTGCATATGCGGATACTGGCGGGTCCTGCAAGGCCTGGTACAGCTCATTATTGTATCGTATACTGTACCCATCGTCTTGGATCGGGCCGAGTATTCTACACAATAGACCATAAAGCTGGTCTTTGCCAAATTTAGTTGGAGATTATTTGCGCAAATCCAACTATAGGGATCGTCCATTAATCACGAGAGGCTCGAAAGTGGGTGAAGAATCATGAAAAATCACATGGGGGTGAGGGGAGTTGTAGTGTTATATATCACGTATATTTATTTTTTTCGTTGAACGTTTTCTTAAAAAGTTGCTAATAAACATCACGTGATTAATGGACGACTCCTAATACAAGATTGTCCGCAGAAAAAAACCTAGCTAAATATAATTTGCATATCTGTAATCAGCAGCAAAAATGCTCCCATAAATGTTTTAAAATTTTGCTGTAACTCAAAAAATATCGATTTTGATAAAATCGATTTTCTCGCATTTCGTGGTTTCCATGGTCTCGACTCCTCGTGTCGATTGTATTTCTTAACTGAAAGCTTCGTAGGGTATATTATATACATTTTCGACTGAGTTTGGGACGCTGAATCGATTGGTGAAGACTAGAAGCCTCTGTGGTGAGCCGTTCAAAAGTTATGACAGCGTGAAATCTTGTGTGAAAAATGAAAAAAAAAATACACGGGATTTTGGACAGCACGTGAAAATGGGTGCTAGAATGCTTCCTTGCGGAACTTTGATACAGTGTTTTTTTTCCTTCTTATTTTGGGCTTCTGAACACGGCCTAGAATTTCTGCCGGACATTTATGAAACACACTGTATATTTTAGAATATAATAATTTCAGGATATAATTTTAGAATGTTCAAAATATAACGGAAAAAAAAAATTATAGAAAACATTTTAAATTTTACCACACTTGCAGTTGCTTCCGTTTTTGATCTGTTTTTTGGATTTTACCCCACCGTGCGCCGTCCAGAGTAAGTTCATTTTGAAGATACAAAAGTAAACCATACACGCTGCGATCTATCGGAGCCTCCGTCATCGGAGTGCAGGTTCGCCTGCGCAGGTCAACCGCAAGTTGGTAACGTGTATGGGGACGTTTACTGTATACTAGAGCGGTCTTCTCTTCTTTTTTGCGATGGCATCGATTGAGGACGATGACGCACTAGAATTGATAGTAGGCCTGACGTTAACTTTGAAGAAAAAAGATAAAAAAATGGTGAAAAGGAGGCGAAAAATTATATGTAAGCATAAGTTATTGAAAAGATAAGGAGGCATGGTGGTGGAATGAGGAGGTCCAAAAAGAGGTAAAAGTGAAAAAAAGATGATAAGAAATAATGGGATTTAACAGGAAGACAAGAAGAAAGGGAAGCCTATAAGATTGCCAAGAAGAAGGCAAAATGAGCTGTGGCAAAAGCGAAGACTGAGGCAGTGGAGGAGACATATGAAGAGCTGAAGAGAAACCAGGATGACAACTCATAAGAATCGCAAAAGTCAGAAGTAAAGCGTCCAAGGACATAACATCACAATGAAGCACATGAAGGATGAGTCAGGTGTAGTGCTACACGATCAAGAGGAAATACTGGAAAGATGGTTGGAGACTATTGAATGAAGAAAATCTGAGAGAAAAGTACTAGGATGGAGAGGTAAACGAAAGAATGACCCAAGCAGTAAGTAGTGAAGTAAGTAGAATATGCGCTAAAGAAAATGAAAAATGGGAGAGGTCAGTAGGTCCAAACCAAATTCCAACAAAAGCCTGGAGGAGCCTGGGAGACCGGGGTATTGATATCCTCTGGGATTTAGTGCAGAAGATTTTAAATGGAGAAACAATGCTACATGCATGGAGAAGTAGTATTCTTGTCCCCATATACCAAGGGAAAGGTGATATCCAAAATTATGGCAATTATAGAGGTATAAAGCTGATGTTTCACACAATAAAGATATGGGAAAGGATCATTGAGACAAAGTTGCGTCGGGAAACTGAAGTAGGGGAAGAACAGTTTGGATTTATGCCAGGAAGAGGAACAACTGACGCAATATTGACACTAAGGCAACTGATAGAGAGACACAAGGAAGTGCAGGTTGATTTACATATGGCCTTCATTGATCTGGAGAAGGCATATGTGCCCAAGCAAGAGATATGGAGATGTATGAGAATTAAAGGTGTACCAGAAAAGTATGTGAGACTGGTGAAAGAAATGTTCAAAGGTGTGATTACACAGGTTCCCACATTCCCAGTGAGAGTAGGGTTACACCAGGGATCTGCTCTCAGCCCATATCTCTTTGCCCTGGTAATGGATGTGCTAGTAAAGGATGTGAGGAAAGCAGCGCCATGGAGCATGAAGTTCGCCGACAACGTTGTACTCTGTGAACTGACCCGAGAGAAACTTCAAGAGAGGCTCGAGGAGTGGAGGAAAGCTCTAGAAGAAAGGGGAATGAGGATCAGCAAGGTGAAAACTGAATATATGTGTATGAAGGAAGCTCAAGATTCATTAGCCTGCAGGAAGAAGAACTGCCGCAGACCAAGAAGTTCAAATACCTGGGTTCATATATTCAAAGTGATGGAGGGCTGGAGTCTGAAATACAAGACAGGGTAAATAGTGGATGGATGAACTGGAAGAAATTGAGTGGAGTACTGTGTGACAAGAAGATCAGCTGCAGGAGGAAAGGAAAGCTCTACAAATCTGTGGTGAGGCCTGCTATGCTCAATAGTGCGGAAACTTGGCCGATTACAAAGGCACATGAGAGAAAGATGGAAGTGGCAGAAACGAGAATGTTGATGTGGATGAGCGGGGTAACAAGAAAGGTTGGAATAAGGAATGATCACATCATAGGAACAGTGAAAGCAGGACCCATAGGAAAGAAGGTCTAAGAAAGCAGGCTAAGCTGGTTTGGACATGTGCAGAGAAGAGAGGATGAACTACGTGGGAAAAAGTGTTGAAAAGTTGGAAATAGGAGGGTCAAGGAAGAGAAGCAAAAAATGAGATGGATAGACAAGGCAGCAGCGGATTTGAGAGAAAAAGGTTGGAAAAGTGTGGAGGCATTGGATAGACAGCTATGGAGAAGAATAATCCAACAATGCAACGCCGATCCTACGTTATATAGAAAAGGCCAGAAAAAAGCAGAAAAAGATAGGTTATTGAAAAGGAAAACTTATAGTCATGTCAATCCATTAAACGAATTACACAACTTATTGAACCTATTGAACGACTGACGCGACCGCGCAGGCGACCGGGAACATGCACATACGCACAGGTACACAGTACGGTGTTACTCGAAAGAATTGATATCCAATCTTGGGTCGCCTCTGCAGGTTCAAAAAACTGCACAGGTCTATTCCCACACACGCTCCGGTTTATCTGTGGACATCCCCCGGCTCTCCGGGGCACCGTAGTGTGTATGGTCTGCATACACATATTGAGCTGTTTGCATTCCCCGAACTGTCAAGTTGTTTCGCTTATTTCGATCTTCCAGAGTTGCATAAGGGATCGTCCATTAATCACGGGCAAGAGGGGCTAAAAAACATAACGTGATTAATGTATGACCTCCTAATATACTAAGATTGTCCGCGAGAAAATCACGACTTTCCGAGACTCGAGCGCCGAAATTTCTTAAAAATTTCTTCAATTCTTGAGCTAGCGAAATATAATTTTCATATCTGTAATCAGCAGCAAAAATGCTCTCAGAAAAGTTTTTTAATTTTGCTGTGACAAAAAATAACGATTTTGGAAAAATCGAGTTTCTCGCATTTCGTCGTTTCCGCGGTCAAGACTTCCGGAGTCGATGGTATGTCTTAACTGAAAGCTTCCCAGGGAATATTATATACGTTCTCCGACTAATTTTGGGACGCTGAATCGATTGGTGAAGACTAGAAGTCTCTGTAGTGAGCAGTTCAAAAGTTATGACAGCGTCAAATCAGTAGGAAATGTGTGATTGTGTACAGCGAAAAAAAAAATTAAAAAAATTGTTTATTTGTAACTTTAGAGCGAAATAAACTGGAAAACCGTTTTCAGCACTTTGATTTCCTTCGTGTAACAAAAAAAAAATCACGAAAAAAATTTGCAAAAAAAATTTCGACAAAATTTTTCCATTTTTCGTTCGAAAAATTACATACTTTTTCGGTTTTTTCGATTTTTGCGAAAACGGCAAAGAGCAGCGAAATCATTTTGGGCACACAGAAACTACCCGACAAGACAAACAAGTCGATGTGTAAATTGTCCGGAAATATTCAATAATTCGTCTATAAATTTGAAACTAAAATTTACCCGATTCTCGATTTGCTAAGTAGATATCTCGAAAACGGTTGCAGATAATTAAAAACGGATTGCGGCATCGTTTTCTGGAGGTCATTTTCCTATGGATACAGTAAGATTGTCCGCGGGAAATTCACGACTTTCCGAGATCTCCACTAGAGCGCCGAAATTTCATAAAAATTTCTTCAATTGTTGCAGGCGAAAGTGAACCGAAAGAGCTAACGAAATATAATTTGCATATCTGTAATCAGCAGCAAAAATGATTTCAGAAACGTTTTTAAATTTTGCTGTGACAAAAAATAACGATTTTGAATAAATAGATTTTCTCGCATTTCGTCGTTTCCGCGGTCTGGACTTCCCGAGTCGATGGTATTTCTTAACCGAAAGCTTCCCAGAGAATATTATATACGTTCTCCGACTAATTTTGGGACGCTGTATCGGGACGCTGAATCGATTGGTGAAGACTAGAAGTCTCTGTGGTGAGCCGTTCAAAAGTTATGACAGCGTGAAATCTGGGGTTAACCTAAAACTTCACCACGTATCCTACGTGATATACGGGTTAAAAAATATCACGTGTTTAATGGACGACCCCTAAGCGTGCTCGAGGCTCTTCGTCCGGGTATTTGCGCAAGTGTATACGCGGCTTTACTTATCAAAGTATCAACATGTGAAGAACTATTTTTTTGGAATAACTAATTTTTATTCTATATTTCTATAAAAGTACATTGGGGAATGGAACTGTCGTAACTCAAGGAATCGTTATAGTTCGCGTGGCAAGTAAATTTCATAGTGAGTGTGATTGTTTGTAATGTTGTAGGGTTTCCCGGCTGAATTTGCGATGTACCTAAATTACTGTCGCGGGCTGCGGTTCGAGGAGGCGCCAGACTACATGTACCTGCGACAGTTGTTCCGCATCCTGTTCCGCACGCTGAACCATCAGTACGACTACACCTTCGATTGGACAATGCTGAAACAGAAGGCGGCCAGTGGTCATCCGTCCACTTACGTGAACGCGCAAACCTCGCAGGCTCTCGCCCAACAACCCGGTTAGTACACTTACTCTCAGCATACATTATATAAGACCGATACTGTAATTGTAATCAGAATTATTGTCTCAAAAAAAAAAATGATTGTAAAAGCATGTTACAGGAATTCTATTTCGGAAGCTATATTTAAACGTAACTCTCTACCCCCCTTTAAAAACGAAGTTTTTTGTTTTTAGTTTTTCTGTTTGTTAATTGTTAAAGGATTCCTTTAATAGGTTTTTAGTATGTAATGAATTTTAACAATTAAAATAATCTTGTAAATTTATGATTATTTTAATCCTTTTTTTGTTTTGTTGTGTTTTGTATATCCTTTTTAGTAGATAATTATTATTTTGTTTGTGTAAAAAGGGGAATTGGTCCCTTTTTTGTGTCATAGTAATGTCCCTTCCCCATTTCAGTAAGCAGAGACGTAGATAGGAAAATGAGTTCTGCTAAGGCCAACGCACACTCTAAAGTACATGCCTCCGCTACCGATGTTGCCAAACCTGTCAAAGGTCATTAAAAAAGTATATTAAACAAAAATACCTATGATTATCTCCTTGTGTTGTTTAATTATTTTTTTTCTTACCATTGTGTAGTTATTTTATTTTTTTCTTTTAATTTTTTTTTTAATTTTGTAACAATTCAAAATTGTGTCAATTATCATTGGTAAATATAAATTACTTTGTTAAATCTACTTTTTTTTGTAATTTTGTAAGGATTTTTTAGTAATTGTAGACAAAGTATGTCTTTATTTTTCTTGTCAAAACTTTTTTTTATTACTTTAAGGCAACATTTCATAACTTTTCGTCCTTGGAACGGGCGAAAAAGTTGAACGTAGCATGTATCAGTTTTCTACTCAATTTTTTCGTTTTATTTGACTCATTGTTATTTATAGTTTACATCATTTATCGTATTATTTTATTTTATTTGATAAAATTATCTCTGAACTTACTTTGGGAAATATTTCCCACAAGACACAAGATTTATTCGGAATTTTAATATTTAGTAAAAACTAAACTTCCTCGATTACTTCAAAAAAATTGGATTAAATTTTATAAAAACTTTCATTTTCAAAAAATCAGTTTTCTCTTACAGAGTTCGAAAATTTCGGTTATAAATCTATTTTTAATTCTCAATAGTTTTATATTATAACAAAATATTGAATTTGAAGAAAAGGTATTGCAAACGTATAGAAAACATGTTTTCGACTTACGATGGAGTTACGTTCGAGAATTTCAATTTGAATCAAATTTTAACAAAACATTGAATTTGAAGAATAGGTATTGCAAACGTATAGAAAACATTTTTTCGACTTTAATTAAACTTCGATTTTCATCAAATTTTTGTTTAGTTTGACTTTAATAAAAAATAAGTAATTGGATTTTTTGTTTTATAAAAACGTGTTTCGTTAAGATAAATTGATAACAAAAATGGACCTAGGAAGACTTTACCAACCTAATCACAACGATTTTAAACCCCAATAAATTTCCCAAAATTTGACGTAACTTACTTTACTGTAACTACCCTAGTTACTGAGCTATTACCCATCAAAGTTAACCCTAGTGGAAACTTTGCTTACTTCACTTATTTAACTATGTTTCAACTAGTAAACGACTTTGGGTTAAGTTTTGTATATCATAAATTAAGTAGCTAAATTAGTTATAAAACGCCGCTAGCTACTTTACGATACCTTAACTATTAGTTTAGTCATCAAGGTTTAAAGTTGATTTTTTTCTATTAAATTGATGTGTTTAAGATAAATTAAAAAAAATATCTACTACAAAAATACACCTAGGAAGGCTTTAACAACCTAAACCTAAACACTACGGTTTTAAACCCCATTAAATTTCTAACAATTTGACGTAACTTGTTCCACTCTAACTTCTCTAGTTACTTAGCTATTGTCCATCAAAGTTTACGCTACAAAACTTGATTCTTATTAAACAAAACTTAAACTCTTTCTAAGATTCTTACAAAACTTAAACTCTTATTAAACAATATTTCAACTAGTAAACTACTTTGAGTTAAGTTTTATGTATCATAAATTAAGTAAATAAATTAGTTACAAAATGCAGTTAGCTCTTTCCCGGTACCTTAACTAACAGTTTAGTTATCGAGGTTTAAAGTTGAAATATTTTGTTAAATTGATGTGTTCAGGATAAATTGACAAAAATATTTACAACAAAAATTCGCCTAGGAAGACTTTAATAACCTAAACCTAAACACTACGGTTTTAAACCCCATTAAAGTCCCCAAATTTTGATGATTTGTTTTGTGATGATTTTGTTTGTGATGATTAATATTTATTCTTTTGAACTTACTGTCCTGTAACTACCATAGTTGCTAAGCTATTGCCCATCAAAGGTAACTCTACTAAAAATTTGATTTACTTCACTTATTGAACAATATTTCAAGTAGTAAACAAGTTTGAGTTAAGTTTTATATATCATAAATTAACTAGATAAATTATTTAGCTACGCTGTTAGCTACGTCCCGATGCCTTAAGTAACACTTTAGTTATCTAAATTTAAAGATGAAATGTTTTGTTAAATTGATGTGTAAAATAAATTGGCAACAATATCTATAACAAAATAAACCTAGGAAGACTTTAAGAACCTTAACCTAAACACAACGGTTTTAAACCCCATTAAATTCTTTAAAATTTGACGTAACAATCTTCGCTGTAACTACTCTAGTTGCTTAGCTATTACCCATCAAAGTTAACCCTATTTAAAACGACTTATTTTACTTATTTAACAATATTTCAACTAGTAAACTACTTTGAGTTAAGTTTTATATATCATAAATTAACTAGATAAATTAGTTACTAAACGCAGTTAGCTATGTCCCGATACCTTAATTAACTGATTAGTTATTGAGGTTTAAAGTTGATTTTTTTTGTTAAATTGATGAGTTTAAGATAAATTGATAACAATATCTACAACAAAAATACTCCTAGGAAGACTTTAATAACCTAAATACAACGGTTTTAAAAAAGATTTATAATAAAAATCGTAGCAGCAAAAACCTTATTTTTACGACTTACGACAAACATTTTTACGACTTACGATGAGTTGCAAAAATTTTTGAATAAAATGTTTGTTTAGTTTACATTGAATGCAAAATATTTCACTGAAAAATTTTGAATTTATGTTAATAATCTAGGGTTTCTTCGACTTACAACGTAGTTACGTTAATAATAAGCGTTTAATTTAAATACAGTATAATCTCGATAATCCAGCGGTTGATTAATCGGACACGTTCAGTAATCCGGCACTATGGAGAATTGCCAATTGTCTTACTATCTGTTCTAAGTTTGTAAATTTTTTATTGTATGTATACATTTACCTATATAGATACATATTTTATTCTTTCTGAAATACAATTGTACATAAAATATGTAAAATTTTGCTGTTTTGTAATTGTTTTGTTTTAATCCTGATAATCCGATTTTTTTTGATAGTCCGGCGGTTGTCTGGTTTCTTATGTGTCGGATTATCAAGATTATACTGTAGTTTTAATAACAATATTTAAACATTCACAGAAAATATTAAATTAAAAGAATATTAATTTGGTCGTAAGTCGAAGACGATCTTAATTAGATATTTTAGTTTAGGAAGAGATTTTATGAATTATGAAATCGTCATATGTGTCGGATTATCAAGATTATACAGTAGTTTTAATAACAATATTTCAACATTCAAAGAAAATATTAAATTCAAAGAATATTAATTTCGTCGGAAGTTGAAGACGATCTTAATTAAATATATTTTTGTTTGGGAAGAAAGAGATTTTATGAAACTGTTGTTTGTATAATAAAATAACAAAAAATGTTGATAAGAGGAACAAATTAGTTTAGAAAAATAACGGTTTGTTTAAAGTTTTTTAAATAATTTACATTTTAATTGAAAAAAAATAATTTTGGAAAATTAAATCAATTTTGGAAAAAATATTTAAAACTTTAATGATGAAAAACTTTAAACATGTCTTCGTCGCAAGTTTAGGAAAACGTTAATCAGAAATAACTTTTGAGAAAAATTGATGAAATTGTCGTTTTTAAAATGATTTTTAAAATTTTAGACGTAAATAGAGAACGAAATTTACATAAAAAACCGTTTGCTAATTCGATTCGAAGATTGTGGTATCGACGTCGTAAGTCGAGGACAATGTTTCACATTTAATTTGGTTCAGAAATAACATTTAAACAGATTTTATAAGATTTTTCTAAAAGACAAAAAAGGACAAATATTCAAATTATATTAGATATTGAGAAAATATCTAATCTAATTATAATAATAATTCAAAAATAATACAAATTTTGTTAAAAAAAAAAACGGAATATGAATTGCGAAACGTTCGAGAAACGATAAATGTCGCAAGTCGGAATATAAAACGACAAATTTCATATAAGACATTGTTAATGTATAAAATTTTCATCGTATGTCGAATATAAAGAGACAGATTTCATATAAAACTTTGTCAATGTAATAAAACATTGGAAAAAATATTTAAAACTTTAATGATGTATAATGTATTCGTTGTAAGTTGAGGAAAACCTTTATAAGAAATAAATTTTTGGGAAAAATTGGTCAAATTGTTGTTTTTTTAAACTATTTTAACATTTTTAGATGAAAAAAATAAAGAAATTTACATGAAAAACCGTTTGCAAATTCTAATGTTTGTGGTATCGACGTCATAAGTCGAAGACAGCGTTTAATTTTTTTCTGGAATTTGGAATTAACATTTCTTCAAATTTTCAAAAAAAAAAACTATATGTTTCTAAAAATGCAAAGAAGGGCAAATATTCAAGTTAGATCAGAAATTTTCATCGGAAAATGTCTTCATTGTAAGTTGAAGAAGACATTCAAAAATAATTTTTGGGAAAAATTCGTCAAATTGTCGTTTTTAAAACGATTTGAACATTAAAATGTTTCTAAAAAGGCAAGAAAGGACAAATATTCAAATTAAATTAGAAATTTTGTAAAGAACTCGAAAAAAAAACCATTTTGTTTGAAAAAAATTGAATTTTAATGTATTACAAATTTTCAAATTATGATTTCTAACATCATCGTAGTTGCGAATCATTCTAGATCAACGTGGCAAGTCGCATACAAATCGACAAATTTCATAAAATACATTGTTAATGTAGAAAATTTTCATCGTAAGTCGAATATAAAACGACAGATTTCATGTTTAAAACTTTAATTATGTATAATGTCTTTGTCGTAAATTGCGGAAAACCTTTAACAAAAATAATTTTTTGGAAAAAATCTTCAAATTGTTTAAATTTTTAGATGTAAATAGACAATTTTTTACTCGAAAAACCGTTTGCAAATTCGATATTGTTCATCGACTTCATAATTCGAAGGCAACGTTTAAAGTTTTTAGGAATTTGGGATTAACATTAAAAAAATATAAGATGACAAATATTCAAATTAGATTAGAAATAAATTTATGTTTAAAAAACACAGAATATGAAATTTTCAGATAATCTTCAAATAATGAATTCAAATAAATTCAAATAAAGATTATAGCAGTTGCGAATCGTCCGAGATAAGCGTCGTAAGTCGAATATAAAACGACAAAATTTCATATAAAACTTTGAAAAAATATTTAAAACTTTAATTACATTGAATTGAAAAATTTTGTTTCACAGGTTTGTTCACTTTGTTTTTTACTACACTTATATTATTCAGATTTCACATATAAGTGTGGTAAAAAACAAAGTGAATTTTTCAATTCAATGTAAGTGGATTACCAAGTAGTAACTGTCGCAACCATCCTATTCATAAAACTTTAATGATATGTAATGCCTTTGTCGTAAGTTGAGAAAAACGTTTATCAGGAATAACTTTTGGGAAAAATTGATTAAATTGTCGTTTTTAACACGATTTTAAAATTTTGGATGTAAAAAATTTCATAAAAAACCGTTTGCAAATTTTAAAGATTGTGGTATCGACGTCGTAAGTCGAGACAGCGTTTAACATTTACTTTTGTTTAGGAATTTGTGATTTTCATTAAAAAATATATAAGATGACAAATATTCAAATTAGATTAGAAATTTTCTAAGGAATTAAAAGAAATAAATTTTTGTTTAAAAAACAGAAAGTGAAATATTCAAATAATAAAAACTTTTATATAATGAATCATCGCAGTTGCAAATCGTTCGAGATAAGTGTCGTAAATCGAATATTAAGGCCGATTCTCATATACACGACACACAGCTACGCGACGTCACACGAAAAATCGCCTGTCAAATAATGATTACATTGTTTTCAATGGGCACGTTCTCACTATGACTACGCGACAGTTGCTAAAAGTCGGAATTCAACGCGCTGTCGCTGGGATTATTTCGTGAGCATTCTTTTACGTTTTGTCGCACATCGCATGACGTTGGGAAAGTTTGTTTGTGATTCGAATGACGGATTGTGTCAAAAACGGCGTGTTTTTGAAAATGAATGGAATCATCGACGAAAAAGCAGAGGAATTGATCGCTCTTGTGGCTGATTATGTTAAACTGTATGACTTACAAAATAAAAATTACAGTAATCAACACAGGTTAGTAGATCTAATTTGAAAAGAAATTTCTTTCAAATTAGATGAGACTCGTAAGTACAGACTCTTGTAATTGTTTGAAGAGAGTATGGAAATTCTCCTTCTTCTAGTCTTGTTCTTAAGATCCGATGCACCCAATATTTTCTTTTCCTTTTCTTTTCTTTTCATTTCTCATTTTCATAACACATAGCTAAGACGAAAAAACCGTCATCGGAACTTGACGAACTTGACATTTTGAAAATATAACAACCTGAAATGTAGAGAAACTTCAGATTTGACATTTGCAGCAAATAATCGCGTAGCTGAGTGTTGCATATATATGAGAATACCTAGCAGCGACGTGACAATTCGAGACAGTTCATTGTGCAACGTCGGGTAGATGAGTCGCGTAAACGAAGACATTATATATTATCAAAGTTTTAAATATGTTTTTAATGTTTTATATGAAATTTGTCGTTTAAAGGCCGATTCTCATATACGCGACGTATATGAGAATCGGCCTTTAAACGACAAATTTCATATAAAACATTAAAAATATATTTAAAACTTTGATGATGTATAATGTCTTCATCGTAAGATGAGGAAAACCTTTATCAGAAATAACTTTTGGGATAAAATGGTCAAATTGTCGTTTATAAAACGGTTTTAACATTTTTAAATGTAAATAGACTCAAGAAATCGCTGGCAAATTGTTATACAAATATAAGAAAAAGAAATTAGAAAAATAGACAAAGAAATTTACGGGAAAAATCGTTTGCAAATTCTAAAGATTTTGGTATCGACGTCGTAAGTCGAAGACGACGTTTAACCTTTAATTTTGTTTAGGAGTCTGGAATTAACATTAAAAAAAAAAGTTTATGAAATGTAATATAAAAAGGCAAAGAAAGACAAATTAGATCAAAAAATTTTCTCAAAAATTTAAAAGAAAAATTTTTTTGAAATAATATTTTTAATTCAAAACTTTCAAATAATGTTTTAACATCGTAGTTGCGAATCGTTCGAGAACACAAGTCGAATATAAAACGTAAAATTTAATTTAAAACATTGTTAATATAAAAGTTTCGCCGTAAGTCGAATATAAAACGACAGATTTCATATAAAACTTTCTTAATGTGATCAAACATTGGAAAAAATATTTAAAACTTAATGATATATAATGTCTTTGTCATAAGTTGAGGAAAACCTTAATCAGAAATAACGTGAAAAATTGGTCCAAATTGCAGTTTTTATTTTTTTTTCTAATGTAAATACACAAAGAAATTTACATGAAAAATGGTTTGTAAACTTAAAAAAATTTGGTATCTACGTCGTAAGTCGAAAACAGCGTTTTTCATTTAATTCTGTTTAGGAATTTGGGATTCAAATTTTAAAAAGATGTTGATTTTTAAGTTGTTTCTAAAAAAGCAAAGAAGGGCAAATTAGATTAGAAATTTTCTCAAGAACTCAAAAATGAACAAAAAAATTATTTAAAAAAACGGAATATGAAATTAGTAACTAGATAGATAAGATATTAATAATATTCAACCGAATTCTTCGAGATAAATGTCGTAAGTTGAATATAAAGCAACAAATTTCATATAAAACTTTGAAAAAATATTTAAAACTTTTATTGATGTATAATGTCTTTGTCGTAAGTTGAGTTTTTGGGAAAAAATGGTCAAATTGTCGTTTATAAAACGAAATTTAGATGTAAATAGACACAGAAATCGATGGGAAATTGTTATATTTGTATTTCTCTGTAGACAAAGAAATTTACAGGAAAAATCGTTTGCAATTCTAAACATTTTGGTATCGACGTCGTAAGTCGAAGACAACGTTTAACATTTAATTTTGTTTAGGAGTCTAGGATTAACATTAAAAAAAAGATTATAAAATGTTTCTAAAAAGGTAAAGAATGACAAATATTCAAATTAGATTAGAAATTTTCTCAAAAATTTAAAAGAAAACAGATTTTTTTGAAGAAAACTTTCAAATAATGTATTTATAACAACATCGTTGTTGCGTATCGTTCGAGGTCAATGTCGCAAGTCGAGTATAATACGAAAAAAAACATATAAAACAATGTTAATATACAAAAGTTTCGTCGTAAGTCGAATATAAAACGACAGATATCATATAAAACTATCGTAAGTCGAATATAAATCGACAAATTTCATATGAAACATTGAAAAAATATTTGAAACTTTAATGATGTGTAATGTCTTTGTCGTAAGTTGAGGAAAATCTATACGATTTTAACATTTTTAGATGTAAATAGACCAATAAATTTAGATGAAAAACAGTTTGAAAATTTTAAAGATTGTGGTATTGCCGTCGTAAGTCGGAAATAGCGTTTAACATATAATTTTGTTTAGGAATTTGGGTTGAACATTAAAAAAAATTATAAAATGTTTATTAAAAATAGGGCAAAAAAGGTTAAATGTTCAAATTAGATCAGAAATTTTCTCAATAATTCAAAAATAAAAGAATTTTGTTTATATAAAACGGAAAATGAAATTTTAAGAAATTAGAATCTTTCAAATAATGTAATAAATATAAATAATGTATATAAACACCATCGTAGTTGCGAATCGTTCGAGATATGTATCGTAAGTCGAATATAAAACGACAAATTTTATATAAAACATTGATAAAATATTTGAAACTTTAATGATGTATAATATATTCGTCGTAAGTTGAGGAAAACCTTCATCAGAAATAATTTTTGGGAAAAAATCGTTGTTTTTTAAAAAAAAATTGACAAATTGTCGTTTTTTAAAACGATTTGAAATTTTTTAGATGTAAATTGACAAAGAAATTTACATAAAATACAGTTTTCAAATTTTTTGTTTGATTTGATTTGAATCGACGTCGTAAGTCAAAGACAATGTTTAACATTTAATTATGTTTAGGAATTTGTGATAAACATTTAAAAAAATTATAAAATGTTTCTAAAAAGGCAAAAAAGCACAAATATTCAAATTAGTTTCGAAAAAAATTCTCCAGAACTCGAAAAAAATACATCTAATTTTGTTTGGAAAAAACCCGTTTACATCTTCTAAAAATTGCGTAATCGATGTCGTAAGTCGAAGACATCGTTTAACATTTATTATTTTCATAACATTCATATTCTGTTTATGGATTTGGGATTAATATTTAAAAATATATATAAGTTGTTTCTAAAAAGGCAAAGCGGGACTAATATTCAAATTAGATTAGAAATTTTCTCAATAATTCAAAAATAAAACAAATTTTGTTTAGAAAAAACGGAATATGAAACTTTAAGAAATTAAAAACTTTTAATGCATTTATAACATCATCGTAATTACGAATCGTTCGAGATAAATGCCGTAAGTCAAATTTCATATAAAACATTGAAACAATATTTAAAACTTTAATGATGCATAATTCCTTTGTCGTAAACTTTTATCAGAAATAACTTTTGGGAAACTTGGAGTGAAATTGTCCTTTTTAAAACGATTTTAACATTTTGAAAAATCGTTTTATAATGTCTTCGTCGTAAGTTGGGGAATTTTTGGGGAAAATGAGTCAAATTGTCGTTTTTAAAACTATTTTAACATTTTTAGATGTAGACAAAGAAATTTTCATTAATTATGTTCCTGTTTAGGAATTTGCGATAAACGTTAAAAAACATAAGATTTTCTAAAATTGCAAAAAAGCACAAATATTCAAGTTAGTTTCGAAAAAAAATCTCAAGAACTCAAAAAAACATATAATTTTGTTTAGAAAAAAACCGTTTTCGAATTCTAAAAATTGAGGTATCGACGTCGTAAGTCATCGTTTAACATTCATTAATGTTTTGTTTAGGGATTTGGGATGAAATTTAAAAAAAATATTTAAGATGTCAAGTTAGAAAAACGAAATATGCCATTATTAAAAACTTTCAAATATAAATTTATAACATCGTCATAATTGCGAATCGTCATCGAAATCAATGTCGTAAATCGAATATAAAAGGACAAATTTCATATAAAACATAGTTTTTGTTAAAGAAAAGACAAAAAACAAATTCGAAATTTTCTCAAGAACTCGAAAAAAATATATATAAAAAAAACGTTATATAAAATTTTAAGGTAATATAGCTTTTAAATATATAATTTATAACATCATCGTAATTGCGAATCGTCATCTAGATCAATGTCGTAAGTCGAATACAAAACGACAAATTTCATATAAAACACAATTTTTTGTCGTAAGTCGAATATAAAACGAAACTTTCATATAAAACATTGTTAATGTATAAAATTTTTGGTCGTAAGTCGAATATAAAACGACAGATTTCATATAAATCTTTGTTAATGTACAAAACTTTACTAAAAAAGACAAAAAAAACTAGTTAATGTAGAAAATGTAGAAGAAGAATTTTAGAGCTTTGTATTTACGCTCCATGAATAGTTCAAAACAAAGTTTCTTGTCCATAAAAAATATCTTGTTGAATTTGTAATATAAATGAACAAATTTACTAACGCAGTTTTTAAACTAAATATTTACTTTCTGAATAAATTCGTTTAAACTTTAAGTAAACTTTGCCCTCTAAAACTCAATATTAATCCATGTGTTTCAAGTGTGTAAAACAACCGAAAATCTTAGAATATAATGTTTTAAAATTAAATTTATAATAAACAAGAATTCTTTGACAACAAATATATTGTAGAATGTTTAAGAAGGATTAAAAGTAATTTTTTAATTGCCAACCACTCTTGTATGAAACTAATCAAATCTTAAACTCAAATTATAAAAAAAAAGGTTTTTGGAACGAAATTACTAAAAAAAATAATCACAAATTCATTTTACTAACAATTAAATTTCTGTTTTTTTTTCCAAATGTGATTTCATGGCCGTTGGTCCTTTGTGTCGGAGATAATTTTAAAACCCAAATCATTTTTTTCTTATCAATTAATTTTACTTTAATTTATGTTTTTTAATTTTATTTTCTTTATTCACTAACATTACGTTCTTTCATTTTTTTTTAGGCAACCGCTAACAAAACCCGAAAAAATTAACACATCATTTCAACAATTTGGGATCCACAACCGAACAATATCCGCGTCACAAAACAGTCTCGAGAGTTTCTGTGACATTTTTATTCACAAAAAAAACTTATATACATTATATATAATTTAACATAAAACATGAGATATAAACAACACGTTAATTATTATTTTGATGTGGAGATGGGGTGTTTTTTATTTAATTTACACGTAAAAACGATTGAGAGCTTCACCCCAAATAAAAGAAAAAAATTCTACCCGGAATGATTGTGCATTGTGTGCGAGTGCAAGCAAGTCTGGCTGTTTATTATTTAACTAAATACAAGAGAAAACAAGGAAATACAATTTAAATAATTTTAAGTAAATCAATAAATAATACTGTTTAAGCCTTAAGTGTAATGTTTAATTCGATAAGAGTATTTCATGTGCTCCAAAGGAACGATATTAAGAAATAGTTATCAAAGAGATAAAGGGGAGGAAATGTAAGGAGCTGCACTAATTTTTGTAATTTAGTTTCTTTTATATCATTGTTTTTCAGGAGCGAATTCTTAAAACGTTCCTGATACTCAAATTTGCGAATTGTTTTTCAGTTTCACTGTCGTTTTAGCACCGTATCTGTTTCGGTAGTTTTTGATTTTAGTTTTAAATAGAATTACGGATTTAAGTTAGTTTTCTATTTAATCTAGGCGGAACGTTCGGGCGACGACAAAAGTTTAGAATTAAATAACAAAACAATGTTTATATAATAAATATGAATGGTTTTAAATTTTCGCGATTCGTCGGTTCGGTTTCTGATGGATTTCGCTGATTATTTTGTTTATATATTCTCCCTAATGGTTTTTAGTTTATTTTTTCAATTTTTAAACTTACTTTTAAGTTTGTTGTAGAAACACAAATGTAACACAAATTATACAAAATGTATAAAAAAAACACGGAAAATGTTTCTTCCTTGTAGCCGAGTCTTAATTGTAAGGTAACTGCCATGGGTGAAAACTAATTTGTAAAGAAAATTAAATAAAAAGTAATTATATATTTAAACAAAGAAAATGAAACACATCACCAAAAATGCGATATCTATTTCTCAACTTTGATATCAATTCGCACCACCAACCCAATATTACAAACCCAGCATTAAGGCCGATTCTCATATACGCGACACTCAGCTACGCGACATCGCCTGTCAAATAATGATTACATTGTTTTAAATGGGCACGTTCTCACTTTGGCTACGCGACAGCTATGTGACGTGCCCATTTAAAACAATGTAGTCATAATTTAACAGGCGATGTCGCACGACGTCGCGTAGCTGAGTGTCGCGCATATGTGAATCGACCTTCATTCAACAATTTTTTTTTATTTCTTTGTTTCCTTTTATTACTTTTTTTGTTCTCATTAATGTTTATAAACGATAGTTTTATTTTTGTGGCATTTTCGCCCCTAATTTAAGTTGTAATAACAGTGTTCGACATTTGTAAAGGAACTGTTACAGTTGAGGTATAAGAGAATAAAATTTAAACAAAAACCACTTAATATCTCCAGAAATGGAAAACATTTCGTTTCTCTGAATCATCATTCCAAGAGCGCCGCAATTTATAACGACGAACGTGTTTCAGTTTCAGGGCGATTGCAAGATTTCCTACAATTCACCACACGATTTCTATTACAGATCTTAACTCAACTGAAAGTATAATTCCCACTGAAAGTGGGAAGAAAAACAACGTTTCCTTCTTTCCTCTTCAAGTTTTATTTATACAGGGTGTTGCAAAAAGAATATACGTATTTCGCATGCATATATTTATTAAACTTTAATACATACGAATATGAAACTTTACATACATATTTGCGAACCTCTCAAGTTTAGATTTTTTTTCTGTGGGGCGTTGCAACCACATTCAGTAAACTTGACAAGTGCCCCCCCCCTGGAAACTCACAGGCATCTTGGAACCGCTTTTCGCATATCTTCAAGATGGCGTTGTTTTTGACCTTACTTGATGTTCTTACGTCCCCCATCCACAGAAGGTGATTAGAAGTTCAGGTTATTTTCAGTTTTCGTTGTCTATGTTGTTTTGCCCGTTCATCCTGTTCTTTCATGCTATGTCCCTTATCATCATTTCTGTTGCAGACCAGTCTTCTTCACTCCTAAGCATTGTCTCTGTGAATGTGCTAGTTTCTAAAATTCTTTTTGTTTTTGAAGTGTATGTCCCTCTCTAAAGACCACCTGGGGCATTCGAAGATTGTGTGATACACACAATCTCTTATCACAATAAACGCACTGGTTGTCTACTTCGCGCCCAATACTGTGCAGGTAGTCTTTGAAGCATCCGTGGCCGCGCAGTGCCTGCGGAAGGTAGTTGGTAACTTTTCCGTGCCTTCTCGTGACCCATGGATCCAATTTTGAAATCAGAAGTCTCGTCCACTCACCCCTCACTGTGGATTCCCAGTACTCTTGCCAACTTTCGAGCATCTGGGTATTGTTGAAGAAGAAAATATTGTTGAAGTATTAATAGCAAGAGACTTCCCACCATATCTCCTGAAGCTCCTAAGCAGCTACCTCTGCAACCGAAAAATTATTATAGTGGCAGAAAATTATTATAGAGGCTATAGAGGGTGACAAATCTACAGTTGTGTTCCACAAGGCTCAGTAATGGGACCAACTTTGTGGAACATCCTGTATGATGGAGTCCTTAGACTGAAGTTTCTCAGTTCATTTTTGTTTTCACTGCTCCTTTATAAAGCGGGTTTCTCTCTTCAACAAGAAATTTTATAGGAGCTATTCGAGCAATAACAAGAACAGCGTCACCTGAGACGGTCCTATATGCGCTGGACACGCGTAGAGCCATTTTGCGTTGAATGGATTGCAGTTTTTGCCTTAGATTTGCTCTCTCCATGGCCCGCTTCCAGATTGGTGCTGCGTAGAGCATGGCAGATTCGACAACTGTACACAAGAGCCTTCGTTTGGTGCTGTTAGGACTACCTACAGTTGGCATAAGTTTTCCAAGTGCTGCTGAGGTTAATCATTAATGCCTGAGGTTAATCATTAATGCCTTCCCAGCTGCAAGAACAATGTGCTGTCGAAAGGAGAGATTTTTATCTATAGTTACGCCTAAGTATTTATTGTCCTACGTACGTCTCCTTTACTGGTCCTATTTTCATTCTTCCTGTCAATAAAACCGCTTCCGTCTTTTCTGGAGCGAGCTTTAGCTGTTTTTTCTTCAACCAGTTGTCTACTAGTGCTATGGCTTTGTTTGCCATGTTGATAACACAGTTTTCTGATAATCCGGTGACGATGAGGGCCAAGTCGTCGGCGAAACCGACAGCTTCCACTCCCTCTGGCAACTTCAGTCTAAGGACTCCATCATTCAGAATGTCCCACAAAGTTGGTCCCATTACTGAGCCATGTGGAACACCATTGTAGATTTGTCTTTCTACGCTATCACCCTCTGCCTCTAAAATATTTTTTCGGTTGCAGAGGTAGCTGCTTACGAGCTTCAGGAGATATGGTGGGAAGTTTCTTGCTATTAATTCTTAAACAATATAATTCATAAACATAATAATTCTTAAACAATATTTTTCCAAGCGACGGAGTTGAAGGCGTTCTTAACGTCTAACGTTATAAGTGCGCAAATTCTTCTTTTCCCCCGCAATCCTTCTCCAGCCACTTCTGCCACCTTTAGTACGCTCATTATTGCGTCTATAGTTGAGAGTCCCTCCCTGAAGACGAATTGCCTTCTGGATAGATCTTTACCTTTCCTAAGCTCCTGATTTATCCTCCCTACTAGCATTTGTTCTAGCAACTTCCCTGTTACATCTAGCAGACAAATTGGCCTGTACGATGATGGATCCTGTTAAGGTTTGTCTCCTTTTCTTAACAGTACCAGCCTTGATTTTTCCATATTTCAGGGAAGTTACCGTTTTTTAATATATCGTTGAAGATGTCTATCAAGAAGTCTGGGCAACCGTTTGCGGCAATCTTAATTGCTTCAGCTGGTATCCCGTCGGGTCCTGGAGCTTTATTGTTTCGAAGCCGCATACTTGCTCTTTTTAATTTTTCCAGCGAAAATTTTTGGTTTGCCAATTCTTCGGGCAAATCGCACATGGGGGCCCCGTGAATTGGGAATAGAGCATCAACGACTTCTTGCACTCTTTTCATAGGTAGGTTTGCATTTGGATGCCTTACCTTCTCAAGTTTAGATCACAGATGTTCAATATGTATCAGCGACACGACAATATCACACCGATACTCAAATTGCTCCCATACCCGGGCAAGCATGTCCATCGTCACTAATGTTATGGCAGTACTTCCAGGTTCTGTGGGAGTGGTGGTACATACACGTTGTCTTTAACGAAACCCCACAGGAAGAAACCCCGTGGAGCCCAGCAGAGACATGCTAAGGCGTTAGCTCCTTGACGTTCGGTAGAGTTTCATTCAAATATTCACGCACTTAGCGACTCCTGTCAGGGGGTGGCCCGTCTTGTTGAAAAATGAAGTTGTTCGCGTACAGCCTCGGAAACAGCGAGTTTTGTAACATAGCGTGATACTGCTGACCATTAACCGTGTTTCCATCAAAGAAGAAAGGGCCGTAAACAGATGATCGGGATATCGCACGAAACATATTGACTTTGAATCTCGTACATGTTCAATGACTGCATGTGGGTTCTGTAGACTCCAAAAGTTTTCGAACATTGTGTTTGTTTACCTGACCACTAATATGGAAAGTCGCTTCATCACTCAATAGCATCATAAAGGCCGGTCCAGACGCTAAGTTTTGCACAAGCTTTTATCTGCGCAGTTCAACACATTGCGGATAAAATGTTGCGTGTAGATAGGAAAAGTGCGCAGTTTTGAAAACGGCGCGAAGACGGTAGTTGCAGCGATAACTGAGCTAGAGAGCATAGATATTCATGAACTGTGCAAACAACTCGACGCATGTAGACGATACCTCCGTTTTCCCATTTATTTTGTTAAAATAAAAAATGACCAGACTGTGCCTCCTCCATGACGATTTCAACTGTGTGAAAAACTGTGCGAAATATACAGATGTATCTGCACCGTATAGACGCTATAAAAATTGCAACGTTTTCATTCTGTCCTAAGACTGCGCCAACAAAAGGTTGTGCAAAACGTAGCGTCTGGACCGGCCTTAAATCTTGTTATCTCGGCTATTAATATAAACTAGACTATGTATTCGTTTCTCCAATAGCTGAGCTGAGGCGCAGCAATCGATAGTTTGGACAAAATAATACAGTATAATCTCGATAATCCGACACATATGGGACCAGACAACCGCCCGATTATCAGAAAGAGCGCTGGGAGGGAAGAACGCGAGCGGTTTCCAGACCGCCGGATTACTGAACGTCCGATTAACCAACGACCGAATTACCGAGATTATACTGTACTTTGCGGCAATATGTATATTCTTTTTGAAACACCCTGTACTCTGTGACATAAAAAATGCAACAACTAGAACCCGTAGGAATTTTTGGACCAAACTTAGCAGCAATGTTTTAATAATGTCCTTCTGGAACAATATATTTCCTTACGAAATGTCTTAATTAAGTGAATCAATAAATAATACTGTTTAAGCCTTAAGTGTCATAAAAGATAAATCCATGCTCATCTTGTCTTCATGTTCTCTTCATGTTTTCCCCCAACACTAATTTGATTCTGGTCAGTTACTTTAACGCTGCAAAAGGAACCATCTTCTGGTTTAAATTGCTAGACATCTAAATTTACTCATTCATTCATTTCCGAGTCTCAGACACCAGTGTTTACATTCAAGCCGTTCGTTTCCAATAGTTGGCAGCGTCTATCGCGTTGTCATTTGCCACAATTAGGTCCTCCATCGTGCATGCCTCTCCCATGTTGGGGCATCTGAGAAGGTGGCAGTCGCTCCCCGCATTCACACACCTCGTCGTCCACAGGGATTCCCCATCTTATCCTGTACGATTTGCAGCGCGTCACTCCTGTCCTTAGTGTGTTCGGTGATTTCCACATCGCGTATAGTAAAAGTTTTCCCTGTGGTCCCATGTTTGGGGCATCTGAGAAGGTGGCTGTCGCTCTGAAGCTCCCCGCATTCGCACAGCTCGTCATCCACCTGCATTCCCCATCTCATCCTGTTTCATTTGCAGCGCGGCACTGCTGTCCTTAGTCTGTTCGATTCGCAGTTTTGGGTGTTGTTCTTTCAAAAGTTCTATGCGACTTTGTTTTGGGCATGTCTGCAGTTGTTGCGTATGTTAGAGAAAGCTCTTTCTTGATTTGAGTTGTCGCCTTTCTGGTTGTTGGTCGTGTAGAGGGTGCCGCCTATATCCGATCTGATTCTGCCGCTCTGTTTCATATGCTATTTTGCGTCTGACATGTGTTGGGGCAATTCCAGATAGATGGTACAGCTTCTAGACAGGTGACCGTCTCAGGTAACCTGTTATAATCCGGCACGTCTCGTTTAAAGCCACGTCGACATGTCTTGCGTGAATCGAGTTGTACCACACTGGTGCCGCGTACTCGGCAGCCCAGAAACAGAGAGCAAATGCCTACATACGCAGCACGTCAGGCTGTGCTCCCCATGTTGTGCCAGTGAGCTTCCGAATGATATTATTCCTAGCACAAACTTTGGCCTTTGTATTCTGGCAGTGTTCTTGGAAAGATAGTGTGCGGTCCAGTGTTACGGGCAAGTGTCGCATGTTTCGAGTTCTTGTTCCCTCCATGTGATTTGCAGCTTCTTGGATGCGTCCTTATTTCTCAGGTGAAATGTACCCACCTGGGTTTTGCTGGGGTTCGGCTTCAACTGGTTTATTTCGTGGTACTGTGCCATGTTTTCTAAGGCTGTAGTTAGTTTATTCTCGACTTCTTCCAAGCTTTTCCACTGTGCGGCGATGGCTGTGTCATCCGCATACATGATGTCTACATGGTGCCATACATGGTGTCTGTTGGTCGCTTGGTTGGTCATTTGTGTATACGTTGTAAAGCATAGGACCCAGTACACTTCCCTGTGGTAGAACGTTCTTCTGGCCTCTCCATCGACTCATTTTTCCCAGCAGTGTAACATAGAAGCGCCTGTTCTGCAATAGAGTTTTCACCAGTCCAACTAGGCGATAGTCCTTGGTAAGATGATACAATTTCTTCACTGCTTTTTGGTGGTTTACTATATCATATGCCGCTGTCAGGTTTATAAAGGCTACACCGGTAGTTTGCTTGCGCTCGAAGCCATCTTCAATATGTTGTGTTAAGTTTAGAACTTGGGTGCAGCAAGACCTTCCCGCTCTAAACCGTGCTTGCTCTGGTATTATGCTTTCGTCTACTTTACCAGATATGCGACTCAGTATCGATCTTTCGAAGACCTTGAGGAGATGACATAGTAATGATACAGGTCGAAAGCTTTTAGGTTCTGCAGGATCATTTTCCGGTTTCAAAGCGCGACACTCGAGCCTTTCTCCACATTTTTGGGATTTGCAACTTCTTTGCACAGCAGTTCATTAAGTTGGTGATCCATTCAATGGTTGCAGTTCCAAAATGTTTTATTTGTTCTGTTCTTAGATGATCTAGTCCTCAATCCATTTTTTAAGCTGTTAATGGCGATTTTTAATTCACTGGTTGTGAATGGCTCAGCTAGACAGTCGGTTTCGTTGTCTGGATCCCTTTGTATTTGAGTTTGGGGGCCCTTCCTTGGGTCTTTCCGTTCATTAGCAATTGGTGTGCGATCTGGTCTGGAGTGACCAGTGTCAGATTCGGAGTAGCACTTGTGGGGTCGTTGCTAAGATTTTTGGTAAGTTTCCAGGCACGTCGGCGGTTTTGCTTCATATCCAGATCTTCCATCATCGTTCGCCACTTATCGGAGTTGCTCTAGAGATTGCTTGCATCAGATCATCGTGTGTATTTATGGTACCCTTAGAGAAGGGGTCGTCCTCATATAGGGTTCGCTACCTCTTCAACAGGTCTGAGGATTCTGGAGAAAGACCTGGTATGTATTCGGTTCTGCATCCCCTTGGGATGTGTTTTCTTGATAATCTCTTGACGATGTCGATGAAAGCATCATAGTTTTTGGGCTTTGCTTCCAGGGAGGTGATCTCGTGGTCCAGGTCAGCTGCAAGCTTGCCTTCCTGAAATTAAATCGCTTTTTGAAGGGAACACTTCCAGGCCTCACTGCTGAATAGATTACGTATGTAATAGGGCGGTACTGTGTTTTTGGGTGTGAATATTCTACATGTTTTGTTGATAGGGGAACAAGTTTTTCCGAGACAAAAATGTTATCCGGGTTAAAGCCTCTTCTCCAGCGACCGCTATTGAAAGACGTAGGCAGCTTGGGGTCCTGTATCAGGTGCAAGTTCGTCTGCTCTGCCCAGTTCTCCAGTTGAGCTCCATTTTCATCGGTCTGGCTATATCCCCATATTGTGCTGTGGCAATTGAAGTCGCCCAGCACGACCTTCCAGTCTTGCCACCTGAACTTGGAAGCCTCTTGAAATTCGAAGGCTGCATTGGGCGGTTTGTATATTGACGTGACTGTGAGGGACTTTACCTCCACTGTGAGAATCTCAATGTTGTCGTGTGAAATGAATGTCGCAGATCGGATTTCAAGATCAGGTCTTGCAAATACGGCGCTTGTGTACTGGCCTTTCCAAGATCAGTCTCATTCTCGCTTTCATGGGTCTCCGTGCAGTGGGGCCTCTGTGGGCCTCTTGGATTATCCAGATGTCACACTTGGTGGCTTTTGTCAGGTCAGATAAAATGGTTTCCTTATCCTTAGAAAGTCCTTTAATGTTAATTGAGGTCGTCATAAATGTTGGCTTTGATAAAAACCGATCCATCCACAGTTCGCTTGGTGTTTCGGTGTAGGAAGGATTAGCCGATTAGTTTCCAGGGGACGCCCGATTGCTGTAATTAACACTCTCTACTCGCATTCTACGTGGAGGCTCCTTTCATGTCCCCCATCTAAATTTACTTGAAATTTGTCGTTGTCCAACATGATAGTTGTTCCAGAATCGGCAGTTGCTGCAGCAGACCTCCAAGGTCTGTAGTAACCTGGACGTCGAAGATTAATGCAAATATCGTTAGGAATTCTAAGCGGAGAAATTAAGTCGTCCATTTCTATTGGAACGCCCAAATGTTGATCTAAGGGTCGAGAAGGACGCCTGGAATCCAGAATAGAGTCATCAAAGATTATTGGAAGAAGAGACATTGTTACTAAGAATTTGTAGATATTTTCGTTACGATTTGAACGACAAATGCGCTTATATGCAACTACGCGAACCCCTACCACCCCTATTAGTTTCATACTCCCGCACCCTTCTGGGCATGGATTCCACTAGGTTGTCGATTTCTCCCTGAGGTATTGCATCCCAGACATTCTGTAGTTCATGCCGGAGAGGATGCCGGATGGACATATCGGTTCCATAAACAATAGCACCCCATACCATAACCCCCACTGTGTGATGCTCATGCCGCCCAACAGAAAACTTCACAAGACGAAGTTCTCCACGTCTGATCCTCATGCGACTATCGTGCATTCCCTAGCAGAATCGGGGTTCGTCACTGAAGACACCACTCTATGCCATTTCATGTCCCAATCCAGTCTCAAGTTACACTACTCCAAACGTTGCTGTCGATGACGAGCCGTCAGGGGAAGCACAAGATGTCGTCGGTAAACTGTAGGTAGGGTTACAGGACGTCCTTCCTTTCCAAACCATGGATCGGCCATTGATCTTGTACTCGAGAATCGGCCTTTTAATGCCATAAATCCGAGATAGGCGGTCCTCTTGACCTTTAACTAGTTAAAGGTCAATAAAGGCAAGAACTTCTGCCAAGTTTGGTCCCTATACCTTATATAAAATTCCTACCCCTTCTTATACCCGTATTCCTTGTTCTTCATTTCGCGTTTCATAAACCTTCCTTGACAGAACAAGGAGCCTTATTGGGCTCCTCCTTTCAAGGCAGGTTTCGATCTCCCTTGAGGAAACCACTCTTATTTGCTGTTGTGTTTCTATGACTAACGCTTGCTCTTTTTATACACCGTTAATCAACCAAGTCATCTTAACAATCGAGAGCTTTGGCGGTTTGAGTTAGTTTCTAATACAGCCGAGTAGCGTTTCCATCAGCGGTTTTACCACCATAAGCAATCACATATCTCTAAATATGTTTTCCTTCTGGAAGGGAGAGCTGAGTTATTACTATGAAACAGGGACACCTTTGAGATTTAAGGAAGCCTTCAGCAAGGCGTTCTTTATGCTTGAGATAACGGGAAGCTATGAAGACGGGCATTAGTGTTGCATTTTTCTTGTCACATTATATAATCCAATTTCTTAAGACCTCAACTTAATTAAAATATAACAAAATTACATCTTACTAGTATTTTGTCCTTCTTTGCTTAGTATTCTATCCAGTCTTTTTCCCCTAATTACAACTAGCAAGTCATATTAATCTAGTTTACCAATAATATAAATTAGTTTTTAACAAATGTATATTATTTTTTCCACTCTAGTGTTAGTTCGGTTGCATACAACAAAATTAATTGCTCCTCCCTGTATACCACTATATTTTTGTTTGGCGTTACTAAATATTTTGGTACCCCTGCATTTCCTTCCCTAACCTAAGAAAAAGACACAATCAAAATTTACTTCCTTTATTAAAATGTTTAAAAATACAAGGCGTTTGCGAACGCTGTGCGGCGCCTTGCAAAACGTGCACGTCTCGCAGCCGCAGCTCTTCAACAAGATCTCGCCTCACCTTTTACACAACAGGGGGAAGAAGGACAGTTCTATCCCATTGTCCACCTTATTTGTTCCTGTACCTGTGCAGCCTAGCCCGGATGACATCAATGTAGGTGCAGAACTGACTGGCAACCTAAACAAAGCTGATCTCTTGAAGGTTTTAAACAAGTTTTACCAGAAACGGGAGATTAAGCAATTGTTAGCCGATCATGGATTAGACCGTAAGTTTTACAGCTATATTAAATTAAACCTAATTCCCCTTCATCGATAATGATTTTTAGATTATCTACAACATCAAGCATATGTAAGTTTTCGAAGATATTGCCTAGAAGCCCAAAACCTACCTGTAGATCTCCACGTGGTAATCAGCGATATCTTACAAGGTGCTGGAAATGCCTCGGACATCTTCCCGTATTTTTTGCGGCATGCCAAGCAGATGTTCCCCCATTTGGAGTGCATGGACGATTTGAGGAAAATCTCGGATTTGCGAACTCCGGCAAATTGGTATCCAGAAGCTAGGGCTATTACAAGGAAAATAATTTTCCATGCTGGACCAACGAATAGTGGGAAGACATACCATGCGTTGGAGAGGTTCATCATGGCAAAGAGTGGAGTATATTGTGGACCGTTGAAGTTGTTGGCGAGCGAAGTTTCTAATAAATTAAACAGTCGGGTAACTGCTTTTAAGTTTTGTCTGATTTTGTGTAACGTTCTTATTTTAGGGAACTCCTTGTGATTTGGTAACGGGGGAAGAAAGAAACTTTGCTGATCCAACAGGAAACCCCTCATCTCATGTCTCTTGTACAGTTGAAATGACCTCAATTAACACCCCTTACGAAGTTGCAATTATTGATGAGATTCAAATGGTTCGGGACATGGGCAGGGGCTGGGCGTGGACTAGAGCACTGCTGGGAATCCGGGCGGAAGAAATTCATCTGTGCGGGGAACCTGGAGCTGTGGAACTCATCCGGCAATTGTGTTTGACTACGGGTGAAGATGTCGAAGTCCGGAATTATAAAAGATTGACTGAGTTGAAGATCGAGGATACTGCTCTCGGTAAATGAATTATCAAGGTTTATTTTGAGAGAATATCTAAGTAGACTAGTAAGACTTGATGGGCAAGACTAATTGGACGAGATGGACAAGACTAAACAAATTATTCATTTTTGAGTCTGACACACCAGTGTTTACACTCAGGACTTTCCTTTCAAATAGTTGGCAGCGTCTATCACCCTGTCATTTGCCCCAATTAGGTCGTCCATCGTGCATGCCTCTCCCATGTTGGGACATCTGAGAAGGTGGCTGTCACTCTGAAGCCTCCCACATTCACACATCTCATCATCTACAGGCATTCCCCATCTCATCCTGTTCGATTTGCGGCGCGTCACTCCTGTCTTTGGTCTGTTCAATGATTTCCATGTTGCGTATGGTAAAAGTTTTATTGGTTTCAGTCGGGACCTCAACTGGAGCTTCAATCAACGATCTAGGTTTAGGTTTATTGGTGGTAATACCCAAAATCTTCAAAACCTTGTCGTAACCTTCAGTAATCGAAGGTTTACCTTGCTTGAATTCATAATCTGTTATGTTGTAAGTTTCTGGTTCATAGTTATCATCTACGTACTCGTAGACAGGCAGGTTTAGATTTTCTGGAGTTGTAAGCATTCCTTCCTTAGTTTTGCTCTCAGTAATGCTTAAGACATCTTCACTGACATTGTATTTACCATCAAATTGCGCATCGTATTCGTCATCATAAACATACTCATTATCAGAGTTTTGGAACGTTAATTCATCATTGATTTCAGTGATGGCCTCAGACTTGATTGGAATGGTTATATTTTTCGCCCTCATCGTCTTCTCGTGCTGTAGCCAATTGAACAAAAACCGCAATGGCTTCCTTCTCACTTTGCATCTCACCAAACTTGGTGCTATTAGCAATCAACCTTTTGGCTTCCTCTTCAATATTCCTTTTGCTAACAATCTTGGACTGATCTTCAATGCTCCTCTTCCTCCTTAAGCTCTTCCTAAATCTTCTGTGGATAATGAAGTTGCGTTTGAGTCTTCTGAGCTTTGGGATGTCGTGAATAATGGGTCTAAACCGACGTCGCTCTCCTTGTAATCGTCGTAGGAAGGTGGTGGTTGACCAAAGAGTTTTGAGTCGCCAATGGTTCCTAGAGAATAATTTAATTTTCTTCCAGTGGCGTCGCTTACGCTGGCACTGGCACTGATAACAATTCTTGGGGGTTGGTGGTGGTCTCTATACCGCTTGGTTTCGATGTGGCGGTTGAGGGAAAACGGAGCTGGAAAACTGAAGGTCAAGGGAGAAATCCTTGGGACTTGGGGGAGAGTTATTTAGATCCTCGGTGTGTTGGATGTAAGGTTGGGAGGGTTTTGTGTACACTAAGTTTGTTGGACCATGATGGTAATTAACCTTGACTGGATTAATTGTAATTGGATGGTAGATGTTTCGGTAAGTGCTTGGTTTGTATTCATCCCTGCTGGAAGATCTAAAATTAGGAGGAGAATTCGATCTGTAGTAACTCTCAGTTCCTCGTTCTGTTTGGTAGTTGAAGTTGTAATCAGTTGGGTGGTAAACGTCTTCCTCTTCTTCTTCCTCGCTTTGGTAATTGGAAGGTTTAGGTTTTTACGTCGTTGAAATCTTGGTTATTGGAGTTACTTGCGAGTTTTCTGTCTTGTAAACTGTGGTGTGAGTTGTCACGATTATCCGTTTGTTATCACTGAACGATTGCTGCTGGAAGGAAATTGGTTTGGGCCGTATGCTGGGAAGAGCCCCTGCATTCAAACTGATGTTTATCTCCTCTGGATTAAATCTGATATCGGCTGAGTTAGAGCCTTGGAAGTTCAAAATCTTATCGGTTATCGTCGTCGCTGGTGGTTTCGGCGTGGTCGTGATGATGAAACTTTGTCGCGTCGTTTTCGGCTTTGTGGGTTTTGTGGTGGTGGTGGTCGTCGTGGTGGATGAAGGACTCTTCAGGCTTTCCGTAGCCTCGGTTTCTGGAGAATCTACAAAGATACATTCAACAAAATATAAATTTGGGGATCGGTTCCGTTTACCTTCGAGTATCGGTGGTTGGGTGTTACCGTAAAGCTCCAAGTTCAGGCTGTAGAACCTTTCTGATTCCGCACAATCCACTTCGTCTATTCTCTCGCACACCCGCGTCTCCTAAAACATTTCATAAATATTACCATCAACAACCAAATGTTTTGACCAAGAAGTTGATGACCTAACAAATAGTTGAACAGTTCATCAATATTACATTCAAAACTAACGAAATAAGATCAAATTTTGAAGAAGAAGATTAATGAACTTAATGATTCTTGACGTAATTGGACCTATTAAAGAAGCTTGTGGAACTTCAATACCTAGATTAAAAGGCAGGAATCTCTTAAACCTTGCATGATAGAAAGAAACTAATCTAAAACTAAGAAACTAATAAAAGAATCTGATGTTCATGGGTTCATCCATTTAGCCGATGGTGCAGACGTGGAACATCTGACAGACGGTCTCCAGATCGGCGTAATAGCCGCCGATCACTTTGCCGAGGCACGTGAAGTTCGTGTCGGGCAGGTTGTCAGAGTCCAAAAACTGAAATTAGACGAATAATGAATTGTTGCTTGCTGAGAATATAATTAGGTTAGGTTAGATTAGGTTAGGATAGCATAGGATAGGATAGAATAATATAGGTTAGGTGATGACAGGCTAGACACTTTGGAGTGTCGCATGTTTCGAGTTCTTGTTCTCTCCATATGATTTGGAGCTTCTTGGGGGCGTCCTTATTTCTCAAGTGAAATGCACCTACCTGGGTTTTGCTGGGGTTCGGTTTCAACTGGTTTATCGTAGTACTGTGCCATGTTTTCTAAGACTGTAGTTAGTTTATTCTCGACTTCTTCAAAGGTTTTCGCCCTTGCCGCAATGGCTGTGTAATCCGCATAGATGAAGCGACGTGTCTGTTGGTCGGTTGTTTGGTCATTTGTGTATACGTTGAAAAGCATAGGAGCCAGTACACTTCCCTGTGGTAGGAGGTTTCTCTGGTCTCTTCATCGACTTATTTTTTCCCTGTAGTGTAACATAGAAGCGCCTGTTCTGCAACAGAGTGTTCACCAGTCCAGCTAGGCGATAGTCCTTGGTAAGATGATATAATTTCTCTACAGCTTTTTGGTGGTTTACGGTATCATATGAACCCGGGATCTCAACAAACAAAGAACCTGGGATTATAGCGAGCGGATGCGTTCGCCACTACACCACTGTGACCACTCCCTTCTGTCGCGGTGATAATCCTGTTTCCCGCCGCACGTTCAACGTCGTCCGTCCATCTGGTGGGTGGTATTCCTCTGCGTATATTGTCTTCTCTGAGTCTCCATTCCAGGATTCGTTTTGTCCATCGGTTGTCTATAGTGCGAGCCACGTGTCCAGCCCATCTCCACTTTTATTTTGTGATAAGTTCGATAATATCGAACTTTTGTTCTGTTTCTTATTGTTATGTTCGGCATTCTGTCTCTTTTAGTGATTCCCAGCATCGATCTTTCCATTGCTCTTTGCGCTACTTGAAGTTTATTGATTTCTTTGTTAGGGTCAGAGTTTCCGCCCCGTATGTCATTACTGGGAGCACGCATAGGTTGAACTCTTTCTGTTTCAGACACATAGGCAGTTTCCCTTTAAGGGTGTGTCTTAGTTTGCCAAAAGCTGCCCATCCCTATGCGTCGAGTGACGTCACTTGTCTGGTTGTCTCTGCAGATTTGTATTTCGTGACGGAGATATTTATATTTGTGGGTTTGCTCCATTTCGTCTCTTTCGTCTGTCACCAGGTTTCCGCTGGCCACCAGGTTTGTCATAAACTGGGTTTTGTGGTACTTAATATACAGTCCTACTTTTGCTGCCGCTTGCTTTAGGTCTTCTAGCATTTCTTCTGTGTTTCCTATATGTAGGTATCCGCTGTCTATATTTATGTCCTTATCCTGCGAGTTCAATTGTTTGAATGTATGTTCCAGCACCGCAGTGAAGAGTTTGTGGGGTATAGTATCACCTTGTCTTATGTTATTATTAAGACTAGATGGACAAGATTAATTTTACAATTGGAGGAGATTAATTGGACAGATGGACAAGACAAGACAAGTCTCCAAATCCAAAACTAATCTAAATTGTTTAATATTTTTGTATTTGTTTTAGGTAGTTTGGACAATGTTCAGCCGGGTGATTGCATAGTTTGCTTTAGTAAAAATGACATTTATTCAGTTTCCCGGGGAATTGAGGCGACAGGAAAGGAAGTAGCTGTGATTTACGGAGGTCTCCCGCCCAACACGAAGCTAGCTCAAGCTGCGAAGTTCAATGATGTCAATAATAGTTGCAAGATTCTTGTCGCCACAGACGCTATCGGAATGGGGTTAAATTTGTAAACATTTTGAGAACTTGTTTCTGTTCTGTTTTCACTGATCTGATTACTTTCAGGAGTATTCGCAGGATCATATTTTATTCTTTAATCAAGCCAATGATCAATGAGAAAGGCGAGAAGGAAATGGATACGATTTCTGTTTCTGCTGCTTTACAAATAGCTGGAAGAGCAGGAAGGTAAAGGTTCAAAATTCTTCTCTATCTAGTCAAGCCTTTTTTTTTCTGGAACGTTGACCAGCCTAGGCTGGCTCAAGTGGCTCCATTGAAACGGATGGACAGAGGGAGCGCCAACGATGGCATTACTGCCTCTGTCCACCCTTCGAGTCTTCCTGTAATGGGCACCAGAGGAATTTTATTGAATAATAGTATACAAAAGTCTATATATGTATAAGCTATGCAAAAGTATAAGCTATGCAATAGCATTTACAAGAACAAAAACAAACAAAAACCTACCGCCCTTGTTCCCACCCAGGAAGCTCCTTAGCCCGCATGACAATATTAGCGAATCGGATTAAGGCCACCCATACCCTTCGCCAGCGAGGCCTCCCGCTTCGGCTTCGACTGTGACTTCCACTTCCAGGTCCGACGCCAAGGCTTGTCGCTGCCTCTCCCAACGCGGACACGCCACGAGAGTGCTCCGCGTCGTCGCGCACGCCCTCTCCATAGGATGTGCAGCTGGGGGCTTTCCCATTCCTGTGCAGATCCGCTCCGAAGGAACCGTGTCCGGTAAGAAGCTGGGTAAGGAAGTATGTACCCACTTCATCCAGCCTTCGTCCTATCCACCGAATTAAATCTGAGATGAGCCGACGAGTCCACGCGCCATTTCTACCACGTGACAGCTTTTCCTGCCAGCAGGCAAGGAGTTGTCCCCGAGCAGTTCTCCTTGCCTGGCCGCGGTTCCCACCAGATGTTCTCACGTCCATCACCCAAGCGCGCTCCATAACAAAGAGGTCCCCGGAAGGAATCCGCAATATAACCTCCACGGCATCACTGCCGACTGTACGGTAGGCCCGGGCGACCGTAATGGCCAGCGCAGTCTCAATCGCTCCCTGTTACGGGCGTTACCACTCACCGCCGTTGCCCGTACCGTTGCCGCCCATAGGAGTCTGCTAGTGGTCATACTGGCCATTAGCCTCTGCCTACCCTCCCCAAGCCATGTGGCCCTCGGCATGAGGCGATCTGTTGTGACGCGCGTGTCGAGTTCCCGGCGGCATGGCACAAGTGTAATCCTGAATGAGCCGGCTGGAGGATTACACCGAGGTACCGGATCGACCGTTCGACCGGTATCTTCTCTCCCAAAATTTTGACCTCCAGATTCGCTCTTCCTGACCTCCTGGTGGAGAGCAGGGCCGCCTGTGTTTTAGAGGCGGCGAGCTGAAGGCCGGCTGTCTCCATCCACTCCCGAAGGAGTTCCCCCGCTCGCGTGACGCCATGTCGCGCCATATCCCAGCACATATCGGTGAAGACAAGGTTGTCCGCATTCGCCACAATACCCACCCCTGTGGACAGTAACCGCTTCAGGGTCTGCAGAAGCCCGTCATAGGCGACATTCCACAAGAATGGTCCTAAAACCGATCCCTGCGGAATAACCCCCGCTCCCGCCAGTCCTCCCGCTCGCGGTACCTAATGGTTCTGTCGTGCAGGTAATTGGCAGTAAGCCTCAACAGTGTCTCCGGTACTTCCCACCCTATTAGGGCCACGACTACGACCTAGGGTTTGGGAATACCCGGTCTTTTTAGACTCGGCGAGTCCGAGTCGAGCCGACGATTATTTTTCGGGTCCGGGTCTAATCCGTCTTTCTTTCTTTCTCGCAATTTTAACAATAACACGTTATAACGATTATATACGCAATAACGATTTTTCGTGTTTACGCATATGGTAAAGCAAGCGATACTGTACGAACTTGTCGTTTAAGTAAAGTGGGACTTTGATAAACAAGGGATTTAGTGAATGTTAAATTCACCAAGGAGCGAAGGAGAAATGAGAGAAATGATGAAAAGCCTAGGGAAGTATGCGAGGAAGAAAAATATAGTAGTGTATGTGGAGGAAACGAAAATGATGGTGTTTAGTGAGAGAAATAGGAAGAATGAGGAGAAGGAATGGAAGTGGTAACGGGGAACAATAGAGCGAGTAAGACCGTTTAAGTATCTAGGCTACACATTGAAAGAGAGGGCCCCGGATGAAGCGCTTGTGAGAGAGTTAGCCAGGAATGCAAACAAGGTAATGGGGTGTATTTGGTGCATAGGAGAGAGAAAATGGGGAAACGATTTCAGGAGGAGGTTAATTATGTTTGAAAACATTCAGAAAAAGCCGAACATTCAAAACCCGAGACTCGTCGAGTCTTAGACCGGGTATCGGGTACCGGGTATTTTCCTTTGGACTCGTCGAGTCCAAGTCCGGGTGTACTCGGACCCGAAAAACTCTAGTACGAACCACCATTGTACTCTATTGAAGGCATTGGCGACGTCAAAGCTGACGACACAATGCCCCCAGGTACGGCACGGTCCGCTATCTAGTCATGCCTGTTTCGTTATTTCTGTTTTGAATCTAGTCTGTATTGTGCTTTCTTGAATTAGATATGGAACTCAATGGGAGCAAGGAATGGTGACTACGTTCAAGCCAGAAGATGTTCAAACATTGAAAACGTTATTGGGTTCAGCCACGGAACCAATTACTCAAGCAGGCTTACATCCAACTGCCGATCAAATTGAACTTTACGCTTATCATCTGCCGAACTCTACACTTAGCAATTTAATGGTACGTTTAAAACAGCTTACTTTTCTTGGAAAACTCTTTGCTTGAATCGGTGAACTTTTGTATTTTTTATTAAGCATCGGTTTTATGAAAAATAGTCGCAGAAATTACGGTATCTAAAACTCTAACAATTTTATAATCAATCTTTTTATTACTCATGCGTTAAAAGTACTATTTTGGCGCACGTTTTTTAGTGCGGCAAATGCCATTTTTGGCTGTATTACCACATAACTTGGGTAATGCACGCAAATATTCAATATCGCTAAGTTAGCTACATTAAAAAAAACTATTAAATAAAATAAACACAATCAAGACCTCAATATTATAAAAGTGATGTGAAAGTGAAAGATATTTTTTTGCATTACAAAATATAAATCAAAATTAAAGTAAACGTTTTAAAATGAGTGTAAATTCTATTGTGATACCGGAGACTGATGAGGGTTCTTATGACGAATCCACAGCAACAGAGACAATTGAAAATGCAAATTCTTCATTTTTGATTCTATTTATTTTTTTTGGATGGCCCCGGGATCCCAAACTTGTAAGATACGTCCCCTGGCATGAGTAATAAAAAATATTATCTGCAACACTGACGGTAAGTTGTCAATTGTCCACTCCAGGGTATGAGCGCGCTCTTCGTTCGTGCGCCCAATTTCGCTCTCGTGACCAATTGAGAACTTACGGCCCTAGTTGCAAAATATACTATTAGATTTCACTTTGACATTATACAAATTGTTTTGTTTTTCAGGACATTTTCGTAAATTTATCAACGGTGGACGATTCCTTATACTTCATGTGCAACACGGAAGACTTCAAATTCTTAGCAGACATGATCCAGCATGTCCCGCTGCCGCTAAGAGCTCGGTACGTTTTCTGCTGCGCCCCAATCAACAAGAAAATGCCATTTGTCTGCACTATGTTCCTCAAAGTAAGCAAAATACAGAGGATTAAGCAGTTCAAACTATAGTTCATTTTTTTTAAGAATGCAGTAACTAGAAACCTGATTTACACTATGACAAATGTTCAATCTAGTTACAAAATTTGGCGCTAAATTCAAATATAGTTACTTGAATATAAAATTGGTAATTTATTAATGGTTTCATTGAATATCTTATTATTATTGATTAAATACTCCAAATGGCAACAATAGTAATAAAATACAAACAAATAAATGGAGAAAAACGCTAAAAATCTAAATGAAACAAACAGATCAGATGATAATTGTGAATTGACACGGCAGCCATTGACAACTAATAGCTGCAAATGTATGTGAAAAGAAAGAGAGAATAGAGGTTGAGATGGAGAAGTAAATATCGTCGGTGTGAACTTCTCCTCGATTTAAGCCAATCAGAGAACAATGTCAAATAAGCCCTATCTTTCCTGTACTGCATTCTTAAAAAAATGGACTATAATTATGTTGTTTAAAGCAAATCAACAAGTTTGATTTACGTATTTTCTAATATGTCTGTTCGTTTCAGTTTGCCAGACAATATAGCAAAAACGAAAACATCACGTTTGATTGGTTGTGTCGGAACATCGGCTGGCCAGTCCAAACACCCAAAACCATAATCGATCTAGTCCATTTGGAAGCTGTCTTTGACGTATTAGATTTGTATTTATGGTTAAGGTAAGACTTTTATTATCTGTTCATAAGTGTTTTTTATCAGTATTAAACTAATAGTTCTATAAATAGTTTCTTCAATTAACAGTTTCTTCTATAATATTTCTAATTATAGTATTAGACTAATAAATGTTATATTTTATTTACAGTATTAGACTAATAAATGTTATATTTTATTTACAGTATTAGGCTAACTAAATACTACAGTTTTACACCATCTAGTTACTGTAGTTAGTATATATAGTAAATAGTTAGTATATGTAGTAAGTAGTTAGTATATACAGGGTGTTTCATAAATGTCCGGCAGAAATTCTAGAGCGTGTTCCAGAGCCCAAAATAAGTCCGTATAAAGATGTGTCCGAACACGCTTTCTAACTGAGGTACAACCCTTAAAAGGGGGTGGTATCAAACAACATTTTTGTTAATGTCTCAGACGCAACTAATGATAATTGATTCAAATTTTGTGTGCACTCGTTACTGGTGCCGTACTACCGTTTGTTCTTGATAGCCAACCAGTAGCGGTACACACTAGGGATGTTGCGAATATTCGCCGGCGCAATTGCGGAGCTTCCGCATCGATTTGGACACCCGCATCCGCCATAAACATTGCGGTTGTTCATGTGGATTTTATTTTGATTGTGGTCTTAAATGTAATAATTTAAATTTTAGTTTCTAATGGTTTTTAAAGGGATTAAGATTACGCTGAAGCCACCAATACGTTCCAACATCGGGTCGTGATGTCGTGATTTTTAAGTGCGTGTTAATGGTATATTAAAGAACAAGTTCAATAAGCGCGATTTTTCAGCACGCGTCCATGTTTAGTTTAGTTCTAATGTACAAGTGCGAAAAACGCCTTATGAACGAGTTTTTATACTATTGTTTTCTATTTTGTGCCCTTTTATGTCATTTCTAAATAAAAAAATCGCCGATACATATTGAGAAAATTGTATCGCACTCGGCGAGCCATTAACGAACCCATATGGGTGCTTTAATGACTTCATTGTAGACCCAAAAGAGGAAAAGCTCTTTATGACCGCTCCGTGTTTCGAAACTGTTTAGGGCTAATGGTTTTTGAATGCGTTTTTACAATGTAATGTTTAAATTTAACTTAGGAATTTTAGATATAAGTATTTTAAATTGAATAGTTGCAAAGAATAACTATTAACTATAACATTTAACACTATAACTATTAACTATGAAAAACGTGGGGCTTTTTTGCTGTCAGGCAAATAGGAGCAGAGAGTGAGCCTTCCTACTTTTAAAAATTTTAAATAGTTCAGTTCATATGTAGCTTTCTTGTCACCAAAATACCAAAAAGCATTCCAAGAGATTTCTGCAGTTGATATATTATTTAAAAAGTGAATTTACCATGTCACCACCGACGCAAAGTGACATTTGGAATTATTTTAAACCATATGAACATAACCGGGATTAGGCTGATTGTAAAATATGCAATAAAACCTACTCTCGCAAAGGCCTTACAACCACGACTATGAGAAATCATTTAAAATCGATCCACCCAGAAGAGTAGTTTCTTTGATAGCTTAAGTGAAGAAAAACAACTGCCGAAGATTAAAACTGACTCAGATAAGTTTTATAAAAAAAATAATAGCACCACGTTTTAGAGGGCACATTTTTTTTACTGATTTTGTGTGCACGGAACTAAATGGCAAAGTTTTTGAAAAAGTTAAGGAATTGACCGTAAAATTTGATTACATTTCGTTTACATCTGACATTTGGACGGATCCAAGGTCAAATGCCTCTTTGCTTATCCATGGAATTGCGGAAAACTTTGATAGATCATCTATTATATTGAAATGCGAGACATTCGACGGCTGTCACACTGGTGACATAATTTTTGACTACTTGGTAGTATGACCTTAACGGTTAAGACAGTTTCTGCCTGTCTTTATATACGTAAAAATAATATGCAATCATTTTATGGTGAGCAGTTAGTAAAATAAACTATTGGTTACTTAAAAATGATAAAAGTAACAAAATCATTTAAAAACGGAATTTATCACAAGTTAGTTTTGATTTGTATTGTAATAATTAATTATTAAAGATAATGAAGGTGAACTGTTTGCAGATTCACAGCCAATGTCTTGGATTCAGACACTTTATAAAAAGTAATGTTTGATGGACTATTTTTCATGAAATTTAAATATTGTAACCTTTCTTGTTATATCCACTTTGGCATACACAAAAAATAAAAATTTTGGAACATCAATTCGTACCCCTTGCACTATTCGCGTACCCCTTTGGGGTACGCGTACCACACTTTTGCAAACACTGCCCTAATCCTTTACATCAGTGTCTTTCAACCTTTTTCATGCCCCGACCCCCTTTGTGTGGATACATATTTCGCGACCCCCTACCCTACCCTCCGCTTGTATTTTATTATGATACATATATCGAATCTATATAATTTTTATTTCATTCGTGACATTCGCGACATTCGTGATCGAGTCATAGAAAAAATAATAGAAAGTACTTTCCCTTAGATAATTCCGTTAGAAGAAAAAATAAAATAAAGTATCCCTGCAGTTTGAGGAATCTGCTGATATTGCGGGTTGTGCGCAGTTTGTAGCTTTGGTGCGTTTTGAATCCAATGAGAGATTGATGGAAGAAATACTGTTTTGTAAAGCTCTGCCTACGAATAAAACAGGTCAGTGCTTATATAAAATGTACTTCGAAGCTACACAAGATTTCCATATCGATTGGGCGAAGAAATACATAGCTATTTGTAGTGACGGAGCAAAAGCTATACTGGTTCGAAAAGCGGCTTTATTACCAGACTTAAAGCACTGATGCTGCACTGATTCGTTTGAAACCAAACGCTTGTTGGATGCATTGCTTTCATCATCACCAAGCTCTTCCGTCCACAGGAATAAAAACCTTGCCACAGGAATACAATGACGTTCTTACTATAATTATAAAATGAATAAATTCTATTAAAGGAAAAGTGTTACAGACACGTTTATTTCAAAACATTTGTGAAGATATGGGTTCACTGCACCAAAATTTGCTTTACCACACAGAGGTTAGGTGGTTACCACACAGAGGTTAGGTGGTTATCGAAAGGCAAACTACTGACAAGAGTTTTGGAACTTCGAGCTGAACTTGGTGTATTTACAACAGGTTAAGTCTGAATATACCAAATTTATTTGTGTTCCGGAATTCCTTTTGAAACTATCTTTTCTTTCTGACCTATTCGAACATTTAAACACTTTGAATAAAAGCCTTCAAGGGAGGATTGAAAATTTCATTACCGCTAAAGACAAAATCCATGGCTTTACGAAAAAAATAAACCTGTGGGCAACATCCATAAAGCAAGACAACTTTAAATCGTTTTCTCTACTCAGTCCTTTATTGGAGAAGTGGGGTGATATAAACATCAAATCATATTACCTGGCATGGAAATTGTATTGCAGAATTTGAAAGAAGAATTGTGTCATTATTTCTGAGTGGAAGAACTTTCAGAAAACACTGGGAAAAAATGGATCATAAATCAGTTTTTAAAAGCAGCTACAGACGCGGCAAGTTTGGGAACCAATCTAAAGAAAATCTGTTAATCAAAGCTTTAAAGTGTTTGATTTCATTTTCCACTTCTTATTTGTGCGAGTGACCTTTTTCGTCGATGGCTCAAATAAAAGGCAAACAGAGAAATCGCCTAAATTTATAAAAGGATTTAGTTCTATGTGTAGCAAAAACGAATTCGCGATGGGAAAAATTGATTAACAAGAAACAGGCCCAATCATCACATTAATCTGAATGTGTGCCTATTCCTCGTAGCATTAATGATTCATGTGACTCGAAGGTATTTGTTGATTTGTGTTAAACTAATTTGTGTTCTACCATACCTTTAACAGACCTTTTCATAGTTGAAATTTTTTTGTGCGCATGTGCCAATTTCCGCCATGTTAATGTCAAAAAGTGCCCGAACTTTTTAACGTATTACTAAATATGTTTCCCGCCTTTCAAACTTGGCGGATGCGCTTAACTAACCGTAAAAAACTCTATTAACCTTTTCTTAATAAATATAACATTTTGAAATAGAATGCCTTTTTAGGAAGTTATCTCGTAAAACGGCTTTGCTTGATAATTCAACTATAGACCACTCAATATAAGATGATGTTTTTGTCTACTACTGTCACGAGTGAACTACCTTAAGGGCTCTTTTTTTAAATTTAAAAATAACTGCGATCCCTTTAAAGAGCCTTCGCGACCCCCTTAAAAAGGCTTCGCGACCCCCACGTTGAAAAACACTGCTTTTCATCAATGACAGTAAGATTAATTCTATTTTGCCAGAACAGTGGAAGATCATTGAAAGTTGTTGTGAGTTATTGAAACCTTTTGAGGAAGCCACACTAAGCAGCTCACATGTCCTTATTTCATGTGTATTTCCAATAATTCAAATGCTTGAAAAAGAAGGATGTGGCTATTTATACATACAGTATGTATACGCAATTGTCTATTTATACATACAGTATGTATACGCAATTGGCTATTTATACATACAGTATGTATACGCAATTGGCAATTTATACATATAGTATGTATACGCAATTGGCTACTTATACATACAGTATGCATTCGCAATTGACTATTTGCACATTCTGACTGTATATACAAATATTGGAGTTACTATTTTGGTAATAACTACACAATTATAATATAAATATAATACAACTATATTTTTATTTATTAAAGTTCATTTACAATCTTGATCAAAAAACTAAATAAAATTCAAAGTATCACTAAATCAGTGACATATAGGTTTAAATTACATTAGTTAAATTACACAAGTAGATAAAATATAGTATAAAGTAATCATTTTAAATTCTGTATTTTTTTTTGTAAAAAGTGGTGTGCTTATCTTTGGATGTCCTTTAGATTTTATTTTAAAATTTGAATTGTAAGTTTTATTTTGATTGATTCGAGAGGCTGGCAGGGCTCGGTATTTGTTCTTCAGGTTCTTCTCGTTCAATCGCACTAAATGTAAGCCCACTCCTACTCTCTCATGTTCATCACTACTCTACATGTTCATCACTACTCTACATGTTTATCTTCAATAAAATCATCAATGTTTATAATCATAACATGTTTCTGCCGATGTCTTCATCTTTCGAATAGGCCTACTTTGGACAACGCTTGTTCAACTGTTGGGCTTTGAGTTTTGCCCAGTATTGTCCCATCTTCTGCCGGTGTAACTCATTTCTCTGTTCTGTCCAAGGGGTACCTTTCCTACAGGTTTTTTCCTGGAATCCACGGACTTCCTTCAGGATGCGTCTCACAGACTGTCTGTTTTGGAGATCTGTTATTCCCAGTTCTTTAATATCCTTCTCGGTTTCTGTCAACCAAGTGGTACGAACCTTCTTGTTTTGCCAGAAGGTGAACAGGCGGTTGGTTAGTCGGTTTGGAGGCAATCTTGCAACGTGGCCATAGAAAGCTACCCTTCTTTTTCTTGCACAGTCAGAGAGCATCTCAATATGTTCGTAGAGCTCAGACTTATGCCGCCTTCGGAATTCCCCATCTGCCATTACCAGGCCTAGGATCTTCCAGAGGATTCTCACCTCTCTGATTTCCAATTTCTCTACTAGACCTCTTTGGTTCAAAGAAAGATACTTCTTAGTCAGTCGATAGGCTAGTTCTAACCTGTTGACTCTCTTGGATAATGATGCTCTTTTTGATAACTTGGGTTCAATCCATTCACCGAGATACTTAAATTTCTCAGTCCTCTTGATGTTTCCCTGCTCTAGTACCTGCTCCATACCTTAACCTTTCTAGTACCTTTCCCTGCTCTGTAACTCTCTGTTTGCTTCTCTGATGTTGATGAAGAATTGTGTTTTCTCCAGCGACACTTGAGGACCCACTTTGGCAGCCTGTTTTCTGAGTGAAATGCAGTATACCTACATTGTTGCCATCTCAAGAGAATCAGCAAACAGTGCCATGTCATCTGCAAAGGCCAGACAATCTACAAACAGTTCATCATTCTTACGTCCCAGGTAGATACCACTATGAGCACCCACAGTGTTCAGTTCCTTGCGCCATTCTCTCATAACTTTTTCAAGTTGAAGAGAAGTGGGTCCATCTCCTTGTCTCACTCCAGTTTTTATTTCGAAGCTTTCTGAAATCTCGCCTCTAAATTTAACCTTGGAATGGGTGTTGGTCAAAGCTGATTTTCTGCCCTTGTCTGTAACACCTTCGACAGAAGTTTCCACCGATATATTATAAAATTTAGATATTTTGCTATCAAAATTTTCCTCAATGCCATTATTTTTAATTCTCATTTTGGACTCTAAAGTTTGAAATAATTTTAACTGTCTATGAAAAAAAATTATTCCTGTCTCTGTGATGGCTTCAGAACATCCAAGTATATTTCTTATTTCAAGTATATTTTCAAGTATATTTCTTATTTCGATATCACTATCCATAATTTTAAAAATATTTTGTAAATTTTTGGCTAATTTTATATTTATTCTTGAATCAATACAGTTTATGATTTCCATAATACATATGTATATTATTGGCAAACTATGATATTTAGTTTGTATGTATTGTTTAAGGGTCCAAAATGATTATTCAATTCTGTTTGATGTAGTGTCTTCCATTAATGGTAAATATTTTCTAAAACAATGTACCCACATTTCTTTACAACTATCCCAAGTTTTAAGGAATTTTTCTTTGAGTGTTACATATTTATCTTTTGTTCCTATAAAAACTTGTACAGATTTACAAATTTACAAAAATTCTTTTTTCTGCTCTTCATATTCTTCATATGCTTGGGAATACAAGCATTTCTTGAATTCATCCAATTATTTATGCTTCTCATCAATTTGCCAATTATACGCAGTAGAAACTAATCAATTATATATAACATGGAATTTGAAAAAAAAAATTCTTATTGCTTTTATTTCAGTTGTCTTTGTTTTTTCAATTAAAAAAAACGGACGGATTCGTCTTACATATTTTTTTGAATTCATTCATACAATATGTGAATGACGAATATGTTTCTTTAGCAATAAATGCTACAGCTGCAAATTCCGATTTGTCGGTTATACTAGAGTAATAACAAAATCCTAATATTTCCAACATTAAACCAGAAGAGAACATCTATTTCTATAACTGGGAACTGAGAATTATTATAATTTAACGCCATTTCTGAGGAGGCTATAAATAGTGATTTGATATACGATAAACCATTTTCCTCCATTTCCACCATATTCGTCATTTTTTGCTAAAAATTCCATTAATCACTTTGATCTGTTTCTGTTTGTGGTAAAAAGTTTTTTTGAAAATTTTGAAAATCCTTTCGTATAAACTTTTTCCACTTTTCTTATTCAAAATACTGACATTCCATCTTTAGCGCTCGATAATAACAAAGCCGTTGCTGTATCATAATCATTTTCATTCATTTTTATTTGCTTTGCCATAATATCCATCCATATTCTTCTTTACCGATTGTATGATTATGATTAATTGTAAGTAACATTTTTATTAGTGTCCATTTTGTATTTTCACCTCTATAAAAATTCAACACTATAAATAGCCAATTGCGTATACATACTGTATGTATAAATAGCCACATCCGAAAAAAAAGTTGATGACTGTTTAACAAGATCACAACATTTTGATCCAATTCGACAGGCCGTCACGATTCCAAAAAGTGAACTTTCAACAAAGTTTTTCAATTTGGTAGAGAACAATTTATATATCATCGCCACCTGCTTACAATTAGACCCTCGCTATAAACACAAGTTTTTTACACTAGTGACTGAGGATAAGATTATAAAAGACATTTTTATGGTGAGAATGAGAAATAATGAAAATGACGGTTCTTTTAATTCTGTAGGGGCTAAAAGAATAAGAATGACAGATTCCTCGGAAAAAGTCACCGTGGCCAGAGCCCCTGGTCCGGTTTGATGTAGGATTCTTCAAGTGAAGATCAGAGTCAAGAAACACCCGAAAATGGTAGCGCTAAAGCTGTGCAAAAAAGGAATTGCTTACTTACCGTATTAAAAAAATTAAAGGGCCAATGTAGACGAGAATCCTCTTAAATGGTGAAGCGTTCATCGACATGAATTTAAACTATTATCACGAATTGCACGCAGATTTTTATCGACACCACCAGCCCCTATTCCTAACGAACAATTTTTCAGTAGCGCGGGTATAATTTATGAACCTCTGCGTAACAGACTTGACTCGGAAAAGGCGGTAATATTACTTTTTATTAAATATAATGCTCCAATTTTTAACTTACTAATACTAACTAATACTAAAGCTGGCGTGGTGTAGAGGTGACGCTTGTGGCCTCATGTTAGAGCGCAAACTAACAAGTATAGAGGGACCGAGTTCTATCCCCAGTGCCATGCCAGCCCCAGTTCTATGCCGCATTTGTACCAGAAGACAAATGTGAAAAATATTAATTAGCGCAATTTACAATAACAACTAGGTGTCTGGGCCTATAAGTGTATGTGAATGCAAAATACAATAGGCCACAATTAGGCCGCAGTGTTTGAAGGGTTAATACCCGGCATCCACATCGGACCAAACATAAAAAAAAAACTAATACTAATACTTACTAATTACTAATAATTTGATATAAATATTAAATATTACTATCTTATAATTTTATTTCTCCACACATATAGTTTCTTATAAAATATCTTAAGATCCGCATCCGAATCGGCAGATGAGAAAAAATCTGCATACGAAACATCCCTAGTACACACGGGAAACGACCTTTGAATTTTTGCAAATATTTTCTCTTTCTGCACATTTAGCAAATGCTTGAATATATGAAATTGTTCACAATCAAAAACTACACTGAAAAGGTACTCTTTGTTCCTGTCGCTCAAGATAACAGTTTTCGAGTATAAAATTAAAACGTATTTTTGGCAATGATATTTTGATAAAAACAAACAAATTTTTTTACTCCAAAATTACTATTTTTTTAGTACAGGTGCAAATTTAAATGTAATGTTAATGTTAAATGTTAATCTTTTTCTCGAAAACTGTTATCTTGAATGACAGAAACAAAGAGTACCTTTTCAGTGTAGTTTTTGATTGGGAACAATTTCATCTAGTCAATCATTTGTTAATTTGTTATTTAATATATTTGCAAACATACAAAGGTCGGTCCTCGTATGTACCGCCACTGGTTTTTAACGAGTACACACAAAATTTGAATCAATTATCATTAGTTTAGATTAGTATCATTAGCGTCTGAGATATTAGCAAAAATATGGTGCGGGGCTACCCCCTTTAAGAGCTGTACCTCAGTTAGCACCTCAGTTTTCGGTCACATCTTTATAGCGTATTTTTTTCTTATTCTGGGCTCTAGAACACACCCTCGAATTTCTGCCGTACATTTATGAAACACCCTGTGTGGTAAGTAGTCTAATACTAGTATTATACTAAATATTTTATGTTGTATTATACTAAGTTTTCCTTGTTGTATTTGTAGTTATCGATTTATGGATTTGTTTGGGGATGCCCAGTTGGTGCGGGATATGCAGAAGGAATTGGATGCAGTGATCCAGCAGGGAGTCGTGCAAATCACGAGGTTGTTAAGGAATTCTGAAACTGGAGTTTCCTCCGGCACAGGACAGGACGAGGACGAGTTTTACATAAATCGGCACAAGCAAAACTATCTCAGAGGTAAGTGAACAATGGACAAATCAAACTAGACTAGATGTATGATTAGGATGGTTGCGACTGTTACTAAGTGGTAATTCATACTTACATTGAATTGAAAAATTCACTAAGTTATAAGTGTGGTAAGTGGTAAGTATAAGTATACAGGGTGGGCCATTTAACGTGACCACACCAAATATCTCCGTTACCTTTAGAGTGACGAAAAAAATGCCAAAAGGGAATTTTATTGATTTCAAAGGGCTGACACAGTGGTTAATTTTTTTTGTCAAGGTCATACTTAATGAGTTCAGTCATGGTCATTAGTGGTTTTTCAAATGGGAACATGATATTTTTTCCACCAATCAGACGAATCCTGCGACCCATGATATCATGACCTTTCGAATAGCATCGAATAACCGTGTCGAAAATGGTATTATACAGTCAAGCAGAGAAGTGGATATGATTCTGATTTATGGTGAGACAGGCAGAAATTTTGTGCGAGCGCAGGAACTTTATACACAACGTTATCCTAACAGAAATCATCCTTCCCGTAGATGTTTCGATCGAATTAGTCATTTATTCCGTGAAAAGGCCAGTGTTAATCCACGCAAAAAGAAACGTCGCAAGACTAAAACAAACGAAGAAGCAGAGATTGCCGTCCTATTCTTCGGACACTGAGATAGTTTTACCTATCTCGGGATCTTGTTGCTTCTGTGGTCTGGTATTCGTAAGCCACGAAGTTTATTAAATGAAAAGTAGTAGACTGAATAAAGTATATATGTATATTTATAACTAAATATTATATTACATTAAGCCTACAACTAAGACAAGTTAACAATACTTAACAACTAACTTAAACTAGACCGGGTTGAGATATTTATATCATCCCGGTGGTGTTCCGTGGGGGTTTGTGCATACCGCTTAATTAAATATGAGGATGCTCCTCCTAGTTGACTCCTCCCCTATGCGACTTTAGCGTCGTTTGAGCTTAGGACGTAAGTCGTAGCGCATATATAATATATTTACGCAAATAACTAAAAAGGTTCTCAAAGACACTAACAATGTGGTCTACATGATTATTTTGATGGGGACGTTTTTGTGTTTTATGTGTCTCTCCGAGAATTTCATTTCGGATAATTTATATCATCCCGGTGGTGTTCCGTGGGGGTTTGTGCATACCGCTTACTTAAATATGAGGATGCTCCTCCTAGTTGACTCCTCCCCTATGCGACTTTAGCGTCGTTTGAGCTTAGGACGTAAGTCGTAGCGCATATATAATATATTTACGCAAATAACTAAAAAGGTTCTCAAAGACACTAACAATGTGGTCTACATGATTATTTTGATGGGGACGTTTTTCTGTTTTATGTGTCTCTCCGAGAATTTCATTTCGGATAATAAGAAATATCCATGCAAAAATTCATGCACGTGATTATCATCTAAAAGACTTAAAAATCTTTTAAGCGTGGGACCGAGGGTTGAAATGGCCCTAAAATCACGTGTGGCTTGAAGGGGTTTTATTACGACGGGTGGATGTTGTAATGGTAATTAACTATAGGAATTATTGGCTATCGCATGATAACCGTGGGACCTAGGGAGCGTAAAGGAATGTTCCTAAACACGTGGGTCGGTATGGTTTTTATTACAACACTGCAGTAGTTCATGATCCGCGATCAAGTGGTCGGTAAATCGAGCACTAGTCCGGAATTTCCATGGCGAGTGTTTGAAGAATATTAAGACATCATAATTTCCATCCGAACCATATTTCCTTGCATCAAGAACTTCATGATGCTGATTTTGGTAATAGGGTTCAGTTCTGTGAACGGGCTCTGCGTCAGTTACAGGTGAATCCAATTTTTTTTGACGACGTTTTGTTTACTGACTAGTCAACTTTTAACAACCATGGACATTTGAATGCGCATAACATGGGCATGGGCAAGGCAATGTAACTATTGGGCAAGAGAAAATACAAAGTGTGTCCGGCAAATAGACCTTTTCACGGTTAGTTAAGCGCATCCGCCAAGTTTGAAAGGCGGGAATATGAAAGTTTCGGGCACATATTTAGTTGTATGTCAAAAAGTTCGAGCACTTTTTCACGTATAACATGGCGGAAATTGACCCCTGCCCACAAAAAATTTCAACTATGGAAAGGTCTATTCGGCACCAGCGTCCTTGGAGTGTTAATGTGCAGTATTTTGTAATAGCTTATATTTTGGGTCATTTCACACTTTGCAAGCGATCAATTTATTGTTTTTCTCTAGTAGCATCGGACCTCTGGAGTGTTAATGTGTTGTGTGGCATAAATGAGGACCGGATTATTGGACCATTTTTCATAGACGGCAATTTGAATGGACGAAATACGTCGAGTTTTTGAACAACACTTTAGGAGAAATACTACAAGACATCCGGTTAGCTCAGCGATGCCGAATGTGGTATCAACAAGATGACTGTCCGCCTCATTGGGTAGTTATAGCTGGTGAAGTGATAAACCGAAAATTTTCCAGGCGCTGGATTGGGAGAGGTACAGTAATCCCTTGGCCCGCTCGTTTGCCAGATTTAACGCCACTTGATTTTTTCCTATGGGGAGTTATAAAGTATCGTATTTACCATGATGTTTCTACGACGCTGGCGAACATGCGAGAACGAATTAGAAGAGCCTGTGCCGCTATCAGACCAAAAAATATTCGATGTTTAAGAGAATCATTTATTGGACGTCTTTCAAAATCTGTCGAGGTTAATGGCCATTACTTCGAACATTTGTTATAACAAATTTTCTGCAGAAAAAATCAACTACATTACTCGGTTATTTTTATTATCAATAAAATCACGATTTTCCTCATCATGAATCGTGAATCGTGATCATGAATAGTGGATACAATGTCTGGATAAAACAATAATATGTTCCCATTTGAAAAACTATTGATGACCTTGAGGACGCATAAACAAGACCTTGACAATAAAGAATTTTTAAATGGCCCACCCTGTATAAATTTCTACACATCACACTTCTTAAACTATTGTCCATTTTTTTAAGAATGCAGTACAGGGAAGATAGGGATTATTTGACCTTGTTCTCTGATTCGCTTAAATCGAGGAGAAATTCACACCAACGATATTTACTTCTCCATCTCAACCTCTTTTCTCTTTCTTTTCACATACATTTGCAGCTGTTAGTTGTCAATGGCTGTCATGTCAATTCACAATTATCATCTGATCTGTTTGTATCATTTAGATTTTTTGCGATTTTCTCCATTTATTTGTTTGTATTTTATTACTATTGTTGCCATTTGGAGTATTTAATCAATAATAATAAGATATTCAATAAAACCTTTAATAAAATATCAATTTTATATTCAAGTAACTATATTTGAATTTAGCGCCAAATTTTGTAACTAGATTGAACATTTGTCATAGTGTAAATCAGGTTTCTAGTTACTGCTTTCTTAAAAAAATGGACTATAAACCTAAACTTCTTGACAAACAAATTTAGTTAACAAGATTTAACCATATAATAGACTTATTGTAAAAAATTAACTTACAATGTAACATTGAATTTCATACTTACACTGAATTGAAGTATTCACTATGTTTTGTCACAAATTTTCCGCCGGTCTCACCATAAATCAGAATCGTATGAAGGGTACAGGCAAAGAACAGGGAATGTCACATTTTTTTTGTGTTTTTGTTTTGTAACTGATCTGATCTGGTAACAAATCTATGTCTATTGTAATTGCATACTAAATGACTAGTTTTTACAAATACTCAACAAATGTCGCTATGAATACGTTTTTATATATGCCCAAAGCGAAAAGAACTGGGAATGTCCATGACATACTGGTAAAGAAGAAGTGTAGTCCAAAAATTGACAGTGGTGAACTGGTGATTTTGAAGTTAAGAGTTCTTTGACTTTGCTTCCTTTATTTACATTATTTATTTGGGTTGCAATTTTAATTCAAAATTGCTAAACAATGTTTTTTGACTCAGAAACTGATGAAAACGTTTTACTAACAGATTGACAAATTAAATAAGACTGGTAGAACTGAAGATGTCATGAAAAAGTTGCGCCTTTCTTCCCATGAACTAGGGGCACTGTGTAACTGTTAAAGGCTCAAATGTTTCGATAATTTGACTGAAAATAATCGAAAAAACATTATTCAATATTTCAATTTATTGGGTAGTGTCAATGAGCATAACTTACTATTCATTTCACTACATGGTATTACCAAGGGAAAGGTGGAATATCTGCAAAGAAGCTTGAAAAAAACAGGTAAAACTCCTGCAGATCAAATAGGAAGGCATGAAAACCACAAAAAAAAACTGCACCAGAGACATAAAACAAGTGTTTAATCATATTAATTCTTTCAAGGGTTGCAGTTTAGGTAAAAGACAGTAGGGAAATTTACTTATCAGAAGATTTGACAATAAAGAAAATGTACAAGATGTTTTTAGAAGACAATGAAAATAGAAAACTAATTTTGTATGAGTCATACAGGCATATATTTAACACACAGTTTACCATAGCTTTTGGTTATCCGAGAATCGATACATGCAGCTCCTGTGATACTTATTTAGCCAGGGCTAAGGTACTTGAGGAAGAAAAGAAACTTGGTGAATTAAAACAGCAATGAATTTTGAATTTTTTTGATGAAAGGAAAAGGAAAACTAAGAAACAAAGTAGGAATCAAAAAGATTTTATAGCAATAGCTATCGACTTCCAAAAAAAATATTCATCTTCCAAATATAACAACAAATGATGTTTATTACAAGAGTCAATTATCTATCTACACATTCAATATTCATAATCTGGGGACTGGACAGTCTTATTTCTATTCCTATTCTGAAACATCACCAAAGCGTCACGTTTCAAAGTTATTAGAATTGCTCCAGGAGAGGTCATAAAAGAATGGTCGAAATTTCTCACAGGAAAATTCATGAATAAATGTAAGATCCCAATTCAAAGCAAGGGAAAGTAATGGTTTTCAAAGAACATGGTCCTGTGGTACTGCACAGAGAAAATTACATTGGCACATGGGAGAAAACGAACATTCTGTAATTGTTGTGTCTGTCACTAACATTGAGTTCAAACTTCCAGATTTTGCATATAAAAAGTTTTTACCCATAAGTGAAGTAAAATACAGAGTTTGATGAGACTGATGCCATTTTGTGCAAGAGAAACACAATTATTTTATGAAAAACTAAAATGTGATTCAAAAACCAAAGATGCTGATGACTAAATTTGACATTCCTTGTTTTTGTTTGTGACGCCAAGGACATTCCTTGTTTTGTAATTTTTGTAAGATGGTTGTCAATAACTGAAAAATCTGATTTTAACATAAATATGTTTAATAGGTATTATGTATATTTATTGCCCTTACGGGTTTAAAAATTGAATCCAAAATTTATATCTATACTAAAACTAACATTGAACATAATATAAATAAGAATAATAATAAAAAGAGAAAAAGAAAAAATAAACTAAAAAAAAAAAAGAAACATGCTGCTCAAACTAAAAACAAAAAAAACAAAAAAAGAAAGTCACTAAATTCCTAAACCCCGATTACCGGCTTCCTTCCCCACATATTGCTCTTCTTCTCTCCTCAACTTTCTTCATCCAATCTATCCCTCTTCCATCCTCGTTTAAAATCTCTTCTCTACACTCGTCTCTTTCTCTCATTTCTGAACATTCGTTCAGCAAGTGTTCTATTGTCTCCTTGTTTTCTCCACACATCCTGCATACTCTATTCCTATCCTCCATCCAAAATTTATTATCTCTCTTCATTTCCACATCTGAATCTTGCTATTGTCACTCTCTCTTTTCTACTTTCTCTTCCTAGGTACTTTGGCAGTTCTTCCGTTATTATTTTTTCATATTTCCCATTGTACCTAGACTCCCTAATTCTTGCTCTCCTTTCTTGCCTTTGCACATCTCTATCTCTCTGGACCAATTCCTCTGTCATTACTCTACCTCTCTCTCTCATTCTTTCTATCTCCGCTCCTGCATACCCGTTTCTTTCTAGATATGCTTCCCTCTCTTTCCACACCCCCTTTCCTATTTCTTTTCTTTTTTCTTTGAGGCACTTGCAGAATTCTGCACTTTCCTCTCTCTATCACTCTCTCCTCAAAACATTGCTCTCTTTCCTGCTTCTATTCTTATTCCATCTCTCTTTGTTTCCTCCATCACTATATACCCCGGGGTCTCTCTACCTAGTCCTAGCACCCATTTCAAATATTTTTCTTGCACCCTTTCCAGCCCTTCTTGCTCTCTCCATCCCCATATTTCCGCTCCATACATCATCACACTTTTCACCAGGCTATCAAACATCATCACTCTCCTTCTATAGTCGTGTTCAAATTTTCTCTCTCCTATTCCCCATACCGCTCCTAGTATTTTATTGGCTTTCTTTACTAACTCTCTCACATGTGCTGTTTCAGTATTTCTCTCATTAAACACGTACCCTCGGTATTTAAATTGTTTTACTTCTTCAATTTTCTCCTTGTCCCATCTCCACTCAATTACTCTTCTGCTGCCACCCCCTTTTCTAAACACCATCATCTTGGACTTCTCCACATTCACTGTCAGATTTTTCCTCCTCATATATTTCTCCATGTTTCTTATCATTTCTTTCATCCCTTTCTCGTCTCTCGCTAGCACCACCAAATCATCCGCGTAGGCTAGGGACCACACTTTTTCTTTGCCCACCACAACCCCACCCGTCTGCGCCTTGCTGAACATCTCCTCTATGTCTCCAATAAATGCTGCAAACAGGTTGGGGCTTAGTGGGCAGCCTTGTCTCACTCCCTTATGCGTATTAAAACCTTCGCTCACCCTTTCACCAACTCTCACTCTACATATTGTTTCTTCATAAATCTCTTCTAATTTTGATATCAGATGTTCCTTTATCCTTTTCTTTCTCAGGCATTCCCACAGTGCCTCTCTTGCTACATTATCAAAGGCCGCCTTCAGGTCCACAAATAATGCATACATCTTGCCGCCCCTCTTTTTTATCTCATTCCCTACTATGTGATTCAAGATGTATACATTATCCATGGTCCCTCTCCCTTTCCTAAATCCCGCCTGTCCGTCTGGTATCACACCTCGCTCCTTCAATTCCTTCGTCAATCTCTCTTCTACAATCATTGCATATATCTTATATGCCGTATTGAGCATGGTGATCCCCCTGTAATTGCTTGCTGTTTCCCTTTCTCCTTTCTTATATATGGGGCTTATTATCCCCTCTTTCCACTCCTGTGGGAAGCCCTCTCCCTTCCACACTCCATTCATTATCTCCAACAGCCTGTCAGCTTCCCTTTCAGTTCCATATATCCACGATTCATTCTGTATACCGTCCCTCCCCGGTGCCTTTTTCTTTTTCAGTTTACTCAGTTGTTGTTCTAATTCTTCTCTTGTTATCTCTTCTATTTCTCCCACACTGTGTTGACTCTTTTTCTTTTCCTGTCTGATTTCATCACCACCCAGCAGCTGACTGAAGTACTTTCTCCATTCCTCCATAGTAATTCTATTACTCACTCTTTCTACTTTTTTCTTTCTTTCCCTATTTATGTATTTCCATACCTCTTCTTCCGTCTTTATGCCTTTCATCTTTAGTTCTTCTTCCATCCATTTCTTTTGCTTCTTCTCCTTGCATACTAATTTGTACCTCTTGCGTGCTCTCTTGTACTCCTCATTACTTGCTTTTCCTCTTCCAATTTCTTAATTTCTTTCTTACTGATTGCTTCCCTTCCCTGCATTCTTTATCCCACCACTCGTTTTTCCAAGACCCCACCTTCACTCTTGTCTCTATCACTTTTTTTTTCTGTTGCATTTTTTACGTGATCAACCAGTTCTTTCACTTTTTCGTTTATCCCTTCCTCTTCGTATCTAGCCTTCCTAAGTCTTGTTCTATAATTTTCTATTGCTTCTTCCGTCCAGATATTCTTCACAATTTTTCTTCTAACATCCTTCTCACTTCTTCTATTTTTCTCTCTTCCTTTTGTCTTCACTTCCAATGGCATATGATCCGACTCGACTCTTTCTCCCACCTTGAATTGTTCTATTTCTTATAAATATGTTTAATAATAAGTCATTATTATTTCTAATTAAAAGTTACTGCATACTTTGATCTCAATAAAAATAATATAACTTCTAAATTTTAAATTGCTTTTTTCTCAGAATCTATTCGTCAGGACATTCCCCGTTCTTTGCCTGTACCCTTCATATCCACTTTCTCTGCTTGACTGTACAATACCATTTTCAATACAGTTATTCAAAGTTGTTTTCAATGAATAAATTTGTCAAATCATTTCAAGGTCGTGATATCATGGGTCACTGGATTCGTCTGAATAGTGGCTACAAAGTCTTTGTAAAAAATAACATGTTCCCTTTTGAAAAACCATTGATGACCTTGAGTACGCATAAACATGACCTTGACAAAAAATAATTTTTAACCACTGTGTTAGCTCTTCGAAACCAATAAAATACCCTTTTGACATTTTTTCGTCACTCTAAAGGTAACGAAGATATTTGGAGTGGTCACGTTAAATGCCCCACCCTGTATAAGTGTGGTAAAAACATAGTGGTAATTTTTCAATTCAGTGTAGACTAGACATTTTAATTTTTCTGGAGATTTTTATAAATTGCTATTTAAAAACTATTCTGATTGTTGCAGATAATAGTTCTGCACATGGGAGGGGGCGATTGACGGAGAGGTTGTTGGCTCAAGGGTTGTTGACTCCGAATATGCTGCAGGAGTTGAGGAAAGAATGGAATGATGTTAAGAACGGGGATGAACCAAAGAAAACCAGGAGGAAAAGGAAAACCAAATAAATTTGATTTATTTAATGGTGTGTGTAAATTTTATACCAAGTATATTTTATATTGTAAGCGTGTTTGTTTTCTTTATCAATTATATTTAGTTATTTTTTGTTTATTTTCCTTTGCTCTATAAATTTAGCTCGCGTCCGCAGCTAAATACAGTACATGCACCTTGGGTAATGTCGAACTAGAACGACTCGGCACCAGACCAGACTTATTTTTTGTGATTAAACACATGCAGACAAATTTTTAATTGTATAAGTGTGGTATTCAAAATAAATGCTAATACAGTGTAATCTCGATAATCCGACACATATGGGACCAGAGACCGCCCGATTACTGGACGTGTCGTCCGATTACCCAACGGCCGAATTACCGAGATTATACTGTAATTGTACCGGGTTTTTCAATAAGGACATAATAATTTTGTATTTAAATAAAACACAGAATAATTGAGATATCAGGCTGAAATGTATTCCAGGTGCAGTAGACATGTAGTAGACATAGTAGACGTATAGCTATTATATAAAAGAATTGGACTTTGTTCATATGACCACCACGATCACGACGGCAGCGATCGATTCTTGGGATTCAATTTTCAATCACTCTTTCACACATATCAGCCAGAATGTGTTCAATTTCGCGTTCGATATTGTTCCTGAGCATACGCAAGCGAAACGTGGGTTCTAAAACAAGAAGACGAAAAAAACCTGTGTATCTTTGAAAGAAAAATATTAAGACGAGTATACGGACCAATGCAAGAAGGAGGGGAATGGAGGATACGAATGAATCACGAGTTAAGAAACTGATAAGAAGGCCTAGATATAATTGCCACAGTAAAGTCCCAACGATTGAAATGGTTGGGACACGTAATAAGAATGAAAAATAATCGCGGTCCAAAAATGGCATTTGACAAAAAAACAGAGGGGACGCGAAAGCGAAGCCGACCCAGAAAAATATGGAGCGATGATGTGGAAAATGACCCAAGAGAAATGAAAATAAGATGTTGGAGGAGAAAGGCTCTAGATAGATACGAATGGAAGGAAGTAATTGAGCGGGCCAAGGTTCTACATGGGCCGTAGTGCAGACAGAAGAAGAAGAAAATTGTTTCTGAGCTCCTCTAACGTTGTTGGATTGTTGGAACAAACCTTCGACTTGAGGTAATACCATAAGAAAAAATCCAACGGCGTCAAATCGAATGAGCGAGGTGGGATTTGACTGGAGCATTTCTCGAGATTAAACGATTACCAAATTTTCCTTTCAATAAATCAATTGTTTGACCAGCTGTGTGGGTTGTGGCATCATCTTGTTGAAACCACATATCGCTGAGGTCAAATACATCTGATTCTGGTCAAAAATAGTCTTCCAACATGGCACGATGGTGAACTCATTGCCCATAACATGGCCATTATTTCATCGACGAAAATATACACACATCCGGCATGAAATCCACACCATACTCTCACTTTTTGTGGATGCAATGTAGTCTTATGAAGCACATGTGGGTTTGTTGCTGTCCTATAACGCATATTCTGCTTATTGACGAATCCATTCCGCAAAAAATGAGCTTCATCGCTGAAAATAATTATAGCTGGAGATTTTGACGCAAAATTCGCCAAAATGTGGATTGAGAAATACCTAATTCTTGTGAACGACGTGGAATCGCCTTGTTTGGTTCATTTTGAAACGAAGCTCTTATGGCTTCTTCTATACTTCGACCAGTGCGTTGACTCACCAACACAGGAACATGCAATAGTGAATATGTTGATTCAAATTGATTCACCATAACACGCACAGCTTGTCTGGTGGGACGATTATTGCGACCAAAAATTGGAGTAAGCGCTCTTAAGTGTAGTAAGGAGTAAGGAGTAAGTTGCGACTACCAACTCAGAATTTCGGTAGTAAGTTTTAACGATTTCCAAGCGTTGCTCGTTTGTTAACTTCACCATGATAAAAATGTAAGTCTTGAGTGAAGTTTTGACTGATTGACATTTTTTACTACTCATGCGAGGGGATGTATCTTACAAGTTTAGGATCCAGGAGTCATCCAAAAAGAATGAAACAAAAACACTTCACGTCACTTTCTTAATATCGAGGTCTTGATTGTGTTTATTATATTTACTTATTTGTTTTTTTTTTAATGAAAACTAGCGATATTGTATATTTGCGTGCGTTACCCAGGTTATGTGTAAACTCAACGAGAAGTGGCATTTCTCGTATTAAAACACGAGCGTCAAGAAGTACTTTTCGGGACAAAGTTTGTAAGTTATGTTCCGTTTTATAAAACAAAATTGTTATGTCCCTATTGAAAAGCCCTTTACTATGCCTATAACCTTCGCGCAAGAGCAAGGAATAAGTTTGATGCATTGACTTATGAATATTAGTATTCATTAGACAATGGTTTTGTGGCAATCGGATGCATGGTACGGCAGCGCATAAAACACGAACAAACATTCATTTTCATATATTAGACTAACATATTACATAGAAAACGTAACAAGAAAACTATCAAATTAAAAAAGGTCACAGATATTTACAAACGGAAATATTTTCCTTTCAAGTTCCAACAAATGTGTAAAAAAAATATAGGAAACGAAACGGGAATATATAAAAAGAAAATGTTTTTCACATATTTTATACACTTACAAACATAACACTCATTCCGTTTGGACAATTTAACAAAGTCCACATGGCAAAAATCACATTGTTCCCCTAAAACTCGCGTTTAATATATACAAAGCGCGTGGAATTTCTACTAAACTTTTAAAATATTCGCAACAATTTACAACAAAGCTTTCACAAAGCTTTATCGTCAATTTCATTGAGCCCCATATTTAATAAGCTGACAAACATAAATATTTTTTTCTAAAATTTCTGGTTTTATAATAAATCTCCACGAGCAATATACATTGCTTTAGTAACAAATCAAACACTACAAAATGTGTCTATGTAAATATACTAAGTGTAATTAACTAAGTTTAATATTTAAGTCTAGTTTGTGTAGTTTTGCCTTATTTGCATTGATTGTCTAGTCTTCATAGAAATGTCAACACAAACAAGAAATAACAATATCTGTCTTTTCTGTATAGTATTGTCTGTCTACTACTGTCTGTTTAGTCTGGTCTAGTCGTGTCTGTATTATCTGTCTAGTGTTGTCTAGTGTTGTCTGTTTAGTCTTGTCTGTTTAATTTTATCTATCGAGTCTTGTCTGACTAGTCTCGTATGCCTAGTCAAATCAAATCAAAAATCAAAATCTAGCCTTGTCTGAATAGTCTTATGTGACTTGTCACGTCTGCCTAGTCTTGTCTGTCTAGTCATGTATGTCTAGTCTTGTCTGTCTAGTCTTGTCTATCTAGTCTTGTCTATCTAGTATTGTCTGTCTAGTCTTGTCTGTCTAGTCTTGTCTGTCTAGTCTTGTCTGTCTAGTCTTGTCTGTCTAGTCTTGTCTGTCTAGTCTTGTCTGTCTAGTCTAGTCTGTATAGTCTTGTCTGCCTAGTCTTGTCTTTTTTTTGTGTTGTCTTTAGATTAATGAGGTGCAGGGGGGAACCTTCAAAAGGTACACGCCTGGATAAACCTTCTACCTGCCAGGCGAGTTATATGGGACTCTATTATTGTCTAGTCTTGTCTGTCTAGTCTTGTCTGTCTAGACTTGTCCGTATAGTCTTGTCTGTATAATCTTGTCTGTCTAGTCTTGTCTGTCTAGTCGTGTCTGTCAAGTCTTGTCTGTATGGTCTTGTCTGTTTAGTGTTGACTGTCTAGTCTTGTCTATCTAGTCTTGTCTGTCTAGTCTTGTCTGTCTAGTCTTGTCTGTCTAGTCTTGTCTGTCTAGTCTTGTCTGTCTAGTCTTGTCTGTCTAGTCTTGTCTGTCTAGTCTTGTCTGTCTAGTCTTGTCTGTCTAGTCTTGTCTGTCTAGTCTTGTCTGTCTAGTCTTGTCTGTCTAGTCTTGTCTGTCTAGTCTTGTCTGTCTAGTCTTGTCTGTCTAGTCTTGTCTGTCTAGTCTTGTCTGTCTAGTCTTGTCTGTCTAGTCTTGTCTGTCTAGTCTTGTCTGTCTAGTCTTGTCTGTCTAGTCTTGTCTGTCTAGTCTTGTCTGTCTAGTCTTGTCTGTCTAGTCTTGTCTGTCTAGTCTTGTCTGTCTAGTCTTGTCTGTCTAGTCTTGTCTGTCTAGTCTTGTCTGTCTAGTCTTGTCTGTCTAGTCTTGTCTGTCTAGTCTTGTCTGTCTAGTCTTGTCTGTCTAGTCTTGTCTGTCTAGTCTTGTCTGTCTAGTCTTGTCTGTCTAGTCTTGTCTGTCTAGTCTTGTCTGTCTAGTCTTGTCTGTCTAGTCTTGTCTGTCTAGTCTTGTCTGTCTAGTCTTGTCTGTCTAGTCTTGTCTGTCTAGTCTTGTCTGTCTAGTCTTGTCTGTCTAGTCTTGTCTGTCTAGTCTTGTCTGTCTAGTCTTGTCTGTCTAGTCTTGTCTGTCTAGTCTTGTCTGTCTAGTCTTGTCTGTCTAGTCTTGTCTGTCTAGTCTTGTCTGTCTAGTCTTGTCTGTCTAGTCTTGTCTGTCTAGTCTTGTCTGTCTAGTCTTGTCTGTCTAGTCTTGTCTGTCTAGTCTTGTCTGTCTAGTCTTGTCTGTCTAGTCTTGTCTGTCTAGTCTTGTCTGTCTAGTCTTGTCTGTCTAGTCTTGTCTGTCTAGTCTTGTCTGTCTAGTCTTGTCTGTCTAGTCTTGTCTGTCTAGTCTTGTCTGTCTAGTCTTGTCTGTCTAGTCTTGTCTGTCTAGTCTTGTCTGTCTAGTCTTGTCTGTCTAGTCTTGTCTGTCTAGTCTTGTCTGTCTAGTCTTGTCTGTCTAGTCTTGTCTGTCTAGTCTTGTCTGTCTAGTCTTGTCTGTCTAGTCTTGTCTGTCTAGTCTTGTCTGTCTAGTCTTGTCTGTCTAGTCTTGTCTGTCTAGTCTTGTCTGTCTAGTCTTGTCTGTCTAGTCTTGTCTGTCTAGTCTTGTCTGTCTAGTCTTGTCTGTCTAGTCTTGTCTGTCTAGTCTTGTCTGTCTAGTCTTGTCTGTCTAGTCTTGTCTGTCTAGTCTTGTCTGTCTAGTCTTGTCTGTCTAGTCTTGTCTGTCTAGTCTTGTCTGTCTAGTCTTGTCTGTCTAGTCTTGTCTGTCTAGTCTTGTCTGTCTAGTCTTGTCTGTCTAGTCTTGTCTGTCTAGTCTTGTCTGTCTAGTCTTGTCTGTCTAGTCTTGTCTGTCTAGTCTTGTCTGTCTAGTCTTGTCTGTCTAGTCTTGTCTGTCTAGTCTTGTCTGTCTAGTCTTGTCTGTCTAGTCTTGTCTGTCTAGTCTTGTCTGTCTAGTCTTGTCTGTCTAGTCTTGTCTGTCTAGTCTTGTCTGTCTAGTCTTGTCTGTCTAGTCTTGTCTGTCTAGTCTTGTCTGTCTAGTCTTGTCTGTCTAGTCTTGTCTGTCTAGTCTTGTCTGTCTAGTCTTGTCTGTCTAGTCTTGTCTGTCTAGTCTTGTCTGTCTAGTCTTGTCTGTCTAGTCTTGTCTGTCTAGTCTTGTCTGTCTAGTCTTGTCTGTCTAGTCTTGTCTGTCTAGTCTTGTCTGTCTAGTCTTGTCTGTCTAGTCTTGTCTGTCTAGTCTTGTCTGTCTAGTCTTGTCTGTCTAGTCTTGTCTGTCTAGTCTTGTCTGTCTAGTCTTGTCTGTCTAGTCTTGTCTGTCTAGTCTTGTCTGTCTAGTCTTGTCTGTCTAGTCTTGTCTGTCTAGTCTTGTCTGTCTAGTCTTGTCTGTCTAGTCTTGTCTGTCTAGTCTTGTCTGTCTAGTCTTGTCTGTCTAGTCTTGTCTGTCTAGTCTTGTCTGTCTAGTCTTGTCTGTCTAGTCTTGTCTGTCTAGTCTTGTCTGTCTAGTCTTGTCTGTCTAGTCTTGTCTGTCTAGTCTTGTCTGTCTAGTCTTGTCTGTCTAGTCTTGTCTGTCTAGTCTTGTCTGTCTAGTCTTGTCTGTCTAGTCTTGTCTGTCTAGTCTTGTCTGTCTAGTCTTGTCTGTCTAGTCTTGTCTGTCTAGTCTTGTCTGTCTAGTCTTGTCTGTCTAGTCTTGTCTGTCTAGTCTTGTCTGTCTAGTCTTGTCTGTCTAGTCTTGTCTGTCTAGTCTTGTCTGTCTAGTCTTGTCTGTCTAGTCTTGTCTGTCTAGTCTTGTCTGTCTAGTCTTGTCTGTCTAGTCTTGTCTGTCTAGTCTTGTCTGTCTAGTCTTGTCTGTCTAGTCTTGTCTGTCTAGTCTTGTCTGTCTAGTCTTGTCTGTCTAGTCTTGTCTGTCTAGTCTTGTCTGTCTAGTCTTGTCTGTCTAGTCTTGTCTGTCTAGTCTTGTCTGTCTAGTCTTGTCTGTCTAGTCTTGTCTGTCTAGTCTTGTCTGTCTAGTCTTGTCTGTCTAGTCTTGTCTGTCTAGTCTTGTCTGTCTAGTCTTGTCTGTCTAGTCTTGTCTGTCTAGTCTTGTCTGTCTAGTCTTGTCTGTCTAGTCTTGTCTGTCTAGTCTTGTCTGTCTAGTCTTGTCTGTCTAGTCTTGTCTGTCTAGTCTTGTCTGTCTAGTCTTGTCTGTCTAGTCTTGTCTGTCTAGTCTTGTCTGTCTAGTCTTGTCTGTCTAGTCTTGTCTGTCTAGTCTTGTCTGTCTAGTCTTGTCTGTCTAGTCTTGTCTGTCTAGTCTTGTCTGTCTAGTCTTGTCTGTCTAGTCTTGTCTGTCTAGTCTTGTCTGTCTAGTCTTGTCTGTCTAGTCTTGTCTGTCTAGTCTTGTCTGTCTAGTCTTGTCTGTCTAGTCTTGTCTGTCTAGTCTTGTCTGTCTAGTCTTGTCTGTCTAGTCTTGTCTGTCTAGTCTTGTCTGTCTAGTCTTGTCTGTCTAGTCTTGTCTGTCTAGTCTTGTCTGTCTAGTCTTGTCTGTCTAGTCTTGTCTGTCTAGTCTTGTCTGTCTAGTCTTGTCTGTCTAGTCTTGTCTGTCTAGTCTTGTCTGTCTAGTCTTGTCTGTCTAGTCTTGTCTGTCTAGTCTTGTCTGTCTAGTCTTGTCTGTCTAGTCTTGTCTGTCTAGTCTTGTCTGTCTAGTCTTGTCTGTCTAGTCTTGTCTGTCTAGTCTTGTCTGTCTAGTCTTGTCTGTCTAGTCTTGTCTGTCTAGTCTTGTCTGTCTAGTCTTGTCTGTCTAGTCTTGTCTGTCTAGTCTTGTCTGTCTAGTCTTGTCTGTCTAGTCTTGTCTGTCTAGTCTTGTCTGTCTAGTCTTGTCTGTCTAGTCTTGTCTGTCTAGTCTTGTCTGTCTAGTCTTGTCTGTCTAGTCTTGTCTGTCTAGTCTTGTCTGTCTAGTCTTGTCTGTCTAGTCTTGTCTGTCTAGTCTTGTCTGTCTAGTCTTGTCTGTCTAGTCTTGTCTGTCTAGTCTTGTCTGTCTAGTCTTGTCTGTCTAGTCTTGTCTGTCTAGTCTTGTCTGTCTAGTCTTGTCTGTCTAGTCTTGTCTGTCTAGTCTTGTCTGTCTAGTCTTGTCTGTCTAGTCTTGTCTGTCTAGTCTTGTCTGTCTAGTCTTGTCTGTCTAGTCTTGTCTGTCTAGTCTTGTCTGTCTAGTCTTGTCTGTCTAGTCTTGTCTGTCTAGTCTTGTCTGTCTAGTCTTGTCTGTCTAGTCTTGTCTGTCTAGTCTTGTCTGTCTAGTCTTGTCTGTCTAGTCTTGTCTGTCTAGTCTTGTCTGTCTAGTCTTGTCTGTCTAGTCTTGTCTGTCTAGTCTTGTCTGTCTAGTCTTGTCTGTCTAGTCTTGTCTGTCTAGTCTTGTCTGTCTAGTCTTGTCTGTCTAGTCTTGTCTGTCTAGTCTTGTCTGTCTAGTCTTGTCTGTCTAGTCTTGTCTGTCTAGTCTTGTCTGTCTAGTCTTGTCTGTCTAGTCTTGTCTGTCTAGTCTTGTCTGTCTAGTCTTGTCTGTCTAGTCTTGTCTGTCTAGTCTTGTCTGTCTAGTCTTGTCTGTCTAGTCTTGTCTGTCTAGTCTTGTCTGTCTAGTCTTGTCTGTCTAGTCTTGTCTGTCTAGTCTTGTCTGTCTAGTCTTGTCTGTCTAGTCTTGTCTGTCTAGTCTTGTCTGTCTAGTCTTGTCTGTCTAGTCTTGTCTGTCTAGTCTTGTCTGTCTAGTCTTGTCTGTCTAGTCTTGTCTGTCTAGTCTTGTCTGTCTAGTCTTGTCTGTCTAGTCTTGTCTGTCTAGTCTTGTCTGTCTAGTCTTGTCTGTCTAGTCTTGTCTGTCTAGTCTTGTCTGTCTAGTCTTGTCTGTCTAGTCTTGTCTGTCTAGTCTTGTCTGTCTAGTCTTGTCTGTCTAGTCTTGTCTGTCTAGTCTTGTCTGTCTAGTCTTGTCTGTCTAGTCTTGTCTGTCTAGTCTTGTCTGTCTAGTCTTGTCTGTCTAGTCTTGTCTGTCTAGTCTTGTCTGTCTAGTCTTGTCTGTCTAGTCTTGTCTGTCTAGTCTTGTCTGTCTAGTCTTGTCTGTCTAGTCTTGTCTGTCTAGTCTTGTCTGTCTAGTCTTGTCTGTCTAGTCTTGTCTGTCTAGTCTTGTCTGTCTAGTCTTGTCTGTCTAGTCTTGTCTGTCTAGTCTTGTCTGTCTAGTCTTGTCTGTCTAGTCTTGTCTGTCTAGTCTTGTCTGTCTAGTCTTGTCTGTCTAGTCTTGTCTGTCTAGTCTTGTCTGTCTAGTCTTGTCTGTCTAGTCTTGTCTGTCTAGTCTTGTCTGTCTAGTCTTGTCTGTCTAGTCTTGTCTGTCTAGTCTTGTCTGTCTAGTCTTGTCTGTCTAGTCTTGTCTGTCTAGTCTTGTCTGTCTAGTCTTGTCTGTCTAGTCTTGTCTGTCTAGTCTTGTCTGTCTAGTCTTGTCTGTCTAGTCTTGTCTGTCTAGTCTTGTCTGTCTAGTCTTGTCTGTCTAGTCTTGTCTGTCTAGTCTTGTCTGTCTAGTCTTGTCTGTCTAGTCTTGTCTGTCTAGTCTTGTCTGTCTAGTCTTGTCTGTCTAGTCTTGTCTGTCTAGTCTTGTCTGTCTAGTCTTGTCTGTCTAGTCTTGTCTGTCTAGTCTTGTCTGTCTAGTCTTGTCTGTCTAGTCTTGTCTGTCTAGTCTTGTCTGTCTAGTCTTGTCTGTCTAGTCTTGTCTGTCTAGTCTTGTCTGTCTAGTCTTGTCTGTCTAGTCTTGTCTGTCTAGTCTTGTCTGTCTAGTCTTGTCTGTCTAGTCTTGTCTGTCTAGTCTTGTCTGTCTAGTCTTGTCTGTCTAGTCTTGTCTGTCTAGTCTTGTCTGTCTAGTCTTGTCTGTCTAGTCTTGTCTGTCTAGTCTTGTCTGTCTAGTCTTGTCTGTCTAGTCTTGTCTGTCTAGTCTTGTCTGTCTAGTCTTGTCTGTCTAGTCTTGTCTGTCTAGTCTTGTCTGTCTAGTCTTGTCTGTCTAGTCTTGTCTGTCTAGTCTTGTCTGTCTAGTCTTGTCTGTCTAGTCTTGTCTGTCTAGTCTTGTCTGTCTAGTCTTGTCTGTCTAGTCTTGTCTGTCTAGTCTTGTCTGTCTAGTCTTGTCTGTCTAGTTTTGTCTGTCTAGTCTTGTCTGTCTAGTCTTGTCTGAATAGTCTTGTCTGTCTAGTCTTGTCTGTCTAGTCTTGTCTGTCTAGTCTTGTCTGTCTAGTCTTGTCTGTCTAGTCTTGTCTGTTTAGTCTTGTCTGTCTAGTCTTGTCTGTCTAGTCTTGTCTGTCTAGTCTTGTCTGTCTAGTCTTGTCTGTCTAGTCTTGTCTGTCTAGTCTTGTCTGTCTAGTCTTGTCTGAATAGTCTTGTCTGTCTAGTCTTGTCTGTCTAGTCTTGTCTGTCCAGTCTTGTCTGTCTAGTCCTGTCTTTCTAGTCTTCTCTGTCTAGTCTTGTCTGACTAGTCTTGTCAGACCAGTTACGTTTGCCTAGTCTTATCTGTCTAGACTCGTCTGTTTAAGCTAGTGAAAATTAAGTGTCATGGAAGTTTCGGCAATAAGTCAACGAAGTGTATTCAAAGTGTCAGGGAAGTGTCTTTTGGAAATGAAACAAAACTGTGAAGTTTCGCTAAACTGATTTTCTGTGAAGTGTCGTCGAAGCGTCAGGGAAGTGATGTCATTCGCGCAACTGAAGATCAGTGAAGTCTCGTTGAACTGTTTTATTGTGAAGTGTCGGGGAAGTGTTGAAATTTGTGCCTCGTGACACTTGGTTTGTCTCGGAGACATTAACACATTGATACTTCGACCCATTTAGGCGACACTTCATTTTCACCAGGGTAGTCTTGTCAGTCTAGCTGGTGAAAATGAAACGTAGTTGAAGTGTCGAAGTCTAGCCAAAGTGTCAGAGAAGAGTCTTTTGGAACGCTGAAATTTGCAAAACTCTGCAATTTCGCTGATCTGATTTACTGTGAAGTGTCGTCGAAGTGTCAGGGAAGTGTTGAGATTCGCGCAATTGTCAGGGAAGTATTGACATATGTTTCGCGTGCCACTTCATTTGTCTCGGAAACACTTCGTTGCACTTCGACGACACTTCATTTTCACCAATGTAGTCATGTTGGTCTAATCTTGTCTGTCTAGTCTTATTTGTCTAGCCCAGACTGTCTAGTCTTGTCTGTCTAGACTTTCTAGTTTTGTCGGCCTAGTTTTGAATGACCTTGTCTGTCTAGACATGTGTTGTCTGTCTAGTCTGTCTACTATGTCTAGTCTATGTAGTGCGTCTAGTCTTGTATATTTAGTCTTGTGTATTTAATCATGAGTGTATAGTCCTGTTTGTTTAGTCCTATCTGTCTAGTCCTGTTTGTCTAGTCCTGCCTGGTCTGCCTAGTCTTGTCTATTTTGTCTTGTCTGACTAGTTTTGTCTGACTAGTATCGTCAGCCTAGTCTTGCATATCTAGTCATGTCTGTCTAGTCTGACTAGTCTTGTCTGACAAGTCACGTCTGCCTAGTCTTGTCTGTTGTCTAGTCTTGTCTGCCTAGTTTTTTTCTATCAAGTCTGGCCTGTTTAGTCTTGTCTGAGAAGTCTAGTCTGTCTAGTCTTGTCTGTTTAGTCTTGCCAGCCTATTCCTGTCTATCTAGTCTCGTTTCTCTGGTCTTGTCTGCCTAGTCTTATCTATCTAGTTTTGTCTGTAGAGTCTTGTCTGCCTAGTCTTGTCTGCTAGCCTTGTTTGTCCAGTCTTGTCTTAAAGTACGAGTTAACTCGTAGTAAAGTGTGGCAGTTGTTTATGAGTTTTACCCTGTTATGAAAATAAAAATAATAACATGGTTTAGTCGAATAGAAACTAGGCCTAAGATTATCAGTTTTTCGTAGATCAATATTTACATGGAAAATGAAATAATTCTCTTTAAAAACATTTAATTCTCTTTGAGAGATAAAAAAGGTTGACTAGATATGTACAAGAATAAACATTAAAAAAATCAGTCAAAAGGTTGAAATTATTTGTGCTGGAAGGCAATGTCGGCCCTCCGGTTCTTGGAAAAGTGTTTGAAGGTGAGCCTCCAGAAAGCTATCCGAAAGTCCGGACTGTAAAACGCGTAGATGAACGGATTTATGGCCGAGTTGATCCACCCCAGCCAGGTCAAATAGCCCATCACCACGGAAGTGGCGTCGGAAACCGCCAGGAAGGGCGTCAAGAGGTAATAGATGAAGAACGGCAACCAGCACGCCACGAACCCGCCGACGACAATGCTCAAAGTCTGGGCGGTTTTTGTCTCCCGCCGGAAGGACGAAACTCTGGAAGCCGGCTCGTAGTTCAAGACCGAAACGTCCAAGTGGAGAGATTCCTGTTTGGGTCGCGTGGTCGACAAGGTGGTGGTCATGTAAAGTGACGCAGTTCTTTGCGGAGTACCATCCCCAGAAAACGAAAAATGTAAATTTGAACGTAAAGAACGCGAGTGATTATTAGTCTTCGGACGCATCTCCACCGGTAAACTATTCGTTTGATCACCAGGATTCACACTAAAACACACAAAAATCAAAACCAGACAATTTAAGACTAATACAACTTTTACCATGCATTGAACTGTCCTGAGATGTACCTGGTGCACCGAATCGGCTCCTCGCAATCCGACGACCCCCGTTCAATCTCGAACTCCTCCTTCGTCGTCAAAACTAACTTTTGACTCTTCTGAAAAACAACGTTCATATATGAATCCTCGGAGGCTGAGGACTCGACCGGTATCGGTGTTTTGGTTACCCTCGTGCGGCCCTCTATGCTGGACAGCTGGTCGTGCCGCTGCGCCACCACGCACGAGATCCGCATGTACACGTACAGCATCACCACCATTGGAATGAAGAACGAGCCCATCGCCGAGAATATCACGTAGCCGGTGTTCTTATTATAGCGGCAGGTTTTCTCGCTGTGCCTGCCTGGCTCATACCTACAACAATTTCACTCTTAGAACATGTTTCCTTATAAACCCGGTGAAACTGTAATGCAATCGAATTGTTTCATCATAGTATCGATGAAGTGTCGTCAAAGTGCTAGGGAAGTGGTTTTAGAACATGAAAATAGAACATAAAATTTTAACAGTGAAGCTTCGGTCAATTTCTTTGACATTGTAAGGAAGTAGTGAAATTTCTACCGACCGACACTTTGTTTGTCTCGGAAACATTTCTTTGCACTTAGACGACATTTCGTTTGTCTTGGGTTGTCTACCTTGTGTTGTATGTCTAGTCTTGTCTCCGTAGTCTTATCTGTCTGGTCTTGTCTGTCTAGTCTTGTCTGTCTAGTCTTGTCTGTCTAGTCTTGTCTGTCTAGTCTTGTCTGTCTAGTCTTGTCTGTCTAGTCTTGTCTGAATAGTCTTGTCTGTCTAGTCTTGTTTGTCTAGTCTTGTCGGTCTAGTTTTGCGTGTCTAGTCTTGTCTGTCTAGTCTTGTCTGTCTAGTTTTGTCTGTCTAGTCTTGTCTGTCTAGTCTTGTCTGTCTAGTCTTGTTTGTCTAGTCTTGTCTGTCTAGTTTTGCGTGTCTAGTCTTGTCTGTCTAGTCTTGTCTGTCTAGTTTTGCGTGTCTAGTCTTGTCTGTCTAGTCTTGTCTGTCTAGTTTTGTCTGTCTAGTCTTGTCTGTCTAGTCTTGTCTGTCTAGTCTTGTTTGTCTAGTCTTGTCGGTCTAGTTTTGCGTGTCTAGTCTTGTCTGTCTAGTCTTGTCTGTCTAGTTTTGCGTGTCTAGTCTTGTCTGTCTAGTCTTGTCTGTCTAGTTTTGTCTGTCTAGTCTTGTCTGTCTAGTCTTGTCTGTCTAGTCTTGTTTGTCTAGTCTTGTCGGTCTAGTTTTGCGTGTCTAGTCTTGTCTGTCTAGTCTTGTCTGTCTAGTTTTGCGTGTCTAGTCTTGTCTGTCTAGTCTTGTCTGTCTAGTCTTGTTTGTCTAGTCTTGTCGGTCTAGTTTTGCGTGTCTAGTCTTGTCTGTCTAGTCTTGTCTGTCTAGTTTTGTCTGTCTAGTCTTGTCTGTCTAGTCTTGTCTGTCTAGTCTTGTCTGCCTAGTCTTGTCTGTCTAGTCTTGTCTGTATAGTCTTGTCTATCTAGTCTTGTCTATCTAGTCTTGTCTGTCTAGTCCGTATATTGTCGTCTATCTAGCCTTGTCTGTCTAGTCTTGTCTGTCTAGTCTTGTCTGTCTAGTCTTGTCTGTCTAGTCTTGTCTGAATATTCTTGTCTGTCTAGTCTTGTTTGTCTAGTCTTGTCGGTCTAGTTTTGCGTGTCTAGTCTTGTCTGTCTAGTTTTGCGTGTCTAGTCTTGTCTGTCTAGTCTTGTCTGTCTAGTTTTGTCTGTCTAGTCTTGTCTGTCTAGTCTTGTCTGTCTAGTCTTGTTTGTCTAGTCTTGTCGGTCTAGTTTTGCGTGTCTAGTCTTGTCTGTCTAGTCTTGTCTGTCTAGTTTTGTCTGTCTAGTCTTGTCTGTCTAGTCTTGTCTGTCTAGTCTTGTTTGTCTAGTCTTGTCTGTCTAGTTTTGCGTGTCTAGTCTTGCCTGTCTAGTCTTGTCTGTCTAGTTTTGTCTGTCTAGTCTTGTCTGTCTAGTCTTGTCTGTCTAGTCTTGTTTGTCTAGTCTTGTCGGTCTAGTTTTGCGTGTCTAGTCTTGTCTGTCTAGTCTTGTCTGTCTAGTTTTGCGTGTCTAGTCTTGTCTGTCTAGTCTTGTCTGTCTAGTCTTGTCTGTCTAGTCTTGTCTGTCTAGTCTTGTCTGTCTAGTCTTGTTTGTCTAGTCTTGTCGGTCTAGTTTTGCGTGTCTAGTCTTGTCTGTCTAGTCTTGTCTGTCTAGTTTTGCGTGTCTAGTCTTGTCTGTCTAGTCTTGTCTGTCTAGTTTTGTCTGTCTAGTCTTGTCTGTCTAGTCTTGTCTGTCTAGTCTTGTTTGTCTAGTCTTGTCGGTCTAGTTTTGCGTGTCTAGTCTTGTCTGTCTAGTCTTGTCTGTCTAGTTTTGCGTGTCTAGTCTTGTCTGTCTAGTCTTGTTTGTCTAGTCTTGTCGGTCTAGTTTTGCGTGTCTAGTCTTGTCTGTCTAGTCTTGTCTGTCTAGTTTTGTCTGTCTAGTCTTGTCTGTCTAGTCTTGTCTGTCTAGTCTTGTTTGTCTAGTCTTGTCGGTCTAGTTTTGCGTGTCTAGTCTTGTCTGTCTAGTCTTGCCTGTCTAGTTTTGCGTGTCTAGTCTTGTCTGTCTAGTCTTGTCTGTCTAGTTTTGTCTGTCTAGTCTTGTCTGTCTAGTCTTGTCTGTCTAGTCTTGTTTGTCTAGTCTTGTCGGTCTAGTTTTGCGTGTCTAGTCTTGTCTGTCTAGTATTGTCTGTCTAGTTTTGCGTGTCTAGTCTTGTCTGTCTAGTCTTGTCTGTCTAGTCTTGTTTGTCTAGTCTTGTCGGTCTAGTTTTGCGTGTCTAGTCTTGTCTGTCTAGTCTTGTCTGTCTAGTTATGTCTGTCTAGTCTTGTCTGTCTAGTCTTGTCTGTCTAGTCTTGTTTGTCTAGTCTTGTCGGTCTAGTTTTGCGTGTCTAGTCTTGTCTGTCTAGTCTTGTCTGTCTAGTTTTGCGTGTCTAGTCTTGTCTGTCTAGTCTTGTCTGTCTAGTTTTGTCTGTCTAGTCTTGTCTGTCTAGTCTTGTCTGTCTAGTCTTGTTTGTCTAGTCTTGTCGGTCTAGTTTTGCGTGTCTAGTCTTGTCTGTCTAGTCTTGTCTGTCTAGTTTTGCGTGTCTAGTCTTGTCTGTCTAGTCTTGTCTGTCTAGTCTTGTTTGTCTAGTCTTGTCGGTCTAGTTTTGCGTGTCTAGTCTTGTCTGTCTAGTCTTGTCTGTCTAGTTTTGTCTGTCTAGTCTTGTCTGTCTAGTCTTGTCTGTCTAGTCTTGTTTGTCTAGTCTTGTCGGTCTAGTTTTGCGTGTCTAGTCTTGTCTGTCTAGTCTTGTCTGTCTAGTTTTGCGTGTCTAGTCTTGTCTGTCTAGTCTCGTCTGTCTAGTTTTGTCTGTCTAGTCTTGTCTGTCTAGTCTTGTTTGTCTAGTCTTGTCGGTCTAGTTTTGCGTGTCTAGTCTTGTCTGTCTAGTCTTGTCTGTCTAGTTTTGTCTGTCTAGTCTTGTCTGTCTAGTCTTCTCTGTCTAGTCTTGTCTGTCTAGTCTTGTCTGTCTAGTCTTGTCTGTCTAGCCTTGTCTGTCTAGTCTTGTCTGTCTAGTCTTGTCTGTCTAGTCTTGTCTGCCTAGTCTTGTCTGTCTAGTCTTGTCTGTATAGTCTTGTCTATCTAGTCTTGTCTATCTAGTCTTGTCTGTCTAGTCCGTATATTGTCGTCTATCTAGTCTTGTCTGTCTAGTCTTATCTGTCTAGTCTTGTCTGTCTAGTCTTGTCTGTCTAGTCATGACTTTATACCCTTGTCTATACAATCTTACCTGTCTATTCTTGTCTGTCTACCCTTATCTGTTTGACTTGTCTGTCTAGTCTAGTCTTTCTATTCTCGTCTGTCTAGGTTGCTAGTCTTGTCTATCTAGTCTCGTTTAGTTTACGATAATTCCAAAATCGATTATTTTTAATAAAGTTATGGCCATATACGTTGTGTATAATGAATTTCAGCAATCAGGTAGTCCCCCAAAGTGAGATCGATCGGTTTTAATTAAAACCAGATAATTGCCGCGTCAGCTACTAACTTTTCCGAACTTTTTCTAATTGAATGATGACCAATGTTGATTAACAACGAGCATATTTCATCATGTTCAAAGATTAAGTCTTGTCTGAACTTGTCTGCTCTTGCCTGGCCTTGTCTGAACCTGTCTGGTGTTGTCTGGTCTTGTCGGGTCATGTCCGGTCTTGTCTGATCTTGTCAGCTCTTGTTGGGTCTTGTCTGGTATTTTCGGGTCTTGCTTGGTCTTGTATGGTCTTGTCTGGTTTTGTCTGGACTTGTATGCTCTTGTCTAGTTTAGTCTGGTCTTGCCGGGTGTTGTCTCATCTTGTCTGGACTCGTCTGGTCTTGTCTGGCTGTATCTGGTCTTGTCTGGTCCTGTATGGTCTTGTCTGGTCCTGTATGGTCTTGTCTAGTCTAGTCTGGTCTTGTTTGGTCTTGCCGGGTCTTGTCTCGTCTTGTCTGGTCTTGTAAGCGCTCGTCTGGTCTTGCCTGGCTTTGTTTAGCCTTGTCTGGGCTGGTCTGGTCTTGTATGTTCTTGTCGGGTCTTGTCTAGTCTTGTTTGATCTTGTCTGGACCTGTCTGGTCTTGTATGGTCTTGTCTGGACTTGTCTGGTTCTGTCTGGTCTTGTCTAGTCTAGTCTGGTCTGGTCTTGTCTGGTCTTGTGTGGTCTTGTATGTTCTTGTCTCGTCTTGTCTGGCCGTCTCTGGTCTGTCTGGACTTGTCTGGTCCGGTTTTGTTTGGGCTTGTCTAGTCATGCCTAGTCCAGTATGGTCTTGTCTGGTCTTGTCTAGTATGGTCTTATCTGGTCTTGTTTGGTCTTGGCTGGTCTTGTCTGATCTTGTCTGGTCTTGTCTGGTCTTGTCTGGTCTTGTCTGGTCTTGTCTGGTCTTGTCTGGTATAGTCTGGTCTTGTGAGGTCTTATCTGGTCTTGTGAGGTCTTATCTGGTCTTATCGGATCTTGTGGGGACTTGTCTGCCACTATATTTGGTAAACATGTCTGATCTGAATTAATTTGAAATAAATATCCATGCGGGCGAAGCCACGGGCTGTAGCTGGTGAACGATAAACAGTTGTCTAGTATATAGAGATTTGTTACTTCTTGTTAATTCAAGAAATCGAGGAAATAATGATAAATTGAGTGGAATCAACTGTATGAATTGTGAATTGAATTAGCAGAATTTGATTTGGAAACGTGTACGTGTTTTCAGTTGGAAATGCACGTTCACTAATAAATTACAGTCGCCGAGTAAAGTGATATAACGAAGCGTACGACAGCGAAGTATAAACGGAATCGAATGTAAAAAAGGGAAAAAGAAAAGTGCAAACAGTCGGGATGGAAAATTGATCAGCGCTGATTCCAATTTAAATTGATTTCGTTAGTTTCATCGGTGATTTGTTTAATCTCAGCGAATTACACACAGGAGGAAATTATAAACGATTTCATTCAATTGCAGTAATATTGAATTAAATTTTTATTTGGACATTGACGAGTGCAGCAGATTAAGTATAATTAAATTCTGCAAATACAGGGATCTCAAAAAATATATGAATACAAGATGTGAAAAATGGTCAGTTAGGTTTGCCATTTCACCATTAATAGACTAACAAACGAACAACTCTTGCAAACATTGAATTTTATCATGAAATGTGTTTCGTAAATCACATGCATTTTATGGTCGTCATAATCGACCAACCGAACAGGCTATTCAAGCTGTTGTTACCCAATTTCGCACCAGTTTCACTTTATTGGACATTAATCCATCAACCTGTATGCGAAAAGTGTGTACCGAGGAAAATATTATTGCTGTATCGGCCGGTGTCAATGAAGATCGCAATATGTTAATTCGTCGCGTTGTCAACAATTGGGTTTGTGTTATTCGACGACCTGGAAAATTTTACGTAAGGCCCTCGGTGTGAAACCGTACAAAATACAGCTGCTGTAAGAACTGAAGCCAGGTGACGTACCACAACATCGTTTGTTTGGGGAATGGGCTTTAGGAAAAATGGATGAAGAACCATTTTTCTATCAAAAAATTGTCCTCATCGACGAAGCTCATTTTTGGCTCAATGGGTACGTCAACAAACAGAATTGCCGAAATTGGTGTGAAGAGCAGTCAGAAGTAATTGTAGATTACAGAAAAGGCCAAACATGGTACCCAGAGGACTAGGCACATGTGTGCTCTCGTAACATTTTATGTTAGAAATGCCTTTAACAGTGCATCCTGGAAACATATTACGGAAAGTTTGACAATAAGGGGCATATCTCCTTACCTACTACGAATAAATTATTATAAATTATTTCGTTTTTTTTTTTTTTGGGTCGCGTTATAAACTTTTCCTCAAAATTGGGTCGCGGCTTAAAAAGTAACCACTGGCAGAGTTGACCATGGTGTGTTGAAGAATGATATGCGTTTTGGAGAGATCATTAATTAAAATGATGAAGAACAATGGACAAATAGTGCTCCCTTGTGGGATACCCATGCCCATACCCATACACTTTTCGTTGTACATTACGAAACCATTCGGAGTATTTGTCTTGCCCGAATATTGGATGTGTCCGGCAAACTTTTGGATCATCTGTTGCTATCACGATTAAAGAGAGAACTCGAGGCGGGAGTCGGAAAAGCAATATGGGTTTAGAGAAGGTAGATCCACTATCAACGCCTTAAGCGCCATATTGAAGATTGCAGAAAAGGCCCAACGTGGTACGCAGAGAACTAGGCACATTTGGGCTCTCCTAACATTTGATGTTAGGAACACTTTAAACAGTGCATCCTGGAAACATATTATGGACAGTTTGACAATAAGGGGCATATCTCCTTACCCACTACGAATAATAAGAAGCTACCTCAGCAGTAGAAGCATACTAGTACTAGGAGACCGGAAAATTGAAGAATGACAATTTAGTAACGGTGTCCCTCAGGGCTCAATTCTAGGACCTACCGTGTGGAATGTGCTATACGACGGAGTGTTAACAATGAAGCTACCTTCGGGGGCTACCATAATCGGCTTCGCGGATGGTATTACACTAGTCGTAACAGCGAGAACAGAACTAGAGCTGATGCAAACAACAAACCATACAATAGAACAGATCAGTGCGATGAAATCGAAGAGCCTGAGCTTGGCTCCTGAAAAAACTGAAGCGGTCCTTCTCACAGGCTAAAGGGAGCTTAGGCTCGTAAAATTTAAAGTGGAAGGGGTGACACCATCAAATAGCTCAGAATTGATATAGACAAAGGGTTATCCTTTGCGGCGCATATAACCGAAGCGGCAGGAAAGGGAATGAGGACAATGGCATGCATACAGAAACTAATGCTACACGTAGGGGCACGAAAGAACAGCTCACCTAGAGTACTTAGTTCAGTGTGTTATGTTATATGGCGCTCGATTATTGACTAAATAGCTACAGAAAAGAACGAAATCTCACTACATGCGTACAGCGCTTACCGTACGGTTTCAGGAGAGGCCGCTCAAATTATCTCGGGAATACCCGAGGTACGAATACCCATGGTTGGAAGTGGGGGTTGGGGGCGAGGTCTAGGGGTGGAGTCTGCAGGTGGTGGTGATCGAGGAGTGAGGAGTAGCCTAGAACATATCATCTTTCCGTACTTGCGACAAGCGGGTCCAGAGTGTACGGATGCGTTCCAGGGGGCGACTTGCCTGGTCAGGTTACGTTACCTCCAGCTACGCCCTGCTAAAGAGAAAAACTGCTACGCCAGAAGTTCTGCCAGAAGAACTGCTAAAGCCAAATACTACTAAGAAGAAACCGTGGATGACTCACGGAATTTCACAATTAATGCAAAGGAGAAATGTATTTCAAAATCACAATAAAAACAACATAAGCGATTATAATAACATAAAGAAATATATTTATAGTATATTTAATACTGAGAAATCAATTGGAACGCAAAATCATGCGAAAAATTTTGGGACCAAGAATCAACGCTGGAATTCACCCCCAAAACCTAATGCTGACATCTATTTGAAAATTATTAAAATCACAGACAATCCGTATGGGAAGGATCCAATACATGGGATATCTGGACAGAATAGACCTAACTAGTTAACTCATAAAATCTTTTTGCAGAAAAAGGTAACAAGTTCCAATAGACCTTTTTACGGTTAGTTAAACGCATGCGCGTCCGCCTTATTTTACAGGCGGGAATATGAAAATTTCGGGCACATTGATACGGCCGAAAATTGACGTATGCACATAAAAAAAATTGCAACTATGAAAAGATCTATTGGTACAAACAGGCGGAAAAGGACTTAGCTGAATTAGGTTTTCCTAATTTCAAGGATCGAGAGGAAATTAAGAAAATTTTTTATACACGCGGTTTTTAGGGAGAAGATAGAAGACCTACCAGACACGTCTGGTCGCAGCAACGAAGACTCTCTCAATCATTGCGCATGAATAATTATCGGGCAAAAATCAAGGCCAATAAATGTTGATTCCTCGTGGACCTAGGAGACCCATTCGCGCAGAAGAACATAAAGAAAAAGATTGAAGTTCAAATTTGAGAAGGCAAGAAATCGGAACTTAAAGGGAACTGCATTGAATTTGAAAACCTACAGTGCAAATTCGATAGCTATAGAGATAGAAATTCGATTGATAGAGAAGCTCTCAACAGCATCCAATTGTCATTTCAACGATGCAGGGACATGAACTGCGATATTTTTCCATGCTTTATTGATTACCAAAAGCATTTGCATAGAGTGCGACATCAAAAGATGATAGAGATTTTAAAGAAAGTTGGACTAGATGGAAACGATTTAAGAATCATCATAAACTAATACTGGAGCCAGTCAGCAAGTGTTAGAGTGTAGGGAGAGATGACAGTCTACATTCTACGAGGAGTAAGGCAGGCTGCATGTTATCACCCTTGATATTCAACATCTATCCGAAATTCATATTTAAAGAAGCTCTGGAAGAGCTGGTTGCTAGCATATCACAAAACGGTGAAACAATAAATAATAATGAATGATTTTTTAACCGTTTGGGTTTTGAAAATTGAACAAAAAAAAAAAACAGAAAATTTGCAAAAGTGAATTAATTATTTACATGGGCCGATAAATGAATGCCATTTACTTTTTAAAGATTATTTCATGTAAATGTGGCCCGCGGCTACGCCGTAGGTGGTCCATCCGTGAGCTCCGATTTTGGCATACTTTTTAATATTGTCTTCCAAGGCTGGAATTGTGGCTGGCTTGTCCCTGTACACGAGAGACTTCACGTATCTCCACAAAAATAGTCTAGTAGGGTCAAAACGCATGATCTTGACGGCCAATGGACTGCTTCAAAACGTCAGATTAATTGCTGACCAAATTCGTCTCTCAATAGGTTCATGGTATAGCGTGCCGTGAGGCATGTGCCACCGTCTTGCTGAAACCACATGTCAACCAAATCCTATTTTTCCATTTTGGGCAAAAAAAGACGGTAATCATCACTTCTTCAAGAACGATGAAAATCGCAACGTTACAGTCAAGGGAGCAAGGTACCGTGCGACGATTACCGACTTTTTTTTGCCCAAAATAGAAGAATTGGACTTGGTTGTTTAAGAGCTCCCACCTTCGGCCTTTTCTGCAATCTCCAATACGGCGCCTAGGTAAGGTGAAAAGATTTTTTTAACGTCAAAGCAGTACATTGTTCTTTTAACTGAAAGCTTCCTAGGGAATATTATATACGTTTTCCGACTAATTTTGGGACGCTCCGTTCAAAAGTTATGTCAGCATCAATTCAGTCGGAAATGCGAGATGGTGTACAGCAAAAAAATATATATATAAAACTTGGTTATTTGTAACTTTAGAGCGAAATAAACTGAAAAGCCAAAAAAAAATCACGAAAATAATTTCGAAAAAAAATTTCAACAAAACATCATTTCGTTAGGAAAATATGTGCTTTTCGTTTTCTTTTCGAAATCATTTTCGGCACACATAAACTACACGGCAAGACGAACAAAGTCAATGTGTAAACTGTCCCAACATATTCTTTTATTCTATTTCTGCTTCCTCACAAAAAAATTTAAAATCCGCTCCGCGAACACATTAATTCCACCATGCGTCCGACTTTGTCATACTAAATAACGCACTGTCCGGAAAGATTCAACAATTCGACGAGAAAATCAATTTGCTAAGTAGATGACTCGGAAACGATTGCGTATAATCAAAAACAGATTGCGGCATCATTTTCAGAAGGTCATTTTTCCCCTGATGCACTAAGATTATCCGCGGGAAATTCACGACTTTCTGAGATCTCTACTCGAGAGCCGAAATTTCTTAAAAATTACTTCAATTCTTGCAGGCGATACAGAACGGATAGAGCTAGCGAAATGTCATTTGCATATCTGTAATCAAGAGCAAAAATGCTTTCAGGAACGTTTTTAAATTTTGCTGTAACTAAAAAAATAACGATTTTGACAAAATCGATTATCTCGCATTTCGTCGTTTCCACGGTCTACACTCCCCGTGTCGATGGTATTGCTTAAAACAAAATTCTTCACATGTATACTGAAGACTTACCTTCACTGAAATCACTGCTGATAAGGTTTTTATGTTTAATCTTGATGCTCAACTGCTCCAGAAATCATTTATGATTGAAAATACTTGCCCAACTGTCGCATTGGTACTCGGCAAACAAATTGCAAATTCAACAAGCAATTTTAAGTTTTTTGTAGGAATATGCTCATCTTTAAAATATTTGTATATTTATATCCAACGTACACTAACATTTATTTTATTTTTCTTCTTTCATTTATTTTTTAAGTGGAACAATACGTTTTCGCCTAACTTCATCGAAGAGTTCATTATCATCAATATCAATTTTGTGGTTTTCTTGCACATAATGAACCGTCTTCAAAATCCCTTCCCAATAAATATTACATTTTAATAATATCCATCCAAAAATGTTTAGCTCTTCGAAACAATCAGTCTATTTTTTTACATATTCAAAGGAATTTTTATAAAATACTTTTAATTTAATAAATTTCGCCTCGCTGCCAGGGGATAAATCGTCGATTGTATCGAGTTTCTGCGTTTGCTGCGTTAAATTTATTGGAACAAATCCAGTATTATATCTAGCGACTATTTGCTCCAACACATTATTTAAGTCAGTTTTCACCTTGGAAGAGCTGACTGACACTTCAAAGCTTTCAATTTCTTTAATAGTGATATGAAATACAACAGCTTGACTATAAATGAAATGCTTCTGATAACTGGTTTTCGAAAAACTCTTTTTATATTTTGGGACACGGGTATAAACTTATGAACGCAAAATAAAGTATGAACGCAAAGGCTCAAACATTTTGATTACCCGTTCCACAGCAGGTGTTAGCGAAAGCCATCTCGTTATGGAATGTCGCAACATATTTTTTTATTCTATTTCTGCTTCTTCACAAAAATTAAAATTCGCTCCGCGAACACATTAATTCCACCATGCGTCCGACTTTGTGATACTAAATAACGCACTGCTTGGCGAAAGTGATAACAGTGTTTCGGCATTTGCTTTGAAAATGCATAAAATTACAATTATAATTATTTAGTTTTACAATAGCATGCAAAGTAGTACAAACAGTACATCTTATAAGAAAGGCAGTACAAAGGCAGTGCCTAAAAATTGGACAGTACAGACTATCTCAAAGAAGTACTGTACTGCCGAAAGCAGTACGTCTGGTCACCTTACGCTTAGGGCGTTGATAGTGGATCTACCTCCTCTAAACCCATATTGTTTTTCCGATACCCGCCTCCAGTTATCTCTTTAATCGTGATAGCAAGAGTTGCTCCAAAAGTTTGCCGGACACTTCCAATAGGCAGATAGGCCTATAAGATGTTGGATTTTCTAATGGTTTATCTCCTCTTCTTATGAGTGCAAGTCTTGCTTGCTTCCTTCTAGCTGGAAAGCTTCCGGCAGTTAATAAACTATTAATTACATTTAGAACGAATTTAGGTTGGTGACTAGTAGTTAACTTCACGATCTCAAGTGTTATTCCACATTATCGGGACCATTGGTGGACATGCCTGAATATCAGTCCCTGGATATGTTTTTACTGATGTACAGCTATTTATATGCCGTTTGTTGACCAAAATATAATCAATTTGATTTCTCATATTTTTTTCTCATATTTGATTTACATTGGATTTTTACGCACGATTTGGATACTTTTACACACGAATACACACGAATTATGGCATCCTTCACATACAATAATTTACTTATTAATGTGATCAATTTGGTGTGCGAGTAGATAAAATATTTTTTCTATTTTGCGTCCATAATGAAGTCATTAAAGCACTCATACGGGTTCGTTAATGGCTTGCCAAGTGCGATACAATTTTCTCAATATGTATCGGCGATTTTTTTATTTAGAAATGGTAGAAATGGCAATGGTAGAAATACCCGTGTGGGGTTTCCCCGTGTGGGGTTGCTGAACCCCCATCGGGCGCCTCCTTAGGTGGTGGATAGCGGAACGCCTCCCAGATATGGGTGGTACCGGGGAAATTAAATACCCGGCGCGAACCAAAATCAGCATTAGAGCGATTGTCCCAGATTGGGCTGTAAATCAGGCACTCTTTTGTCTCAGGGTCTATAACAGGCTCCAAAAGCGGAAGAACCACGATAGTGGTCAACGATGTTAGAATTCAGAAGGCAAGTGGAAACCACTGAATTAAAGATCCCTTGTGGATATCCTTAGTGATAATCATCATACCATTACATTACAATGGCTTTGTTCAATTCGAAATGCTCCGGTGTTATAACTCCTCCAATCGGATCTCCGGGGAGGAGGGCATTGAATAAAGTTGAGTACAGAACTGTAACACATAGAAACGATAGAATTGCTGCATGGAACGTTAGAAGCCTTTCTGCACCTGGGAAAGTGGATAACGTCTTTTTAGAAATGGCGAGACTCAATATCAACATATTTGGCTTAAGCGATGTTCAGTGGAAAGGGTTGGGGAAGCAATCACCAAGAATGGCACAATGTACTATTCAGGGAATGATGAAGCCTCTCATCGATATGGAGTAGGAATAATTGTCGACAAGAGATTGCACCATACGGTATCCAATTTCGTCCCATTCTCAGACCGCATAGTTCTACTGAAACTGAGCTCAAATAAAGTTCCAGTAAATGTTATTCAAGTATATGTACCTATAGCAGATAAAGACGAGGATGAAATAGAGTCGTTTTAACAAAATCTAGCTAAAGTGATCAAACCTATCAAGAAACACGAAATCCTCATTATAATGGGGGATCTAAATGCGAAGGTTGGCCAAGGAGAAATGACTGATACTACCGGCAAGTTCGGATTAGGTCTTGTCGGACTGATCGAGTTCTGTCAAAGGGAAGACATAATAATAACCAGCACCTTCTATCAGCTTCCTTCACGTCGGCTTTATACTTCAAAAAAGCACCATCAGACGGAAAATCAGGTAAAATTAGAAACCAGATCGACTACATTATGATCCGTAGAAGATTCAGAAATACTATTAAGTCAGTAAAAACATATCCAGGAGCTGACATAGCATCCGATTATAATCCAGTGGTAGCTGCAATTCATGTAAAACTGAAAAAACTCGTTCGGAAAACAACTAAGGAACGTATGGATCCTAGAAGACTGAAGGACAACGTAGTGTACAAAAATGTTGAGAAGAACATAAACGACAAATTAAACGAACTAAGACACAACGATAACAATAATATTACTATAGACCAACAATGGCAAAACATAACGTACTACACAAGTACTGAAGGATGTAGGAAATGCAGAAGTCCATAAAGGGAAAGAACAAGGAATGGATGACACAGGAGATACTAGACCTGATAGTGATACGAGGTCAATATAAGAACAAACATGTGCAAATCTATAAGACCATGAATAATGACATCAGAAGTAAAGTGAGACAAGCCAGGCAAAAATGGCTACTTGATGAGTGTCGAGAGGTTGAAGCCTATCAAGACAAATACGATTTTTTCAATATGCACAAAAAGGTAAAAGAGACAACAACCAGATGTGTTGGTAAACAAGAACGGCGACTTGGTTGTAGAACCGATAGACAAACTGGCAAGGTGGAGCGAATATATACAAGAACTTTTCAACGATAATCGGATACAACTGGAGAACCCAGACTCGGAGTATACTGGCCCAGAAATATTAAGGGAAGAACTCGAACATGCAATTAAAAACTGTAAATCCGTAAAGGCAGCAGGACCTGAAAGGCAGCAGGTCTCAGAGAAGAACAAAATTTATAAGACGGGTAGAATTCCAAGCGATTGGCTAGCCTCAACATTCGTGACACTGCCAAAGAAAAATAAAGCCAGAGAATGTTCGGACCACAGAGTAATTGCCCTAATGAGTCACACCTTGAAAATATTTTTAAAGATCATACATAACCGAATTTATAAGCGCATAAAATTTATTCATCCAATATTCGATTAGAAGTATACAAAACTCAGCATACAATAAATGGATGAAGTTCTACAATAAATAGCTGGATAAATACAAAAATAAATTCAAATCAATCCAAAATTCGGTTACTTTGTACAAAAAAAATTACTTCATCCAAAAAAGGTTAATTCATCCAAATTAAAAAGTAATCATCCAATAATTGTTTTTTTCTTACAAACTATGATTTTTCCTTACAATCATCGAATGAATCGTTCAGCATATATCGAAATTCACCCAAAAAAGGTTTTTTATTTTACTTGATAAGTGCAAAATGCAAATTTACGAGTGTATAATCTTCACACTTTTATTATATGCATAAAAATACTGAAAGGAAAAAACTGTTCACCTTATTGATGAGTGGATTAGCTCGGAAATAAATTGCATTATTCTATCTGCTTATATATAGTATATATAGTGCTTCTTATATATAGTGCATCTATCTTTTTCTTCTTCTTCTTGTTTCCAATAGCCCTAATTTGGACCACGCTTGTTCAACTATGAGGCTTTGATCTTTGCCCAGTACTGTCGCATCTTCTGCCGGTGTAGCTTCTTTCACTCTTCTGTCCAGAGGGTACCTTTCCTTTGGGGTTTTTCCTGAAATCCACGGACTTCCTTCAGTGTTTTTCCTGAAATCCACGGAATTCCTTCAGGATGCATCTCACAGAAGACTGTCTGTTTTGGAGATCTGTTATTCCCACTTCTTTAATATCCTTCTCGGTTTCTGTCAACCAAGTGGTACGAACCTTCTTGTTTTACCAGAATGTGAACAGACTGTTGGTTAGTCGGTTTGGAGTCAATCTTGCAACGTGGCCATAGAAAGCTACCTTTCTTTTCCTTGCACAGTCAGAGAGCCTCTAAATATGTTCGCAGAGCTCAGTGTTATGTTGTCTTCGGAATTCCCCATCTTCCTTTACAGGGTATGCCTAGGATGTTCCTGATGATTCTCCTCTCTCTGATTTCCAATTTCTCTACCGGAGCTCTTCGGTTCAAGGAAAGACACTCCATGGCATACAGTGATATGCTTCTGGTCGTAAGACTGATGTGTTTGCGCTCTCTCTTTCGTTACACGCCGCATTCGTTAGAAATAAAATTTGAAGGAATCAAGTCATGGTTTGTAAAATTCGTTTATTGTGAAGATATAATTGTATTTTGTATAAAAAAAAATGTTTGTAAAGAGCAATCAAATTTTGGATGGACCAACCTTTTTTGTACAGTTAAACCTTTTTTTTGGGTGAATTGATTTTATTTTGTACAAATCTATCAATTATTGTATTATTTGTAAGATTCAATCGATCATTGGGCGTTTATATTTTATTTTGGACGAAGTAACCTTTTTTGGATGAAGTAATCGTTTTTTGTATGAATAAACCGAATTTTGTATTTTTCCAGATATTATTTGTAAAAAAGCATATATTTATTGTACGCAAAAAATTCAAGCCTTTTATTTTGGACGAAGTAACCTTTTTTTTGAAAAAAGTAATCTCTTTTTGTATGAATAAACCGAATTTTGTATTTTTGCAACTATTTTTTGTAAAAAAACATCTATTTATTGTACGCAAAAAATCCAAGTCATTTATAAGGTGTTAGAACAAGACATCAGTGACACTTAAATGGGTTTTAAGAAGGGCGTGGGAACAAGAGAAGCGCTCTTCGGACTAAACCTACTGAGACAAAGATGCCTAGATATGAATCATGATATGTACATTAGCTTTATCGACTTCCAAAGGGTATTTGATAGAGTCCAACACCCAAAACTCCTAGAGATACTAAAGAGAAAAAGCATCGATAGCAAAAACATAAGAATAATATTCAATCTCTATTGGATACTTGCAAAGTCGGAGAAGATCTGAGTGAGGAGATTAAGATATGTCGAGGTGTTATAGGGACGTGTATCGTCGCCTCTCTTGTTCAATATATATAGTGAAGGCATCTTTGAAGAAGCGCTGTCAGAGGAAACCGGTGATATTGTCATAAACGGGGAAAGAATTAACAACTTGCGATACGCAGATGATACCGTTATCTTCGCCGACATCCTGGAAGACCTACAACATCTGGTTGAGTTAACGAGCATTTTCTGCAAGAGATCTGGCCTAGATATGAACCGAAAGAAAACCAAAGCCATGGCAACTTCAAAAAAACCAAAGCACAAATCGTAGACTAGTACATAATAGACCATCTATAAATAGTAATAACGACAACCTGGAATGGGTATCCTCCTATAAATATTTTGGCACATGGGTAACTGAAACAGCAAAACACAGAAAAGAAATCAAATGTCGAATTGAAGTAGCTCACAGCCCTCTCATAAAAATGAATAAAATACTCTGCAGCCGAGATATAACATTAGAACTGAGAACCAGAATATTAAAATGCTATATATTCTCCATTCTATTGTATGGAATGGAGGTTTAGACACTCAAATCAGAAAACATCAAGAACATAGAAGCATTTGAAATGTGGTGTTATAGGAGGATGCTGAGAATACCATGGGATGACAAGGTTTCAAATGAGGAACTACTACGCCGAATCATTGAAGATAAAAAGTAATAGAAATTAGTAATACGATAAAGAGGAGAAAATTAGAAAATCTAGGACATGCTATGAGAGGAGATAGATATCATATCCTTAAGCTAATTATTCAAGGCAAAATAAAAGGCAAGAGAACGATTGGCAGAAGAAGAATCTCTTGGCTGCGCAACTTGAGGGATTGGTTTGGTTGCACGTCCGCAGAACCCTTCAGGCGGACGATTGATAAGGTCCGAGTAGTTGTGATGATTTTCAATCTCCGATAGGAGCGGAATTTCAAGAAGATGAAGAAATGCCAAGAAATAGTATGAAAAACTCGTTCATAAGGCGTTTTCGCACTTGTCCATTAAACCTCCTGGTAATTTCAAAATGGTATATTAAAGAACGAGTTCAATAAGCGCGATTTTTCCAGGGAAAAATCATAATTCTTGAAAGGGTTAAGATATCTGGTTTTGGTTTAGAGTGATGTGTTTATTTTTTTATTACCTTTAAAATAAGTTGAAACTTGACAGGGGTATTGTTATATGAAAATGTTGGAGTTGTAATCCTCTAAAAGAACTCCACGTTGCATCGATGTTCTAAACTATCTAGGAATGTAGTTTTTATGACTCTTTAGAAATTCCAAAATTTTCAATTTTTTTTCTTGACTCGTTCAAAACTCCGTTCCGTTCCGGGACTTAGAGAAGCTAAAGAAGCTAAAGAAATGTTTTTATCGCATATTTGCTGTGAAAAACTTTCGTAAATTTCATATTTTTCGACAATTTTGGATAGTTTTTGTCAATTTTTAGTTAAACAAATTGTGAAAATTATTTGTTTGGCCTATTTAAATTGTAAAGCTAGCTTTGATATCGTGTATACGTAAAACGAAACTAGATTTCTACACACAGTGTTGCAAAGTACGACTACTTTGCGGTAAAGTCACTTTACCGCGTAGTAACAAAAATTAAATAATTTCCAATATTGTAAATAATCAAAATCTATTTGTTTCTTAAATAATAATTGTCGGTCAAAAATTTGTATACAAAATTTCATGCGTAAATGATTTTACAACGCTCCAGCTCCAGTAGTCGCGTTGTAAAATCAACTTTTCCACACTCTACTGTAAATAACTAATTTAATCGATAGCCATATTCTAAAATTTGTGCCATTCAAAATATAACAAATCTGAACAAATCAACAAGCAAAACTAGATAAACTCTTTTGGCAGGTTTTCTTTACAGATTCTCGTAAAATTGAAAGTAAATTTGCATCAAAAGTGAATTTCTTGCAAATCTACATAAACGGAAGGAAAGGTTAAACCGCGAGTTCATCCCGGATATCCCTGAGCTTCCCACAGGAATCCAAGAAAATTGAGGTACGAATAAACCGAACAAGATTTAGCTTTTCCCAATTCCAACAAATTCCCCCACTTCCCCACAAGAGACGAGAATCTCTTCAGCCCTGTCAATCAACTTTCCCTCCATCCAGTATCGGTCTAATCTAATTGAGATAGATATCCAACTAGTCTACTCTAACTGAATATTGTCTGATAAAGCTCATCAATTCAAATCCCACACCAGTTTTGTTTGTGCGTGTAACACAGCCGTGTTTGTGTTTGCCATGCGATCAAAGGCTTCCAGTCTGTAATGGAATGAAAGCCGGCCCGTGGATGTAATGCGGACAGAAAGCCGAGCCGAGATTAGATTCACAGCCAAAGCAAATTTACCAGCCAAACATCGGAGGGCACGTGATGAGCGCCGAGCTTATCCACACGGCGAGGATCATCGTGAACGCCAGCCGCTTCGACCGCCGCTTCCTCGAGTAGTTCAACGGCTGCGTGACCGCCAAATACCGATCCACGCTGATGGCGCACAGGCTTAAGATCGACGCCGTGCAGAGGAGAATGTCCAGTGACACCCACACGTCGCACAAGATCCACCCCAACTCCCAAACACCTACAAAAAAAAAAACAGATACAGATTGCAAGCTGTTTAGTTTAAGATGTAAGTTGTCTTACCCATGAGTCTGTATGCAACTGCTGGCGGCATGACGAAGATGCCGACGAGCCAGTCGGCGACGGCCAGGGACATGACGAAGCAGTTGGTGACGGTGCGCAGTCGCCTGGTGGTCAGTACGGCGAGGATGACCAGAGTGTTGCCGATGACGGTGACCACGATGACGACGCTGAGGAGGCCGGCCAGGGCCAACTCCTGGATGTGTGGCGCCCCATTCGAGTGCTCCGTGGCGTTGCTGAATGACGACAGGTTGTCTGTTGGATCGCCCTCTGACATACCTAATCATATCTGTAACAGAACAAAGTTAAACGCTATTAGTTCCACAGAACTTAACGCAATTAGCTCTACGGAATTTAACATAATTAACTCTAGACAAGAATAGGCAAGACTTGACAAGAACAGACAAGATCAAACAAGAACAGACAAAACTAGATAAGCCCTGACAAGACCTGACAAGACTAGACAGACGAGACTAGACAGACGAGACTAGACAGACGAGACTAGACAGACGAGACTAGACAAACGAGACTAGACAGACGAGACTAGACAGACGAGACTAGACAGACGAGACTAGACAGATGAGACTGGACAGACGAGACTAGACAGACGAGACTAGACAGACGAGACTAGACAGACGAGACTGGACAGACGAGACTAGACAGACGAGACTAGACAGACGAGACTAGACAGACGAGACTAGACAGACGAGACTAGACAGACGAGACTAGACAGACGAGACTAGACAGACGTGACTAGACACACGAGACTAGACACACGGGACTAGACAGACGAAAATAGACAGACTATACCAGAAAGACGAGACCAGACAGACGAGACTAGACAAACGAGACTAGACAGACGAGACTAGACAGACGAGACTAGACAGACGAAACTAGACAGACGAGACTGGACAGACGAGACTAGACAGACGAGACTAGACAGACGAGACTAGACAGACGAGAATGGACAGACGAGACTAGACAGACGAGACTAGACAGATGAGACGAGACTAGACAGACGAGACTAGACAGACGAGACTAGACAGACGAGACTAGACAGACGAGACTAGACAGACGAGACTAGACAGACGAGACTAGACAGACGAGACTAGACAGACGAGACTAGACAGACGAGACTAGACAGACGAGACTAGACAGACGAGACTAGACAGACGAGACTAGACAGACGAGACTAGACAGACGAGAATGGACAGACGAGACTAGACAGACAAGACTAGACAGATGAGACGAGACTAGACAGACGAGACTAGACAGACGAGACTAGACAGACGAGACTAGACAGACGAGACTAGACAGACGAGACTAGACAGACGAGACTAGACAGACGAGACTAGACAGACGAGACTAGACAGACGAGACTAGACAGACGAGACTAGACAGACGAGACTAGACAGACAAGACTAGACAGACAAAATTAGACAGAGAAGACTAGACAGACAAGACTAGACAGACAAGACTAGACAGACAAGACTAGACAGACAAGACTAGACAGACAAGACTAGACAGACAAGACTAGACAGACAAGACTAGACAGACAAGACTAGACAGACAAGACTAGACAGACAAGACTAGACAGACAAGACTAGACAGACAAGACTAGACAGACAAGACTAGACAGACAAGACTAGACAGACAAGACTAGACAGACAAGACTAGACAGACAAGACTAGACAGACAAGACTAGACAGACAAGACTAGACAGACAAGACTAGACAGACAAGACTAGACAGACAAGACTAGACAGACAAGACTAGACAGACAAGACTAGACAGACAAGACTAGACAGACAAGACTAGACAGACAAGACTAGACAGACAAGACTAGACAGACAAGACTAGACAGACAAGACTAGACAGACAAGGCTAGACAGACAAGACTAGACAGACAAGACTAGACAGACAAGACTAGACAGACAAGACTAGACAGACAAGACTAGACAGACAAGACTAGACAGACAAGACTAAACAGACAAGACTAGACAGACAAGACTAGACAGACAGGACTAGACAGACAAGACTAGACAGACAAGACTAGACAGACAAGACTAGACAGACAAGACTAGAGAGACAAGGCTAGACAGACAAGGCTAGACAGACAAGACTAGACAGACAAGACTAAACAGACAAGACTAGACAGACAAGAGTAGACAGACAAGACAAGACAGACAACACTAGGCAGACAAGACTAGACAGACAAGACTGGACAGACAAGACTAGACAGACAAGACTAGACAGACAAGACTAGACATACAAGACTAGACAGACAAGACTAGACAGACCAGACTAGACAGACAAGACTAGACAGACAAGACTAGACAGACAAGACTAGACAGACAAGACTAGACAGACAAGACTAGACAGACAAGACTAGACAGACAAGACTAGACAGACAAGACTAGACAGACAAGACTAGACTCAATTAGTTCAACTGTTCGGTGTGCTGTGAAATGTCAGCGGGTGGCGGCAAAATGCCAATTATTTCGTGCCTGAAGTGCTCTTAGGTATAAATCTATGGAGGAAATATGTGCAGCGAATGTGAGCAGGTGGTGGCAGTATGGATTGCCCTGGCGGCAAGAACCTCGGCGGCCAATGCGAGAACGGCATTAGGGAAAGATTTTTCGTTCTGGCGCCTCCACCTCCATTTCCGGTCAGCTTTTAATCAGCTTTAATCAACGTTTAATCAGCTTCCAATCAGGTGATCAGCTTTTAATCAGCTTTCAATCAGGTGATCAGCGTTAATCAGTTTTAAAACATTGAACAGGGTGTGAGGTTTATAAAACCTCACACATATAGTGGGGTTCTATATAACCCCACGCTAAACAGGGTTTGAGGTAAACCCCACGCTAAATAGGGTTTGAGGTCTATGTAACCCCATGCTAAACAGGAAGTGAGGTCTATGTAACCCCACGCGAATCAGGGTGTGAAGTCTATGTAGCCCCACGCTAAACAGGGTGTGATCTCGCGGAAGTAGAGGTGGAGGCGTCAGAACGAAGAATTTTTCTCTACTAACGGCAAGTGCTCCAACATGACGGGCACCTTCAGCATCATAAACGAGTTCAATCGGTTTTACGAGGAGAAAATGAGGATTATCGACGGCGAAGGCGGCGGCGACTGCAACAGGCAGGCAAAGATAAATCTCCAGCAGGACTGGATAAAAAACCAAGGGATCAAAAGGAACAGAACGATATGCTACATAACCATTCTGCTACAGCTGCGAAGACGGCAAGTGCTTCTACATGACGGGCACTTTCAGCATCACAAACGGTATCACTTCGAGTGCAGATCTCTCTAGAACCTGCGAAGCCATCCTATCGAGACCCGGAGCGGGAGCGAGTGGGAGGAAACCAGTCTATTGGTGGAACCAAGAAATCGCGACGCTACGGAAAGTGTGCATCGGGAAAAAAAGATCGTGGTCTCGGATCAAATCAAAACGGAACGCAGATCTCGAAAAACTAGCAAATCGCCCCGCAGCTTACGACTCTGCTAGGAAAAATTTGAAGACCAGTATAAAAAAGGCAAAGCAGGCCTGCTGAGAAAAAGTCATTGAGGCTGTGAACGGCGATGTTTGGGGAGACGGCTATAAAATTGTCTTCAAAAGGTTAGGAATGTGCCTCATACCAAACCTTACCACTGCGAGCAAGATTAAAACAGCCGACGAATTGTTCCCGAAGAAAGAACCCATTTTCGGGGACCGAGAAGTCGTGGACACTGTACCCCCAGAAATCACGGCTAGAGAAGTCTTAGAAGCTACTGCGATAATAAAAGCTAACAAGGCTCCAAGCATGCCCTGATGGCATCCCACCGGAAGTCGTAAGGCTGGCTGCCCTCATTCAAACAGAGACCTTTGCACAAATGTTCAACTCGGTCATTCGCAGTAGGAAAATACCAGGTGGATGGAAAGAGGCCAGTTTGGTTTTAGTCCCCAAGCCAGGAAAGCCCTCGTCGGTACGCCCAATCTGTCTATTAAACAGCCTAGGCAAACTCTTCGAGCGTATAGTAGTCACCAGGATAAATCAAGAACTTGATCTGCACGGAGGGCTATCAACAGCACAATATGGTTTTCGAGCGGGGAGGTCAACCACAGACGCCATCCAGGAGGTTATCAAGATCGCCCACTGTGGCAACTTGGGTAAACGTAGGCACATAAAAGTATGTCTAGCCGTTGCAATAGATGTTAAGAATGCGTTTAACACCGCGCCCTGGCGGCAAATCGTAGACGCAAGCAGAAGAAAAGGGATATCTACATATTTAATAGAACTAATTAAAAGCTACTTCACGAACAGGAGGCTAATAATAGACAACACAACCAGGCAGGTGACGTGTGGTGTCCCGCAGGTGTCGGTTCTCGGACCGCTCCTGTGGAACGTTCTCTACGATGGCGTTCTAGAAAAGACAAAAGACCTCAAGAACTGTAGACTGGTAGCATTCGCCGACGACCTCCTTGTGGTGTCGGCGGACACCAACTAGGAAGCTGTGGCAGCCAGGGTCGAAACCGCAGTAAAAGCCATTCATCGTTGGATGGAAAGCAACAAATTGCAAATAGCTCCAGAGAAGTCCGAGGTCCTCGCACTTATAGATCGCAAGAGAATAGGCACCGTAACTGTTAATATCCTAGGCAGGTTGATGTCGGCAAAACCGACAATAAAATACCTCGGCTAAACATATTGACCAACGGCTATCCTAGAGCATCCTAGACACATCCAAAACGCAGCTATGAAAGCCGAACGCGTTGGAGCAGCACTCCGCAAACTAATGCCTAGACTGAAGGGCCCTGCCACTAAGACTAGAATGTTACTAAGTGAATTCGTAAACTCCATCCTCCTCTTCGCCGCACCGGCCTGGGCGGATAGTCTAAAAGCTGCTTCTAACAGGAATATACTGATAAGAAAACAACGCCCCATGCTCATAATCATATGCTGTGCCAATCGCACAGTGTCCAACGTTGCGCTACAAGTTATAGCGGTATTCCCGCCGATAGACCTTTTGGCGGAGGAAAGGGCTTCCAACCAAGGAACGAACAAAGAGGGTAGGACCATAAACAGAAATCAACTGATGAGCAAATGGCAGCAACGTTGGGCCCACGCCAAGGAAGGGGAGTGGACCCGAACCCTCATCCCCAAAATTGACTCATGGTACAATCGCAAACAAGGTGAAGTCAACTTTTACCTCACACAAATACTAAGCGGTCATGGTAATTTCGCCGCTTATGTTAATAGGATAGGAAAAATAGAAAGCGACAGCTGCCGCTACTGCCTAGTAACGGATACTGCTGAACATACTTTATTTCAATGTTCGCAATGGGCTGATATTAGGGCCATAGCAGAACAGGAGGTAAGGGAACCCATTAACAAGCAGAATATGGCCAATCTCATGATTAAGAGCGAGGACAATTGGAAGACAATGACAAATTTGTGTACCGAAATCCTTAAAAGAAAGGACGAAGACGAACGAAGGGATGGTGTGGCAAGTCACAAAGGCCAACCCTAGATCAAAGAAAAAGAAAACAGAAAAACTAGGGCGGTAAAACCGTCCGGGCTGCTCACCCTCAAGGAATGCGCAAGCGATACCGGGGTGGCGTACTTTTAAGCCAAGTGATAGTAGGGGTTTAGTGAGTGAGAGCCTCACACACAGACTGGTAGAGCTTCCCCTAAACCACATATAAAAAAAGCATCACAAACGAGTTCAAGCAGGTCTACGAGAACAGGATGAGGAACATCGACGGCGAAGGCGGCGGAGACTGCAACAAGCAGGAAAGGATAAATCTTCAAAGGGACTGGATAAAGGATCTAACGGAACAGAACGATATGCTTTTCCGAGCCGTTGAAAAACTGGATGTGGAGGCCACGGAACGCGTCAGGGCTCTCGAGCGGAAACTGATGAAGATCTTAAAAAATGCCAGCCAGGTGATGTCCGGATACAAAGTCATCTCCGTCAACTTGGAAGAAAAATTCTAGCAGACCGAAATGGTCAAGGGCGACAAGACCAGACAAGACCAGTGTGAGCAGGTGGTGGCAGCATGGAGTGTCCCGACGGTTGCGAAGACGACAAGTGCTCCAACACGGCGAGCACCCTAAGCATCATAAACGAGTTCAAGAAAGTCTACGAGGACAAAATGAGGATCATCGACGGCGAAGGCGGCGGCGATTGCAACAAGCAGGCAAAGGTAAGTCTTCAGCAGGACTGGATAAGGGATCCAACGGAACAGAACGATATGCTTATCCGAGCCGCCGAAGAACTGGAAGTGGATGCTCTCAAGCAAAAACTGATGAAGAACTCAAAAATGCCAAACAAGTGATGTTCGGATACAAAGACATTTCCTTCAACTTGGAAGAAAAGTTACAAGAAACCGAAATGGTCAGGGATGACAAAACCAGACAAGACGAGACAAGAGCAGACTAGACCAGACTGGACCAGACAAGGCATTACAGTACCAGACAAGACCAGACAGGACCATACAAGACGAGAAAAGACGAGAAAACGAGAGACTTACAGTACCAGAGACCAGGACCAGACAGGATCAGACAAGACCGTACAAGAAAAGAAGAGACTAGACAAAACCAGACAAGACTAGACAAGGCCAGATCAGACAAGGCCAGACAAGCCCAAGCAAGATTAGACAAACAAAATCAGACAAGATCAGAAATAGCCGGACAAGACCGAACAAGATCAGACAAGATCAGATAAGACCAGGCAAGGTCAGACAAGACCAGACAGGACCAGCAATAACAGACAAGACCAGACAAAACTAGAAATGATGAAATATGGTGATTATTAATCGTTATTGGTCAATATTTAATGAAAGGTAAGTTCGGAAACTGGAAAAGTTAGTAACTGACGCAGCAATTATCTAGTTTTAATTAAAACCGATCGATCTCTCATTTGAGAACTACCTGATTGCAGCAATTCATTATAGACTATGTACATGGCCATAAGTTAATTAAATCTAATCGATTTTTGAATTATCGTAAACTAAACTAGACTAAACAGACAAGACTAAACAGACAAGCCTAGACGGACAAGACTAGAAGGGCAAGTTTTGTCTTGTCAGGACTAAACAGATAAAACTAGACAGGACTAGACAGACAAGACTAGGCAGAAAAGTGTAGACAGACAAGACTAGACTGGCAAGACTATACACACAAGACTGGACAGACAAGACAAGACAGGCAAGACTGGACATACGAGACTAGACAGACAAGTCTGGACAGACAAGACTGGACAGACAAGACTAGACAGACGAGAGCGGACAGACAAGACTATACAGATATGACTAGGCAGACAAGACTAGACAGACAAGACTAGACAAACAAGACTAGATAGAAAAGATTAGACGGACAAGACTCGATGTATAAGACTAGACAGAAGAGACTAGACAGATACAATTAGATAAACAAGACTGTTTAGTCTAATGTGTGCCCTCAACTCTATCCTTGTCTGTTTAAGCACGGTTTTGTCGAATCAGAGTGTTAGATTAGGCTTGTATTACCATGTCTTATGAATTTGATAAGGATTTAGTTGTTGGCTAATATGAAACAAGACTAGACAACAACTACTAATGCTAAAGCCAATTAATACATTATGTGAGACACGAACCGTGTTAATTTTATAATTGATTTATGAGCAATAAATTTTTGCAATTAAAGATAATTGCTGTTTTTATACAACAGATTGACTTTGGCCGGCATTATTGACTAGTAAACACAATATATTAATGGGACATTCGCAATTTGCCATCAATAAATTAATCACGTGCTTATCTGAACAAGCGACACGCAGTTTTAGAGCATTTAATCCCGCTGCAGATATTTAAACGTCTAGTTTGATTCCATTCAAAGCTTCACAGATATTTAGTTGCGAGTATTCAATAATAGTTGCTAGTTTGTGCTTGTAATAAATTCTTGTTGCCGCACGAGGCTGCACGAGAAAATGCAATTTCAGGGAGTTTTCTTTGTGTCTTTGCCGTTTATTTAGACCGACCGACGTGTAATAAATGATAGCATCTGCACGGAACCGGTGAAATCCCTCATCAATTACTTATAGTTCAATTATGGTAAATTGTTGATGTAGTTTGTTTCGGTCAAGGATACAACAAGTATTATAAAGCGTTCTGTTATACTGGGTATATAGCAGTAGATTTATTTCTCATTATTATCAAATTAATTTACTATAAGTTAGCCAAATTGGCGAATGCGCCAGGAAATTATTAATTCAGTAAAAAAGTTAACGATTTATTGACTTTAGTAAAGGTCTACTTTAATACTCACTTTTCAATTGGTTTTCCTAAGTTTTAATTAACCATTCCCTGGATTGTCTTTGATAAATTAATCAAAATCAAAAAACGTTTATTTCCCTATGTAAGCTTGCAACACATATATACATATTTACCTGTATATACATATTTACGAACTAAGTGAAATTATGTCATAATCATCATTTCTCTATTTCTTTTATTTTTGCGAAATACTCGGCCATATCGTATGGTATCAATATCAATTAATATATTCCGTATATCCTGTTTAAGTTTATTAGAATTCGTTGTACATTTTATTCTCTTCGGTAGTGTGTTATATAGTTTAATATTAATATATGGAGGTCCCTTTTCGGTCATTGTTAATCTATGTGTAGGTATTGTATAGATCAGTTCTTGAATTTATATTACCATTCCTATGCTTTTCAAATATGTTTTTGTATTTGAAGGTAAACACTAGTGTTTCATATACGTATAATGCTGTTATTGTTAACACAGGTGCTGCTTTAAATTTTCCTCTACATGTCTCTTTATATTTCAAGTTTTCTATTATTCTTAAGGCTTGTTTCATCACTTCCTCCTCCCCAGAACATTATGCAAAATTTTGCATGGCTCTGGAAATTGGTCAAGTAAACTATCTTGAGGACCTTTCTCAAAATATATTTCTGTAGTATCTTTAGGGCGAATACTGTTCTGTTTAATTTCTTGGATACTTCATGTATGTGTTGTGTCCAGTCCAGGTTACTGTCAATAGTCAGTCCTTGTAGTCGAACGTGTTTTTGGAACGCTGTCTTTTCGTTGTTGATTGTTACGTCTATTGGGTATTTTTTTGTGTTTCTTTTTGTCTTGAAAACAATAACAAAATTTTGTCTCCTCGTTTACAATTATTTTATTTTCCGTAAACCATTTTATCAGGTTTACCATGGTTGAGTTTATGTTCGTCGTTATATCTTCTGTCCTTGAATTTATCGTTAGTATGGTGGTATCGTCTGCGTGGTTAATGATTTTGTGTGGTGATGTGGCGATGTTTTCGGTAGGTCATTTATGTACAGGGTGAACAGTATTGGCCCTAGGATACTTCTCTGTGGAATTCCTACATTCACTAGCCTGGCCAAATATGTGCGTACGCGGACGACATACTTCTTTCTTCTTTAATCCATAGCCGGCGCATGGAGAGGTGGTCGACCTCGTAGCCAGTACGCTGCTGTTGGTGCCGCTAGATTCCGTGCTCCATTTACTATACGCTTCCATGCTAATCGATCAGTTGCAACGGTTCTTGCCTCAGCTGTTGTTATTCGCTGGTTTTTTAAATCGTTCTCTACGTGTTTCAACCATGTGGTCTTCGGTGCTTGTTTTTGTGTTCTCCAATCAAGAGGTCGTTTTTTCCATAGGAGTTTGTGCGGTACTCGATTGTCGCCCATCCTACAGATGTGACCGAACCATCGTAATCGGCGTTTTTGAATTTCCTCAACAATCGGTGTCTGTTGGTCGCACCTTTCTCTGATTGTCTCATTTCGGAGGTGGTTGAGGAGTGAGACGCAGAGAATCTGTCTCAGGTATCGCATTTGGAAGGCCTCGAGCTTGTTAAGGTCTGGTTTGAGTAATGTCCATGTTTCCGATCCATAAAGAAGAATTGGGAGGATCAGCGTCCGGTATAGGCGTATTTTGGTTTTGATGGTAATATTCGTCCGCTTCCATATGCACCACTTGAGTGAAGCAAACGTTGCTGTTGCCTGGCCTATCCGGCTGTGAACTTCGGCTGTCGAAGCTACTTTCTTCTCCACAACCAGTGATCCCAAATATTTGAACTATGGTACCTGCTCGATTGTGGTTCCATCGAGGTAAACTCTGGCTTCAGATCCATCCGTTGTAAGCACTTTGGTCTTATCCGCATTGATTCTCAGTCCGTATGACTGGGCAATGCGGGAAATGTCATACAAGGTGTCTGTTGCTTCGGCATCTGTGTTGGCGAAAACCGCACTGTCATCGGCGAACATCAGATCGGTTAGGAAGTTTTTGTCATCATATCGAACTCCGCGTCGCCCATCAAACGCTTTTCGCATAATCGTGTCGATCACAATGTTAAAAAGGAGCGGCGAGGCCACGTCTCCTTGCCGGACTCCGGTTCGAATCGGGAATTCCTCAGACATGTCGTTTCGGATACGAACATTGCTGGTTGAGCCGTCGTACGATGCTTGAAGAAGTTGAATGATTTTCAGTGGCACGTGTTCGATCTTCAGGGCTTCCCACAAGCTTGTCCAATCGATGCAATCAAAAGCAGATTTGAAATCGATGAAGACGATGACAGTTCGTTTGCCACATCGAATTCTTTCTTCCATTAGCTGACGGAGAGCAAATATCTGATCGATGCATCCTCGATGTGGTCGAAATCCAGCTTGTTCTTCCCGGCTTGTTTGCTCTCGATGTTTCTGTAGTCTTAATTGTATGATTTTCATAAATACTTTGCCGACGATCGAGAGGAGGCTAATACCACGGTAATTCTTGCATTCCCGACTGTCGCCTTTCTTCAAAATAGGCACAACAATCGCTTTCTTCCACACAGATGGAACACAATCTGAATGCCATATATGCACTGTGAGAACGTGAAGTTGATGTAATAAGACGTCTCCCCCGGCTTTGATCATTTCGGCAGTTACTTGATCTCCTCCCGGCGCTTTACCATTTTACAGGGATTTTATTGCCGTCTTCACCTCATTGATTGTTGGTTCAGTATCGGGAAACTGATTTATCGGCTGCTCAATAATCGGCAGTTCGGGTGCTGGACCTACTGGCGGATTGTGGTTGTACAGCTGATGAAAGAATTCTCTCCACCGCTGTAGACGTTCCTGAGGAGAGGTCACGAAAGTTCCATCTGACGACATACTGATCATGGCTAGGGGACAACAGAACTCTAGAAGAATTGTTTTTAAAAATAGAAGAGGAAGCGTGCAAAGTCGGCCTGAAAATACATGCAGATAAAACAAAATACCTAAAACTGTCACGTGATAACCCAAGAAGGGCTCCTCAGAACTTCATTATAAATGATCATCGGTTTGAAGAAGTTCAAAATGTCAAATATCTTGGAGTAACTTTCAATAACACAAATAATCTATCACTGAGGGTACAAGATAGAATCCAAGCTGCGAATCGATGCTATTATTCACATCTCAAGCTCTTCAAATCAAAAATCATCTCGCGTAAAGCAAAACTGCGAATATATAAAACCCTGATCAGACCCGTGCTAACTTATGGAGCTGAATCCTGGAGTATCTCGGAAGCAGACAAAAACTCTCTTCGTATTTTTGAAAGACGGATTTTACGTAAGATCTTTGGACCAGTGAGAGAGGAAGAAGGATACAGAATTCGCATGAACTACGAACTTCAAGAACTAATAGAAGGTGAAGACATAGTAAGATTCATTAAGGCACAGAGACTTCGATGGGCGGACCACATGATTAGAATGCCGAGTGCAAGAACACCCAGATCCATCCATAAAGCGCAACCTAACACCCCAAGAAGCAGAGGTAGACCCAGAACCAGGTGGAAAGATAAGGTAGAGGAAGATGTTGAAACTCTACAAGTAGGAAACTGGACACGTGTTGCTAAAGACCGTCAAAGCTGGAAGGGGATTGTTAAGGAGGCCAAAGCTCACCCTGGGCTGTAGAGTCAGAAGAAGAAGAAGAAGACTAGCCTGGCAGATGATTTTATTTTCCCTTGTGTTGTGCTTAATTGTGTTATTTGCTTCCTGTTGGATAGGTATGACCTAATCAGCTCGGCTACGTTTCCTCTCATTCCATATTGTTGTATTTTATTGAGCAATATATTATGGTCCACTGTGTAGTATGCTTTCGACAGATCTATAAGTAAGCCGCTGGAGATATTATTTGCTTCTAGGTGTGTCAGTATATGACTCACAAATTCAAAACACGCCGTCTCTATTGATCGACCGTTAATAAATCCGTGCTGCTCCTCGCACATAATTTTTTGCTTTGTAATAAATTGTGTAATTTTATCTGTTATTACCTTCTCAAATATTTTAGAGAATGCCGATTGAAAGCTTATTGGCCTATAATTATCAATATTATTTTTATCTCCCTTTTGAATACTGGTACAAGTAATGATACTTTTAGTTTATTCGGAAAAATTCCGTATTCAAATGAATTATTAATAATATACTCTAATGGCCCTATTATTTCCTCACATGCTTCTTTTATAATCATTATGGGGATATCGTCAAATCCAGTGCTTTTTTTATTTTTTAGATTTTGAATGTTTATTCTTATTTCGTTGTCGGAGCTGGCGAACAGGAACATTACCTTGTGTTGCCGTCTATCTTGTTCTGATGTTCAACAATTGGTAGCTTCCTTATTAGCTCATGTGCTCTGTCAGCGAAGAAATTGTTTATACTTGTGACTTCAGTTTCTGCATTTTCTAGATCCTGATTCTTAAAACCTTCTTTATTTTTGTCGTTTATATGGACTATTTGTTTTACTGTCTTCCAGGTTGTTTTCATGATATTATCGCTTTCCATTATTTGTTTTTCGAAAAATTTTCTTTTTTCTTGCTTCAGTTGTAATATATACTTTCTGTGTGTTCTATTGTATTTTATTTTAAGGGTATTGTCGTAACGTGATAATATCTGAAGTAATTAATTCTCTTTAATTATCGCATTATTAAATACTTCGTTGTTTCTTTGCTTATTTCTTTTCCTAATCTTGGGGAAGTACTCGTTGAAACCTATCATGAATATTTCTATGAAACATTCCCATTGACTGTTGACGTCTGATTTATTAAGTTGTTGTAAGTGGTCCGATGTTTGTGTCCGTAGATTTTCTTTAAACTTTTCCTTGTTTTCGTCTGAGAATTGCCTGTATATGTAATAGGTCTCTCTTTTCTTGATATAGAAGGTGATTTGTAGGGCGTAGTGATCAGATACGTTAATTGTATCTGTTTTGTATTCCCATTGTAAATTGGTCGCTAAGTTGTCAATGCATGATCCAGATGATGTTTCCATCATAGTTAATTTGACATTGAAAGACTGAAGCAATTGTGTTATTTGTTCTTTCTTTGATGATTTTTTAATAAAGTTTATGCATTGTTGAGAATGTTCGTAGGTATTCGCCGGATACGCACGGTTTCCGGATTCGGTTTCCTGATCCGGATTCCTGATTCGGCATTCCACGAGACTAGCGCAGACATTCGATTTTTTGTATTAGGAATTTAAACTGCCAGTAGGTAGAGAGAGGCTTTCGTGAAAGCACGTTTAAGATGGACGATGACAAATTAATTTCTATTGCACTTTTACTGACGCTAAGTAAGAAAACGTCGATATTGGGTACACCCACTAAACACCAAAAGAATAAAGTTAATTCTAGTCAATTCTATCTGAAAAAATCAAAATTGCGAGCTCACCCAGAAGAGTTCTTCAAATTTTATTGGATGTCAATGAAATCCTTTGATGAACTTCACAACGGCATAAAAGGGAAAATTAAAAACAAAATACTTCTAAGATGTTATGTTTCGATACGGAAGAAAAGTTCCGAACCGCAATTTCCGTTCGTGTGCGGCGGATTATCAAAAATGTATGCGATGTACGCAGCGTTCGGGATGACGTCATTCGGTTTTTTCCGTTCTGAATGACTTGTTTCCGAAACGAACGTCAGGTTTTTTTTCCTTCAAAAAATGTACTACGTGTGCGCCCAGTTGAACATTTTATATGTAAGGCAAGCATTCGGGTCTCCGAATCGTGAATCCTGATCAGGAAACCGAATCCTGCAACCGGACATATGTGCCCGGCCTAATACAATAGATCTCCTTGTTGCTAGTCCGGCATATGCTATCGATTGTAGTATGTTGATAGATGTTGCTCAAAACGGACTCCTAAGAATTTGGTGAAATTTGCTCTTTTTAAAGTAAGTTTTCCTGAAGTTAGTGGCGTAATCACTTCTCTGCGTGTGAAAGATCATAAATTCCGTTTTGTCCAAATTTAGGTGGAGTCTATTTGCAGAGAACCAGCTTGTTATGTTTTGTATAAGTCTATTTACTTCTAGCTGTGATTCGTTTAAGCTATTATTAGAGATTAAAAAACTGGCATCATCTGCATAGAGAGTCATTTTGAGAATATGTAGAAGTATAAAGCAAATGAAGTAGGCGCTGACACGCTTCCCTGAGGAACTACTGTATAGGATATTATTTTTGAAAACTCGGTTTGGGTAGTGCTAGATCGAATTTGTACATATTGTGAGCGATGTTTAGGTACAATTGCAACCGCTCACCCTGCTTTCCCTCTTATTCGGTATTTATATAATTTATTGATAAGCTGTATGTGATCACCGCAGTCATATGCTTTACTCAGTTCGCAGAAAATGCCGATAGGAAACTTTCCAGTATCGATTTCTGCGAGTATTTTATTATATAAATCCAGCATGGCTGTGATGGTTGACTTGCCGCTCTGGAAACCATTTTGTACCTTAGGTATAATTTTGTGCTTGTTAATAAATGGTCTTAAGCGAGATAAGAAACAGTATTCAAGCATTTTAGAGAACACTGAAATTAGGGCAATGGGCCTGTAGTTGTTTAGTTCTTTTTTATCGTCTTTCTTATAAATGGGCACGATGGTAGTTACCTTTAAAATGTCTGGAAATTCCTCAGCCTTGCATGAACAGTTTACTATATTCAATAAACGTTTTATAAGGTGATGAAAATTATTGATATGTGAGGAAAATTATTGAAATCACCTGCCATAGCAAAGTTTTTATTCTCTTTTGTTAGTTTGTTTAGCAATTGGTGTAGTTTAACCAAAAATATATCGATACTTGTAAGTGGTGCTCTGTATATGCCTATAATTACTATTGTTTCTTTATTAGTGTCTGTTTCTATGGCAGCGCATTCGAAAACATAGGCTTCGGCCATGTCATTGATATCTTTTCTGGAATCGCTAATTATACTCTGGTTATTGTATACTGCTACACCTCCGTGGGCACCTTCTTTCCGGCAAAAGCATGATTTGAATTAGTTTTTAATTATGTATGTTTCTAGTTGGTTTTTACTCTTCCAATGTTCTGTTATAATCAGGAACTTACAGTGTGGGTTTTCCTCTAGCATGTTCTCGATTCTGTCCACGGAGTTGCCGAGTGACTGGGAGTTCTGATTTGTTTATCTTTAGATGATTATATCTTTAGATGAGTCGGGCCTTGGTTGAGGTGGTGCCCGAAAATTTTGATTTCTTCTTCTATCTTCTAGAAGGAATTTGTATCTTTGGTGTCTAATACCTTCAGGCCAAAATGAATCCTGGTAGACCTCCTCTATCAAGTCCATTTCTACACCGACTTTAAAACATTTGTTCTGCGGTCATTTGTATGGCTTCTTCTACGATGAAGGCTTTGCTGGTTTTTCCTGTTTTTAGATATTTCACTATCATTTCCTCGTTTACATAATCTTTTGCTCTAGAAATAAATAGCCATATTTTAGGATTATTTTATTTTTTATAAACCTTTTATAATCTTATAATCTTTTTTATAAACTTAACCCCTTCAGACCTGAATTTTTTCGTTAAAAAAAAAATATTTTCATATTAAAATTAACGTAAATCCTGTAAAAGAATACAACAGTATACTTTTTATAAAAATATTTATTTATTTATTTATACTTTTTATATGTACATTTTAATGGACATCTGGTCCTAAATTAAAGTTTTCCACTTTCATAAAATCCTACGAAATATTAGTAAAAAAATAAAAATATTATAAATATTTGGTAAAGTTATGTTATAAATATTTGGTTTCGTAGAGGTTTTTTCAAAACAATTTCTCACTTTCAATAAATATAAGTGTACCTGACATTTATCACAATAAAAATGTGTCCTTCCTTAGCATGAAGGCAACTTTCATCGTGTTGCTTCTTATTTGTCATCAATTTGGGGCATATGATCTACATTATCGCACTGAATTTTTGTCATTGGTCTTCTTTCACAGCAACTAAATTTTCGTGATTTGGTGGGTGTATTTTCTCTATTTTGCGAAGGATGATCACTTGTTTATATATTTACGGGTTTGTTCATATAAATTAGGATTTTGGCAACATGCATGCGAAATTCCAATAAATCCATAATATCTATTACGAATTTTGGCTTTGATGCAATCTTGTTGTATTCTACCCAACTATTAGATAGAGCAAAATCTACAAAATGCATAATTACTCTAAGCGTCCATTTTTGTGATCTAATATATATATGTGATATAAACTAATATACATATCGAGCAAATAAACTCCTCCCATGCTTTTGTTATATTCTTTGATCTCATCAGGTCTGTCAATTTTAATATAGGCTGATTGTTGCTTGTCCCACCGTTTAGCTTTATCTGTTCTTCGAGTTCCAAGAAAGTTAGAAGCCATATGGACTGGTTTATTGTCCAGCCATTTTACCATTATACTGCCAACCTGACTAACTAGGTCTTCGAAATAGCCCCTTTTCTTCTTTTTGAAATCTTTATCAGACATAAATGGTGGTTTATAAAACCTATTCATACGAACTGTACCAGCAGCATACATTTTCACTTAAAATAATTGTGAAAATATACACTATGACCTTCTTTTTTCATAATTTCTACTAATTCTAAAACAATTGCCCTACTTTTTCCATAGGGACCATTCCGAATACATAAAACAAAAATTTTCAATCCCCACTTACATTAATTTTATGGTTATTTATATGGTTTATTTTGAACAACTGTAAATGTAATCATTTGTTCGTCAATAGAAATAACTTGTCCAATTTCTAATTCCTTACAGCGCTATTATGGATGCAGTACTAAGCATCCATAATAGGCCTGACCTTGTAAAATTTATCTGCACAAGAGTTAGGTCATTCTAAATTATTGACCAAATGTAGCATCGTTCGTAGCTGGAAGAATCTATTTTTTTGTCATGTTTTCCAAAGAAACATTTATACCAAGGACGGAACTCCAGTACATTCGTATACGTGGAAATTTATGTAGGCATCCAATTGTAATATGCAAGCCAAATAACGTCTCAATTTCATTAGTATTTGTTGGTTTGAATTGAGATTTTCCTTGTTGATGTGCGTATATGTTTGTATTCGGCCATTTGTTCAAAAATTTCAGGTGTTGTCAGGTGTCATATATTTTGAAAAGTATTCTATAGGATTTGGTACTACTGAATTCTTGTCATTGTCCGTTCTTGTCATTCTCTATCCATCCAAAAATTGGTGGATTATTATATTATTATTAGTTTCTCTTATTATTCTCTTATTTTGAAATTCTTCTTTAGTGGGTTCTCTAGTGGGTTCTAGTGGGTTTTCTAGTGGTAGTCTTTAGTCGGTTCTCTATCTAGTACGCCTATATTCGCATTTATATTATCATTTTCTTCTTCAAAAGTTTCACTTTCTCTTCTGTCTATGGTGTCCTCACCTTCTGGTTCTTTTCTTAGTCTTTCAACTTCTTCTACTTCATCTACACTTCCTTCCATGCCATCAAGATCTGATAATTCCCCATTTTCCAACATTTGTAATAATTTGTCTACATCTTTTTCATTATCCAAATAAAATTTGTCAAATTTTATTATCCATCGTAAAGGATAATAATACACAATGTAACAAATATTTCCATAAATTGTCAACCTATTACAGAGAATTCAAACCAAAACTTGCTACATTTCTTTCTACCCTCTGGGACCGAATGTACATTATGATGTACATACTTCATATAGAGGGTATAATACTAAACCAAATGTAAAATTTGTTTATAAAACTTCATTACTACCTAGATAGATCCATTCTTTAGTGATTTATACATTTTTTCAAACTAACCTGAAGATATAAATTCAAAAAACTATAAAATATCCGAATTACCAATTTCAAGATTACATAAACGTCAAACTGCTCACAAGAGAATCATAGTAGTTCAAAACAGAAAAGACAGATAACAATACAGACGTTATTTGTTGATATTAGTAGACTATTGGTATTTACATTAGGTCCCGCAACTAAGTTTAAACCTATACCTAATAAAATACAGCATGATAAATGTTATGTACATTACAATGTACACAGGGTCTTAAGGGGTTAATAAAGTCGGAACACAGCCTGAATATATAAATATATTCAACCTTTCTGTAGCTCTATAATATTATTGAGTCTTTTAAGTTATTTACTAGCCATCAGTTCACTTTCGTAGCACTAAATAAGAACTAGAAAAAATATTGTTTTTAAGATCATGTCTTTGTATTAACTTAAGTGAATAGCCATTTCCAGACGCGTTTCGAGATTAATCTCTCATCAGTGCAGCTTTGCTGTTATGAATTATAACTTTTAATACACTTACTTGAAACTCTCGTGGATGACTAGAGGTTAGGTATTTGTAATTTGATATTTCGTGAGAGAGATATGGTTTTACCATATTCTGGTAGTATGGTTTTTACCAATAGTAAATTATCATTTAAATCAGGGGTCTCCAAACTACGGCCCGAGGGCCACATCCGGCCTGCGGACAGATTTTGTCCGGCCCGCGGAGAGCTAGCATACTTGAAAACTCCTTTTAGAGAACATTTTTTTTATAGCAAATTAAATTTAGTTTACTGAAGTATTCTAATTTTATGTTGAATAATTATTAATATGACATCTACATTGATATGGTCATGGGCTAACTACTCATAACATTGTTGTAGGCTTATTGTAATTGTTTTTGTGATAAGTTGGATAAAGAAACACAGAATTGTAATGAGTAAAGACATGTATAATATGCAGAAAATTTAACTTCACTATATAATAACTAACAAATTATTGAAATGAATCAAACTAACATTTTATACATTTTAAATAAAAACATTATAAACTTATAACAAGCATAATGACATATGAAATACTAATGAGATTTATGTAATTGAGATTTTCCACTGACAATAGTTTGTAGTTGTGGACTAATTTTACTTGTACCAATTATTAAAAGATATTTAAGATGCTCATCAGTTAATTTAGATCTGTAAACATTTGTTGTGTACTTCATTTTGGAGAAGGTCTTCTCACACAAATAAGTAGTACCAAAAACAGAAAACAGCCCACGAACAAATTTATGCAAATTATCAAATTGGTTCAGTGGAAGACTCTTATAAAATTCCAACAAAGATGAGTTTTGATATTTGTTCTTAATTATATCACTGCACTGTAGATCAATCATTTCCATTTGAAGTTCCGGGGCTAGGGTTTCAATGTCAGTATCAAAAGGATTCTGAAAAATCTTAATTTGATTCGCAATGGCTTCAAAGTCCGAGAAACGAGTATCAAAATTTATTTTCAAAGCACTCACAGTTTCGATTGCAAAATCGATAGGAAACTCAGTCTCAGTGGTGTGGCTGAATATTTCACATGTTTTAAAATGTGAAAAACATTTACTTCGTAGTTGTGATTGAAACAGTATCAATTTCTTCCGGAATGATTTGATATTAGTGTATAAATCAGGAAGATGCTGCTTTTCTCCTTGCAATCTCAAATTCAGTTCGTTCACATGTTTTGTCAAATCAACATAGAATGCTAACTTCCACAGCCATGCGTTGTTTTGTAATTCAGTAAGAGGGCGATGCTTTTCATTCTAAAAAATGTCGATCACTGCTCGAAGTTCAAAAAAACGCTGAAGGACTTTCCCACAACTAAGCCAACGTACGGCAGTATGATAAGGTAAGTCATTTTCTCCAATCTCTTCAATAAATTGTCGGAATTGTCGGTGATTCAGCCCAAAAGATCTGATAAAATTAACAGTTGATATGACTGGTTTCAGAACTTCAGACATATCCAAACATTTTCCGCACAAAGACTGTTGATGAATGATACAATGTAAGACTAATGGTTTTGAACCACCGTCATTTTCTACAGCCTTTGACACAAGAGCGACCACTCCTTTATCTTTCCCACTCATGTTTTTGCCTCCATCAGTTGTAATACATTTCAAGTTTTTCCATCGAAGGTTCTTTTGATTTATGGCCATTTCAACTCCTTTAAAAATACCTATACCAGTAGTTGTGCCATGAATACTATACATATCAAGAAGTTCTTCATGCACTTCATAGCTTTTATCTACTCCTCGAATATAAATCAACATCTGAGCAGTATCTGACACATCCGTTGACTCATCCAAGGGCAAAGAAAACCACTCAACATGTCCATTTTTGTCGAACAGTTGAGAGGATATATTTTCAGCGATGTTTTCTACCCTTCGAGCCACAGTGTTTGCTGACATACTGACAGTTTTTAGTAAATTTACCTTTTCAGGGCATATTTCTTCGGCTACTGCAAATATGCATTCTTTGATCATTTCTCCATCGGTGAATGGTTTTCTACGTTTTGCAATTTCAAGAGCCACACGAAAGCTGGCACGAGTTGCAGCCGCTTGTTCAGTTTTGAGTTTTGTAAATGAAGATTGCTGCAAATTCAATCCGCGCTTCATAGCTTCGAATTTTTTTGTCCGCAAACTTTCTGTATATTTTGAGTAATTTTGAAAATGTTTTGTTTCATAATGACGTTTAATGTTATATTCCTTGAGAACGGCTATGCTTTCATTGCAAATCAAACATAGCGCCTTGTTACTGAACTCAATTACGAAATACTGAATGTTCCACTGATCTTTGAATTTTCTGCATTCACTATTAATTTTTCGCTTCTTTTCCATACTACTAAATCACACACAAAAGCAACAATTTAAATAAAAATACTGTTACAAAGATGTCTTAAACTTAAACACGCACAAACACGTTTTAAGGAGGTACGCACTATTTTATTTCACAACAGTGTCATAGGAACTGACTTGTGGTTGCGCCACTAGCCTTCTTATATATTCTAATTACTGCCATCTAGAAGTGAGTGGAAGACACCAGAACTTTCTAGAACCAACGATATTATTCTGTACGTGCTATTAGCGCCATCTGTTAGCGATAGAAGGTACTACCTATTTCCGCTTGTGTCCACCAGATGTCGTTTCACGTTACTCCTCATGGGTCGTACTCTACGACTAATCTAGAAACTACAGATAATGACAGGAAAATTAATAATATGCAGTGTTGCCGTTTTGCGGACTTTAGTCCGATTTGCAGCCTTTTTTAAACGTTGCGTACTTTTTCGGACTTTTTTTTGCATCAGTGGACTATTTCACTTTTTACCACCGGCAACAATGATAATATGGTTTTGGCCCTCGGAACTTACTGGAGTAATCAGTATGGCCCTAAGGCTGGAAAGTTTGGAGACCCCTGCTCTAGTGGGTTCTAGTGGGTTTTCTAGTGGTAGTCTTTAGTCGGTTCTCTATCTAGTACGCCTATATTCGCATTTATATAATCATTTTCTTCTTCAAAAGTTTCACTTTCTCTTCTGTCTATGGTGTCCTCACCTTCTTGTTCTTTTCTTAGTCTTTCAACTTCTTCTACTTCATCTTCACTTCCTTCCATGCCATCAAGATCTGATAATTCCCCATTTTCCAACATTTGTAATAATTTGTCTACATCTTTTTCATTATCCAAATAAAATTTGTCAAATTTTATTATCCATCGTAAAGGATAATAATACTCAATGTAACAAATATTTCCATTTGTCATGTCAACCTATTACAGAGAATTCGAACCAAAACTTGCTACATTTCTTTCTACCCTCTGGGACCGAATGTACATTATGATGTACATACTTCATATAGAGGGTATAATACTAAACCAAATGTAAATGTAAAATTTGTTTATAAAACTTCATTACTACCTAGATAGATCCATTCTTTAGTGATTTATACATTTTTTCAAACTAACCTGAAGATATAAATTCAAAAAACTATAAAATATCCGAATTACCAATTTGAAGATTACACAAACGTCAAACTGCTCACAAGAGAATCATAGTAGTTCAAAACAGAAAAGACAGACGTTATTTGTTGATATTAGTAGACTATTGGTATTTACATTAGGTCCCGCAACTAAGTTTAAACCTATACCTAATAAAATACAGCATGATAAATGTTATGTACATTACAATGTACACAGGGTCTGAAGGGGTTAATAAAGTCGGAACACAGCCTGAATATATAAATATATTCAACCTTTCTGTAGCTCTATAATATTCTTGAGTCTTTTAATTTATTAACTAGCCATCAGTTCATTTTCGTAGCACTAAACAAGAACTAGAAAAAACATTGTTTTTAAGATCATGTCTTTGTATTAACTTAAGTGAATAGCCATTTCCAAACGCGTTTCGAGATAAATCTCTCATCAGTGCAGCTTTGCTGTTATGAATTTTAACTTTTTTTAATACACTTACTTGAAACTCTCGTGGATGACTAGAGGTTAGGTTTTTTTAATTTGATATTTTGTGAGAGAGATATGGTTTTACCATATTATAGTAGTATGGTTTTTACCAATAGTAAATTATCATTTAAATCAATAACCTGCTAAGTTCATATCTCTCACGAAATGTAAAATTAAAAAAAAAATCTAACCTCTAGTCAACCACTAGAGTTTCAAGTAAGTGTTTTACAAGTTATAATTCATAATAGCAAAGCTGCACTGATAAATCTCGAAACGCGTCTGCAAATCGCTACTCACTTAAGTTAATAGAAAAACATGATCTTAAAAACAATGTTATTTGTTACAACAAATCGAGTTTCGAGAAATTCGTGCCAAAAGGTCGTTATTTTCGATTCAATCTCCACCCAGTGGCTTCTCGTCAAGCGCAGACACGAGAATAACTGACTTGTGATTCGCACGCTCTGAAGGGAGGATCATAAGGGATGTATTTTTCATTGCGATAACGCTCACTGCAAGCCACAAAAACTAATTTTCTCATAAAACGCAGAGCCAAATCGCTCCCGACTTGACTTTGATTCATTTATTGCCTGTAATAAATTTCAATTGAGATGATCTATGTCCCTTTGAGGTTGACAACACTAACGAGGAAAGATTAAGCAGACGAGATGAGCTAGATAAGAATAAATGGACAAAACTAAGACAAATAAGACTTCAACTTCAAAATAAATGCATTTCTTTTAAATATACAAATACACAATAACAAATATTTACAGAAAATACTGGCCACAAAGGCAGTGTACGTGCGTAGCCAGGAGTCTTTTAAAATAAATAAAATGTATCTTCTTTTATCTTAGAATAAAAACTTGATGGATATTACTGGATATGACTAGACAGACAAGACTTAAAAAACACGAACACGAACAAAGATTAGCTAGTCAAGATTAAACAGACAAGATTGGTCAGACAAGACAGTCAAGAGTAAACAGATAAGATTAGACAGACAAGACTAAACAGACAAAACAATATGAAGAAGACAAGTCAGATAAACCTAGACCTATGAGACTAAGCTGACAAATCTCGATGGATTGAATTAGAGTAAATCTGTTTGATTTTTAAGGTCTGCAAGATGTTGAAACTTGTGATCGCAATAACCGGATTCCCAATTAAAGTTTGTTGGGTTCTCTGGCACGTATTACATTGATAACGGCGACCGCGGCGACGCTCCCCCTTTACAATTCACAGCTAAATATATAACTATTACGTAACCGTCGGGTTCGCTCAACCGCAAAATATAGTCCTAATATTCTCACAGGGCTAGATTATAACTACACTCTAAACTAAATTATAAATGTACAATTACTCTTAAATTGCAAATCTTGTTTGCCTAGCCTTGTCTGTCTAGTCTTATGTGTATAGTCCTGTCTGCCTAGTCTATCTAATCTTGTTTGTCTGGTCTTGTCGGACTGCTCTTGTCTTTTTAATGGGGAACGTAGCAAGCACCTTTCGGTAAACTTGAGCAAGAGGACTCTCTGAAAGCCCACACATACCGGAACCGCTCCTCGCAATACCTCAGGATGATGACATCTCATATTCTGTGTTAAGTACGCCATACACGCTACGGTCTACCGGAAAGGTTAGCTATGCAGGTTTGTTTGCGCAGGTCAACCGCACGTCGGTAGCGTGTATGGGGACGTTCAGATTTACCGGAGCGGTCTTCAGTCCTTTTTGCGATGATAGTAAAAAATCTGGCAAATGCATAATCAATATAAGAATATTCATTATCATATCTCAGCCCAACAACTTATATACCAATACATTTAAATCCACTACATTCCAAAACATACTAGAAACTACTGACGTGACTTGCACAGGTTCACCGTCGAAAGAATTGATTTTCGATCTTGCTCCCGTCGCCTGTGCAGGTTCCAAAAACCCCACAGGTCTATTCCCACACACACTCAGGTCAACCTGCGCAGGCAAACCTGCAGAGGTAGACCTCTCCGGTGGACCGTTGTGTGTATGGAGGGCATTAGAACTATGAGTAGACTTACATCCCTCATCCACGCAATGTGATTAGGGGTTCAGGTGTAATGTATATTCTCTTCCTCGGTTCGGTTTTGTTCGTCTTTTTCCTTTTTGTTAATGATATGTATAATCAAGGTTTTCATTGCAAGCCAGTCTTCTTCAGACTTAAGCCATAATAATAGTTATTTGAAGACTTTCATTCGTCTTGGTTGTTCATACGTGTCTCTCTGTCGTCCATCTCTCGCATAGGAAAACTCTGTATAGAGAGCACTATCCGTAAGGCAGCAGTAATCACAGCGATTGCCTGGGGCCTTGCTGATATAAACACCCATGCCCAGTTAGCGACTGAGTGTGATGATAACCCACTTCTTCGTGCTTTCCTGTCAGCCATGGTAACAGATCTGGGATTAGCTGTCTGGTCTCCTGGCCCTTGTTAGAAGCACTCCAGTATGTTTGCCACTTTTTGAATATCTGACACTTGACTTTCTTTTTCTGCTCCATCTCATTTCTCCCATACCTGTGTTTTTGTGCGTTATACAGGTAGGTCCTTTCTTCGACCATGAACTCTATGGGCGATATGCCGACCATCAGGACGGCGTCGTGTGACACTGTCCTGTACGTACTGCACACCCGTAGAGCCATTTTTCTTTGTACTGTGGAAAGTTTCTGTCCCATTCTTATTTTCTTCATCGTCTCTCCCACACAGGTGCCCCATACAGTAGTGCTAACTGGGCAACCGAGCATATTACTTTCCTCTTATTCTGCCCAGTGTTGTTACCGTATTTAGCACCTTTGCCACGGCTAGTGTTACGTGTTTGTACATGATAATTTTTTATCGATGGTAACTCCTAGATATTTAACACTAAACCTTCTAGTACCGGTCAAATTGACCGTTTTCAAAGATTTATAAGAATTGCCCGCTTTAAACGTTATAATCTTAAGTTATATAATATAAGTACCTAAGAAATGGAACGGACATAGAAGAACACTTTTGAACACTCTCAGAACAAGAAATTTCTGGAACTGACAGAGAGATGCTGATAGATTTTGCAGCAGGAAGGAATCTTATAATCAGCTCCACATACTTTCCCCATAAAAGCATACACAAGGCAACATGGGTATCAACAGACGGACACGCAAACAAGCAAATCGACCACGTAGTCATTGACAGAAGGTGAGCAATTGACATTCTAGATGTCGGAGAACAGAGGGGGCCATGCTGCGACTCGGACCATCAGCTAGTACGATGTAGATACCACTGCAGAATCAATAGGCAAGCGCAGGGTAAAAACAATAAAACATAAATGGTAAATATTCTGACATTAAAAGCATCTTGACATGCGAGAAAAACTAGAAAACCAAATAACAATCAAACTTGATGCAAACTGCGGAGCTAGAACAAATAGTGTAGAGGAGCTGTGGGAGCAAATTAAAACGACTCTGACGGAAGCAGCTACGAATGTACCAGGGACACAAGAAAGGAAAAACAGATAGCAATGGTTTGAGGAGGAGTGTCCAGAACCTACGATGCAGGAAGACCAAAACGCTGAAGAGCCCTTGGAAGAAGAGGAAAATGAACTCACAATAACCTCAACTCTCCAATAAGCAATAACAGCAATTAAAGCACTAAAAAATAACAAAGCTCCCGGAATCGATGGTATCAACTCAGAACTGCTTAAACAAGGGGGGATAAGCTGGCCACCTACATGCACGTACTAATAGTGAAAGAATGGGACGAAGAAACAATGCCGTGCTAATGTACACAAAGCATCATTTGCCCAATCTACCAGAAAGGAGACAAACTATTATGTACAAACTACAGGGGTATCTGACTTCAACCATCATAATTAACAGATTGAAACCGCTGTGCAAGAAACTGATTGGAGAATATCAGGATGGGTTCAGAACGGGCAGGTCCACAACTGACCAACTATTCACTGTAAACCAATGATGGAAGAAGCATGGGAGCACAATACTGATGTGTATAACATATTTGTGGATTTGAAACAAGCTTACGATTCGTTCAACCGCACAAAGTTGTACACGACGCTTAATGAACTCGGCATACCAGGAAAACTGACAAGACTTGTACGCAAGACCATGGAAAAGTGTAGGCAAAAGTGCGCGTACAAGGACAACTAAAAGAAGAATTCACATACTCGCAGGGACTGAAGCAGGGAGATGGATTAGCACCGACCCTCTTCAACCGGACGCTAAAACGGATAGTCAGAAAAACAGGCATCGGCAGAAACAACTTACTAACTAACAAAACTGTTCAGATAGCGGCATATGCAAAGATACAGAGGTTACGATGGGCAGGCCATCTCACAGGAATGGAAGAGGAAGGACTGCCAAAACGGGCCCTCTAAGGCAAAATGGTAGGGGCGAGACCGAGGACAGACCACTAAAACGAAGGGAAGACGCGGTAGAAGAAGATGCCAGAGGGTTGCTAAGGATTGGAGGCTGGAAGACGGTAGCAACGGACAGAAGCGCCTGGAGGAATAAAGTGAGGGAGGCGAAGGCACAACCTTAGGCTGTAGAGCCCTAGGAGAGAGAGAGAGTGGATAAAGAGCTACTTACAACAAGTGAATTGGAGTCAGAGAGGGATGGTGAAAAGGAGAATATTGTAAATAAGCGTCGAGGGCAGAAAAGGAGTGTAACGGCAACGAGCCGTTCCTTTTTTATTTCTTAGTTTAAGAGGGCATTATAATAATTACCCAAATATTTTCGAACAATTTCCGAAAATATTTTATTAGGGTCGGTAATATAATCATCGAGCAGATTAAGAAATATTTGTACTTTCAGTTTTAGGAGGGCATTACGGTGATTACCCAAATATTTTCGGACTGATTTCCAAAAATATTTTATTAGGGTCAATGGTGTAATCTCCGGGGAAATTACGACAAGATGTTTTCTCCGAGAATCGGTAATCACCAAAGCGACAAATAGCCGAAAATAGAAAAATAATCACCTCCAGATGAGGGAACAAGATAACCTGGAGATAATATAAATACCTGGACCCCCGTATAAACGACTTTAGTTCGATCCAGACAGTTCAATCAACACAGTCAAGTGCAACCAGTCAACAGTTCGATCAGAGTTCCGTCAAGACAAACACACGCAAAAAGTCAGCAAGTCGACTCCAGTTCAGTTCAACCAACAGGCGCAACCAACCAACAAAGTCCAGTAAGTCCTGTCAGACACACCAGTCCAGCCAGTGGACCCAGTCAGCGAAGTAACACTAGTTCAGCCAGTGGACTCAGACACACCGGTCCAGCCAGTTGACCCAGTCAACCAGACTCAACCAGCAGTCAGTTAACCAGACCAGTCGAGTCTAGTTCAGAGAGTCCAGCTCCACTCAGTCCCTCAACAGTGTTTGTATCTCTTGAACATTTGTATATATCCATGTAAATAAATTTCTCTGCAATCCGTGAGTGATGATATACTATTCCACAACGTCTCACACCCACAAGAGTTTTATTGCCAACCGAAAGTGATACAGATTCAGAGGATCAACGTATCGAAACTGCTGCTGAAGGATCAGTCTGGGAAGAAATAAACGGAAGTCCCAAACCTGGTAGGATACTCTCTCTCTTAATGGTGCTACAGTCCTAATTAGGATCTGGTCCTTCCCCCAGAGCCACTAACCTAACCTGGTAGGATACCAGCGCATAATATTTTTAGGGTTACATCAGGACCAACAGGATATGCTAAACGACATATACTGAAAGGACAAATGAAGACGGCATTTTCTCTTATCATTGATCAGCGTATAATGGATCATATTATAAAATGTACAGAAGAAGAAGCATTTAGGGTGTTGGGGACTAAGTGGGAGTTAAATGCAACAAAACTAGATGCATTTATTGCTTTGTTATATGCTCGCGGCGCATATGAGGTAAAAAAAATGGATGTTTCATATTTGGGGAATAAAGAAACGACTTTATCGAAATTATGAAGTTCATACGATTTGATAAGAAGAGCGAAAGAAGCCAGCGTTTACAAACCAATAAGTTTGCTATGATATCTACAATATGGGATCAATTTATTGAGAATTCACAAAAATTTTATAAACCTGGTGCATATATTGTAAACCTGGTGATATAATGGGCAGTTGTTTCCGTCGAAGACTAGGTGTAGATTTGCAAAAAAAAAATTTGGAATAAAGTTCTGGTTGGCGTGTGACGTCAATAGCAAGTATATAATAAATGAGTTTCGCTATTTGGGGAAGGATGAAAGGAGAGAATGTTCAACTCCACTTGCCGAGTTCGTTGTGGATCCTTTCACAGGATGCGGAAGGAACGTAACAACAGATAATTTTTTCATGAGTCTCATTAGCCAACAATTTACTTGCAAAAAAAGACTACTATTGTTGGAACAATTCGTTTGAACAAAAGAGAGTTGACAAAGTTAGCCAAAGAAAGGATTTAAAATTAAAAGATAAAAAATAGGAAAAATTACAATGTGAAATTTCATACTATAAGAAAAGAATTAAGGAAACCATGTTCTTTAATTCACAAATTGACTAATAACATAAATAAAATATAATTATTAGTACAAGGTCACAAGAGAATGACATAACTTGATAAATGAAAATAATTATGAACATCCATAGACGCGAAGACGTCAGATCTTGGTCGCATAAATAAAATAATTTCATTTAAGAACACGACATACTGAGTAAGTTGCTAGTTTACATTTAATTTTGATTCAATTTGGGATTATATGATAAGTTCATACTGATGAAGTCAAAAAGACAGAAACGCGTCTATGTATGTTCATAATTATTTTCATTTATCAAGTTATGTAATTCTCTTGTGACCTCGTGATCTCTCTTAGCAGTAAATTGGAGGAGCCACATTGTTCTAATATTTATATTTTATTTATGTTATTAGCCAATTTGTGAAATAAAGAACATAAGGTCCCTTAATTCTTTCCTTATAAAGAAAGTAAAGATAAAATGGCTAGATTTTCAAGCAAATTGTACAAATCAAATTACATACTCTTACAGTGTATAAAAGTAAGCCAAATAAAAAAGTGCTTGTCCTAAGTTCCAATCCTGAATCAATAGAAATAAAAAAAATCAACAAACGTTTACCGGAAACTATTAGATTTTATAATAGTACAAAATTTGGGGTAGATGTGGCAGATCAGCTGGCAAGGAAATATAGTGTAAAGTCGAAAAGTTGTGGGTGGCCACTTCAGGTATTTTTTGGAGCTGGAATAAATGCCTGGGTTTTGTAAAAAAAGCGACAGGTGAAAATATTTCGAGGCAGGAATTTCTATTCCAGTCAGCTTCAGAGCTCGACGAAAAGTATGAAAAACCTCGAGAAAAAATACTTCTACCAACAGCAACCATAACATCAGATTTGAAAAACTTGTCAAATAAGGTTTTGTAAAGATTATAAAACAACAAATCTGTTTGAAGTGCGAAATAGTAGTTTATGATACAACTGTGTGAAGAAAGACTCATTGCGATTAAACCACTCGCCTTCGGCTCGTGCTTTAAACTTCGCAACTCATGCTGCCTTCCACACACGTGTGTCATACATTATTTTATCTACGGAGCATGTTAAAATACTGTTGAATCTACAAAAAAATAATTGTTTCTTACCGATGATATTGTAAAAATTGTAATTTTGACAAACAACATACTTCAAGTCACTGACACAATAAGGTTAGAACGTTCAGCGCCTCCCTAGAAAAAATGCTAACTAGTAAAAACGCAGAGTGACGGGAACACTATTTGGTCGATGTAATCTAGGTTAACCCATATTTAAGATTAGGTTATTGGTTAAGATATGTTAAGATATATTAGAGCCGGATAAATCCAGGCTGAGAGGCTGAGACTTCTTGATTCAAAATAAGATAAATTAATTCAATTTTTATATACATCAGAAAATTTATTTTCACTATGTCTATGTTTTTTGTGTAGTGACGCAAGTCGTTTAATTATGAAACTCCATATGATTTACATTGGACTTTTACGCACGATTTGGACACATTTACACACGATTATAATAATGGCATCCTTCACATACAATAATGTATATATTAATGTGTTCATTTTGGTGTGTGAAAAGAAAATATGTTTGCGGCAAACGTACATTTCAGACTAAAATAATTTGTAAACATTGTAAGGAAGCTGAATAAAGTATGTACATGTAGTACTATAGTATATAAATATGTATGTATGTATGCATAACATTGCATATAAAAGTTTTATTTTATTTGTTTGTTTTTTGAATAATCTAAGATATACTAAATATTTAGGTCAGTTTCTCATGTGGGAAACATGCAAATTTTGTTTCTTAGGTTTATAATTGAAATTAAACTTATATAAAATTATTTAAACTTATATAAAAATAAATTTGGACGAAATTTCATGAATATTCTTCATTTTATATACATTTAGCAATAAATCAACCATTATCTGCATTGGACACTAAAATCGATAACTTTTTTAATTAACGGTCAAACTGACCTAGCGCGGTAAGAATAGGTATGCAAGAACTGTCGGTAGGTTTAGTGTAAACGAGTCTTTAGGTGTAACTGCCGCATTTTTCACTTTAAATACAATTGGGCCTATGTGTCTTCCTCCGGTAAGCACCACCGCTCCGGTCTCTTCTGACGCTACCCTTAGTTATTCTTCTTGTAACCACGAGTTCACCAGTTCTATGGCTTTGTTTGCTCTTACCATTACTTCTCGTTCGTTTTTTTTCCGTTACAACAAAATCCGTCCTTATTTACTCCTGCTGGCAATTCAAGTTTGAGGAACCTGTCATGTAAGATATTCCACAGGGAGGTCCTAGAATAGAGCCCTGTGGAACACTACTAGTCACCTCGCGCGCCGCAACTTTTCCTACTGCTTCCTTTATTATTCTGCGTTCACATAGATATACAGCCATGCCGCAGTCTCGACAGGTGTGGAGCGAAGTCTCCTTCTGCTATCTCCTCCAGCACATTTTGCCAGACAGCAGAATTGAAAGCGCTGTTTACGTCCAGCGTGATCAATGCGCTCATCTTCTGTGTCCTTCTCGTTGCTTCCCGGCTGCTGCCTCTGTAGCAATTTTGATTACCCTGGTAATTGCATCCACCGAAGATCGTACATCGCAAAAGCCATATTGCTATTGGGAAAGGTTTGTTCTTTTTTAACCCTGATTAGGATCAGTTGCTCAAGTAACTTACCTGAGCCATCGAGTAAGCATATTGGCCTATACGGCGAGGTCTCCTGGACAGGCTTGTCTCCTTTCGGAGAAGTACTAGCTTAGCTTTCTTTCACCTGGTCTTGCCTGTCTAGTCTTACCTGTCTGGTCTTGCCTGATTTGTCTCCTTTTCGGAGAAGTACTAGCTTAGCTTTCTTTCACCTGGTCTTGCCTGTCTAGTCTTACCTGTCTGGTCTTGCCTGCCCTGCCCTGCCATTTTTCTAAGGGGGGGGGGGGGTGTCATAACTTTACGTAAAACCCCCAGGTCAAAATATACTAGGGAGTCTGGGACTCACCCGGCTTGGTGTTAGTACCGGTCATACCAACTAAAAACCACTCCCCTTTTTCTTTTGTTCATTGCTTCTAGCATTTGCCGGAATATTGTCACTGAACCGCTTTCGCATTACATCGAGACATTCCGGGGATTTCGTCTAGTCCAGGTGCTTTCCGAACCTTCATTTTTTGAGCTGCGCTAAGAATTTATTCGTTCGTGAAGGGCATATATTCTTCTGCATCTGGTTTTCCCACATCTTTTCTTCATGTTGCGGGAACAGTCTTCTGACAATTCTCATTTTGTTTTCTGCGCTAATTGCCATCGGGGGGAATTTTAGCCTTTTCATGACACTGTAGTACCCTAGACCACACGGATCGTTCTCCACCTCCTTAAATAGAGCCTTCCAGCTGCTTTCTATAGATTTTCTAATCATGTTACGGAGCTTTTTCTTCTCGTCTTTGTCCTTGTTCTGCTCTTGGATTGTCTCATTTGGGAGTCTCTTCTTATTGGTTCTAGTTAATTCCCTGCTCGTTTTGAAGAATTTCTGTATTTGTTCTTTGATCTCATCTGTCTACCAATATACTCCTACGCGTCTTGTGTTGTTACTCTTAATTTTGGGCATTGCCTTGTCACACGCTGCCGATATAAGTTATCGGGTCTTCAGCTGTTTCCACATTGCATTTCTTCAAGCCCAGGTTAACGTCAGCAAGGAATTTTCGGGGGCTGGGTTTGCTCTATTTTGTACTCGTTTCCCACCGAGCGCGTAATAGATGTAGCGATGGTCGCTGTTTCGTCAGGCAGTACTTTAACTTGACTGTTTAGGTCTCCGGTGCCTAATGTAACATCTATTAGGGAGCTTTAATTTCCACTTCTATAAGTGGGTTCTTCGTCTTCATTGGCTCGAGCTGATTTTCCACGGCCTGTTTAGGAAGCAGTCGCTCTCTTTTATCTTCCACTTTGAAACCCCACGCTTTTGCCTTTGCGTTGAAATCTCCAGGCACTAATTTATTTTTGTTCGGTTGGCTTATGCTCTGCTGCAGTTTCTGTAGGTATTCTTCGAATACTTCGTATGTACAATTTTGGCTTGTGTAGCAGTTGTATACTCAGCCCCATTCCATGTTTAACCATACGAACCCTTTGCCTTGGCATTGAACTTTCCATTGATCTTTTCCAGTTGTCGGTTGACCGTTATTGCCACATCGCAGTTTAGATCAGTATGCCACTTCTGATTATTATTATTGGCTATCCGTTTGTTTGGATTTACTTAGCACCATATCAATTTCCATATGGGCAGCTGTCGCGTCTAAAAGGCTGTGTGCGGCAGCACTTCTATTGGTATTTATTTGAACAATTTTTATATCGAAGTGAGGGGTTGATCCTCAGCAGCAGATGCTGTTTTCTCCGTTTTAGCTTACATTTCAGTGTCCAACCACAGTGGCCCTCTTCCTTGCACGTTGTACAGTAGGCCGCCTGCTTGCAATCTTTTGCTTTATGACCACTTTTGGCGCAATTCATGTACAAATTACACCTTTCGGGGCCGCAGCATTCCTGCGGGTTGTGCCCAAAAGCACCTTTGTACTTTCTTCTTGCGTTTGATGCTATAATTGTTCCATCCAATTTTCAGCTGCCCTACTTTTAGTAGATCTTCTGCTGTTCCAGGATCTAGGGTTACTTTGGTTGTTTGCCGTTCCCCATAGGTTGGGCATATATGCTCCACTGATAGTCTGTTGCCAGGTCTTTTCTTGCCTACGGCTATCATGGCTTCAATGATATCGTCTCTCGTTGTTACGCCATCAATCCCTCTGATGAGTAGTGTAGCGTCGTCTTTCCTCTTAACCAAAAATCAAAAAATGAAATCTTGCTTTCATTCATTCTATATGTGCTACTTCTGATCTTAATTTATCTATTTTCCCGTCAGTGTTTTCTGTTACGATCAGCTTTTGTCCTTCCATGGTTTTCCGTATTGTTTCAACCTTTATGCCATGTTATCCGATGTCTATATTTTGCTTGAAGGTTCTTACCAAGACAGCGTACGAGAGCCCATCCGCTTATACCACAAGAGCTTCTGTTCTTGCCCTGGCTGCGCTATCGGTTTTGTCCCTTCTCCTTGGGCTTGTTACGCATATGGATATCTCAATATCTGGAATGTCTGAGTATTTAATCTCCATTATCTTACGTAATAATTTTAAATCAATGTCTGCAGAGCACGGCAGAGCTATACGTTTCTTTTGCATTTTGCTCGTTAATCCTCTGAGTTTTTCAATCATTTTTATTCTGAGTTTGTCTTTTTTCCGGTATCGTTCCCGATATTTCCTTCGGGCTCCTAGTTAGTTTGTAGTTTTAAGTTCGTCGTTGTCTGTGTACACTTTATTGGACGTAATCATGAAGGCTAGTTTGTCTGAGGTGCTTTCGGCTTGGTCTAAGCCCATAATCTCCGGCTATCTGTCTCTAAAGAGTCTGGACAGCCCCTCTTTCATATCATCTTCGAATGTTACACCTATAGTAAAGGTTTGTGTCCTGGAGGACGCCTAATGGGTTTTTCTCCACGATTCTCATCCTATACAGGCCAGCTGGCCATACTTTTTGAGCTATCTCCAGCTTTTCCATTGGGTTGACAGCGGTTTGGATTTCCAGCTCTATTTCCTGTTGTGTACCCATACCTTCCCCATCTCTGCAGAGCTTGTCTCGTTCTTCGCTGAGTAATTTAATCTCCGATTTCATTTTGTTATTTTCAAGTTGCTTGTTGTTATTTTTAAGTTGCTGTATTACGGTTGCAGTATCTTCAAGAGTCTGGGTGCTAGAGCAGCACACGGATGTCGGTGCTAGCTGGTCAGGCGTGGTTTGGGTATCCACGTCGTAAGTAGGTATCTCTATTTTTTCTCATCTGTGGCTCTCGAACCATTTCTGTGCCGTCTTCTTATTTAGTGCGTCCACTTGTTTTTTTATGTGCCCTATGGCTGTTTTTATTTCCCTTTCCGTGTTGGTGTTTTCCTCTGTTAATTTAGCTAGCTGAGCCGTGTAATGCGTCATCATATTAATTGCCTCAATGATGTTGAAGGCAGTTAAGCACTTTTCTTTTTATAGGGTCTATAGAGTCAGCATCGGTGGACTCAACAGATGTGTCTCCTACTTTCCGTTTTTGGTCAACAAGGCAGCAGGTAAAGAATTGTACCTTTGCCTTTGTCCGGGGAGGTGCAGACTGCTGTGTGGTAGCCTGAGGCTATCCGCTGTTTGTGGAGAGTTGCCTTTGTAAGTTTCTGATTTTCCAGTAGCAGTAACCTGCACTCCGGCCTGGTCGCCTACGAAGAGTGCTGGGCGGTCGTTGGTTGGCGGTCGGGGGGAGCCCGCTCGCACACTCCCTACACCGACCGGTACTGAAGTATCCCTCCTCTGCACCGTAAACGTCCTTTTCCGATATCATTGTCATTGTCATAATAGCTAACCTTCCTGCGTCCGCGCCACTGGAAGCAGGAGATTTTTTTGTTGAAGAGGTTGTTTTCCTCTGTGCAAGCCTGTTGGTCCACGGGAGCTTATTTTATTTGGCTCCAACCCTCTAACAGTGCTGAATGCAGAGCCGGCGAGCTTCTTCCCTCAACTCCCTCGGGGGACCGAGTCTTGTCTGCCTAGTCTTGTCTGTGCAGTCTTGTCTGTATAGCCTTGTCTGTCTAGACATGTCTATCTAGTCCTGTCTGTCTTGTGTTGTCTGTCTAGATGTGTCAGTCTAGGCTTGTCTGTCTAGTCTTGTCTGTCTAGACTTCTGTATCTAGTCTTGTCTGTCTAGTCTTGTCCAACGAGTCTTGTCTGTCTAACCCCCTAGTCCTGCCTGTCTAGTCTTGTCTATCTGGTTTTGTCTGTCCAGTCTTGCCTATCTAGGCTTGTATGTCTAGTCTTGCTTGTTAAGACAAATATTTGGACCGAGTATGAATTGTGTATGGTGCAGTTAAAGCGTAGATGAAAATGGTATGTCATAAAAATCGCAGTTGGAACGGACGGTTGGTGTTGCTTTTATTGGCGTATTTACGAGACTCCTTCGAATAAAATATGAGTACTTTGTTTTGCGTGAAATAAATAGACGTTTTATCGGCGCAAAATAAATTCAGTTTCCACTGAAAAAAATCAAGGTTTGGCGCTGTGACTGTTTTATTTTCATTATTATTGCTAATAAAATAGTTTTAAGTTTTTGCAGAAATAAATGCCAGTCGGTTATTGTGTAGCACCGGTTAGGTCTGGAACACACTTGCAAAAATCGGTTGAGCAACTTTTTGGTTGTATATTTGTGTCGTATGGACATTTTTTGGTTGTATATTTGTGTCGTATATTGTGGAGTTGTACCCAGGTTCATAGCATTCCATACGACACAAATATGCAAGCAAACAGTTGCTCAACTTAAAATTGCAAGTGTATTCCAGGTAATTGCATATCCATTAAGGATATGCAATTACGATAGGTTTGTCGTACGTTTGAAATAAGAAACAAGTAATTCAAGAAGGGCTTTGAATTTGTTTCAGGGTTAATTGGCAACAACTTGACAAACAGAATATCATGAGATAACGGGATGAAAGGAAATTCAATTCTCTGCAAGTTTTATTTGAAACATTTTGCGAAAGTTCGCTTAGTTTGCGTGTTATTTGTGAAATTTTGCGACAAGAAAAATGTAAAATAACAACGAAATTTAACTTTTTCAAAGCCGATTATTACCAAATTTGGTAGCAAAAAATCACTACATATAAAGTTTTTTTTATAGGAAATTAAGTTTTTTACAAGTTTTATTTGAAAGATTTTTCGAAAATTCGCTTAGTTTCCGTGTTATTTCCGAATTTTTGCGACAAGAAAAATGTAAAAATAGAACGAAATTTTACTTTTTCAAAGCCGATTATTGGCAAATTTGGCGGAAAGAAATCACTACATATAAATGTTTTTTATAGGAAATTAAGTTTTCTTTGAAATATTTTTCGAAATTTTGCTTAGTTTCCGTGTTATTTGCGAATTCTTGCGGAAAGAAAAATGTAAAACAAGAACGAAATTTGGATTTCTTTCAAAGTCGATTATTTCCAAATTTGGCAGAAAAAATATCACTACGTATCAAAGTTGCTTTAAGAAAATAAAGTTTTCTACAAGTTCTGTTTAAAACATTTTTCGAAATTTCGCTTAGTTTCCGTGTTATCTGTGAAATTTTGCGACAAGAAAAATGTAAAATAACAACGAAATTTTACTTTTTCAAAGCCGATTATTACCTAATTTGGCAGAAAAAAATCACTACATAAAAAGTTTTTTTATAGGAAATTAAGTTTTCTACAAGTTTTATTTGAAAGATTTTGCGAAAATTCGCTTAGTTTCCGTGTTATTTGCGAATTTTTGGAACAAGAAAAATGTAAAACTAGAACGAAATTTTGATTTTTTTCAAAGTCGATTATTACCAAATTTGGCAGAAAAAAAATCACTACGTACCAAAGTTGTTTCAAGGAAATTAGGTTTTCTAGAAGTTTTGTTTAATACATTTTTCGAAATTTCGCTTAGTTTCCGTGTTATTTGCGAATTTCTGTGACAAGAAAAATGTAAAGCTAGAACGAAATTTGGATTTCTATCAAAGTCGATTATTAGCAAATTTGGCATAAAAAATATCACTAGGTACAAAAGTTCCATAAAGAAAATTAGGTTTTCTAAAAGTTTTATTAGAGACATTTCTCAAAATCTCACCAAGTTTCCGAATTATTCACGCACTTTTAAAACAACTTGAAACAATTCAAGTTGCCAAAACGCTACAAAACGCTTTCAAACGTTAAATAATGCCAATAAATTGCAACAACAGGAACAAAATCATTTTTTACGCACAGAAGTATTCTATTTATAACTTGAATATATTTCAATTAGAAAATTCATGATTTAAACATAAGCGGAATATAAACACATTTTACTAGCAAACTATAATGGAAATGTAAATATTTAACTATCGTCCGTCTATTCATGTTAACCTACTCTGGTCTATGTTGTCTTGTCTTTACCGTCTTGTCTGCCAAATCTTGTCTGTCTCATCTTGTCTATCTAGTCTAGTCTGTCTTGTTTCTCTAGTCTTGTCTGTATAGTCTTTTCGGTCTAGTCTTGTCTGTTTAGTCTTGTCTGTGTAGTCTTGTCTGTCTAATCTTGTCTGTCGAGTCATGTCTGTGTAGTCTTGTCCGTCTAGTCTTGTCCGTCTAATCTTATCGGTCTGGTCTTGTCTCTCTAGTCTTGTCTGTCTAGTCTAGTCTGTCTATTCTTGTCTGTTTAGTCTTGTCTATCTACTAGTTACGATCGATTCAAGTCTGTTTAGTTACTAGATAAAATTGACTTGTAGTCAAAGTAGTATACTTTCAGGTAGAACACCCGCTACATGGATATAAAATGTTTACAGAATGTTTTAAATGAATTTAGCGACGATGACAAGTAGGAAATCGTATGGCAAACCGGTTAGTAAAACAAACACGCACGTCCAGCCGCCAAATAAAAACTGCAATATAACTCTTGTTTGCACTATAGATTTGTGCGTTTCTTAAATGTCCATTAGAAAAATTGGCGTGTAATTCACACACTATCGAACGTAGGTGAGTTGTTTCGCGGAAATTTCCTTCATAAGTCTGTGATTTTTTCCATTCTCAGGAAAACGATAATTACTAGCACACAAATAACACCTTAAGTTACTTCATTATTATATTTGTCATTCGATATTTTAATTAATGCTTGTGTTTACATTCCTCAATTACATGCAATATTAATTTGCAAAAAAATATTCAAACAATTTAAAATAATAGACTTATAAGAATAGACAGACAAGACTAGAAAGACAAGACTAGACAGACAAGACTAGACAGACAAGACTAGACAGACAAGACTAGACAGACAAGACTAGACAGACAAGACTAGACAGACAAGACTAGACAGACAAGACTAGACAGACAAGACTAGACAGACAAGACTAGACAGACAAGACTAGACAGACAAGACTAGACAGACAAGACTAGACAGACAAGACTAGACAGACAAGACTAGACAGACAAGACTAGACAGACAAGACTAGACAGACAAGACTAGACAGACAAGACTAGACAGACAAGACTAGACAGACAAGACTAGACAGACAAGACTAGACAGACAAGACTAGACAGACAAGACTAGACAGACAAGACTAGACAGACAAGACTAGACAGACAAGACTAGACAGACAAGACTAGACAGACAAGACTAGACAGACAAGACTAGACAGACAAGACTAGACAGACAAGACTAGACAGACAAGACTAGACAGACAAGACTAGACAGACAAGACTAGACAGACAAGACTAGACAGACAAGACTAGACAGACAAGACTAGACAGACAAGACTAGACAGACAAGACTAGACAGACAAGACTAGACAGACAAGACTAGACAGACAAGACTAGACAGACAAGACTAGACAGACAAGACTAGACAGACAAGACTAGACAGACAAGACTAGACAGACAAGACTAGACAGACAAGACTAGACAGACAAGACTAGACAGACAAGACTAGACAGACAAGACTAGACAGACAAGACTAGACAGACAAGACTAGACAGACAAGACTAGACAGACAAGACTAGACAGACAAGACTAGACAGACAAGACTAGACGGACAAGACTAGACAGACAAGACTAGACAGACAAGACTAGACAGACAAGACTAGACAGACAAGACTAGACAGACAAGACTAGACAGACAAGACTAGACAGACAAGACTAGACAGACAAGACTAGACAGACAAGACTAGACAGACAAGACTAGACAGACAAGACTAGACAGACAAGACTAGACAGACAAGACTAGACAGACAAGACTAGACAGACAAGACTAGACAGACAAGACTAGACAGACAAGACTAGACAGACAAGACTAGACAGACAAGACTAGACAGACAAGACTAGACAGACAAGACTAGACAGACAAGACTAGACAGACAAGACTAGACAGACAAGACTAGACAGACAAGACTAGACAGACAAGACTAGACAGACAAGACTAGACAGACAAGACTAGACAGACAAGACTAGACAGACAAGACTAGACAGACAAGACTAGACAGACAAGACTAGACAGACAAGACTAGACAGACAAGACTAGACAGACAAGACTAGACAGACAAGACTAGACAGACAAGACTAGACAGACAAGACTAGACAGACAAGACTAGACAGACAAGACTAGACAGACAAGACTAGACAGACAAGACTAGACAGACAAGACTAGACAGACAAGACTAGACAGACAAGACTAGACAGACAAGACTAGACAGACAAGACTAGACAGACAAGACTAGACAGACAAGACTAGACAGACAAGACTAGACAGACAAGACTAGACAGACAAGACTAGACAGACAAGACTAGACAGACAAGACTAGACAGACAAGACTAGACAGACAAGACTAGACAGACAAGACTAGACAGACAAGACTAGACAGACAAGACTAGACAGACAAGACTAGACAGACAAGACTAGACAGACAAGACTAGACAGACAAGACTAGACAGACAAGACTAGACAGACAAGACTAGACAGACAAGACTAGACAGACAAGACTAGACAGACAAGACTAGACAGACAAGACTAGACAGACAAGACTAGACAGACAAGACTAGACAGACAAGACTAGACAGACAAGACTAGACAGACAAGACTAGACAGACAAGACTAGACAGACAAGACTAGACAGACAAGACTAGACAGACAAGACTAGACAGACAAGACTAGACAGACAAGACTAGACAGACAAGACTAGACAGACAAGACTAGACAGACAAGACTAGACAGACAAGACTAGACAGACAAGACTAGACAGACAAGACTAGACAGACAAGACTAGACAGACAAGACTAGACAGACAAGACTAGACAGACAAGACTAGACAGACAAGACTAGACAGACAAGACTAGACAGACAAGACTAGACAGACAAGACTAGACAGACAAGACTAGACAGACAAGACTAGACAGACAAGACTAGACAGACAAGACTAGACAGACAAGACTAGACAGACAAGACTAGACAGACAAGACTAGACAGACAAGACTAGACAGACAAGACTAGACAGACAAGACTAGACAGACAAGACTAGACAGACAAGACTAGACAGACAAGACTAGACAGACAAGACTAGACAGACAAGACTAGACAGACAAGACTAGACAGACAAGATTAGACAGACAAAACTAGACAGACAAGACTAGACAGACAAGACTAGACAGACGAGACTAGACAGACAAGACTAGACAGACAAGACTAGACAGACAAGACTAGACAGACAAAACTAGACAGACAAGACTAGACAGACAAGACTAGACGGACAAGACTAGACGGACAAGACTAGACAGACAAGACTAGACAGACAAGACTAGTCAGACAGGACTAGACAGACAAGACTAGACAGACAAGACTAGATAGACAAGTCTATACAGACAAGACTATAGAGATAAGACTAGACAGGGAAGACTACAGAGAAAAGTCTAGACAAACAATGCTAGACAGACAAGACTGGGCAGACAAGAGTAGACAGAGTAGACAAGAGTAGACAAGAGAAACAAGACTAGACAGTCGGAACTAGACAGATAAAACTAAACAATATTTTTACTAAAGTATAATATTTCAGGCTGATTTGAATATTTGACGATGCATCCAACATGTCCTGGATTATCCCGGATCCTGATATTAGGTTGAATATTGAACACTAATTGAATAATCCTATTATTGTTAATGTTAGTAAATAGAAATTAGAGAGACAGTGGTGTCCCAGTAGTTAAGGTGTCAGATTACTAAGCCATTTCCAAGTCTCGGGTTCAAATACTGGGACACAAGCCACCGTCCTTCTGTGCATGGCTTTGGCAAAACCGTTACAGTAATCTGCCCCTCCCCTAATATTGACTCTACCATCCACGATAAAAACTGTAAGGGCTATTGGACTTGTGTCTTAGTCACAAGTGTAGACAGAGGGAAGAGGTCCACTTAGGACTGTAGCACCACCGAAGAAGAAGAAATAGCAATTAAAACGGATTAACGAATTTCATCAACTAACAATGACCTTTGGACCTTATGGAATATAACCTTTTTACATTTTACACCTTAAATTTTAACCTTAATCTATGAACTATAAATATCGATTTATAGATAGATATTTGGTTGGCTTTAGCTACGTACACACGGTATAGAAAACTTGCGTAAAGTCCTGCTATAGTTGGACTATAGCTGTGTGACCGCTTCGTATAGTTCAACTATACGAATAGTTTTGAACTATACGAAGGGGTCACACAGCTATAGTCAAACTATAGCAGGACTATACGCTAGGTTTATATACCGTGGGTACGTAGCTTTATATTAGTAGACTAGTATAGATAGTTATCTAGATTTGGGCAGAAACTACAAAGATCTAATCAAATTTGGCTACAAGTCAATAAAACTAATTTGTAAGTAGTTATCTCTTTCTTGCTGTGTCTTGTCTTTTATGTTTTGAATTTTAATGAAAATTATGTAAAAAATATGAGAAAAAAAACATTGCGACAATTAAAAAAATATATTATAATTATAAATTAAGTAATTTGCGTAAGTAATCATCGATATAAATTAACAGTTTGTTGTTTGATAATTAGATAATTATTAATTGATTTATAAATTTTCCGCAGCCTTTTTATGTAATGATAGCAGCGAGTAAAAATAGCAACAGTTATTAATTGCCGGCAATAAATAGGTTTTACGAGATTTGCAAGATGTAGTTATTTGTTTACTACAAACATATTTCAGCTCTTGTATATTTTAAATTCTCTACATTCTTGTCGAATTTAAAAACTTAGGACTACTAAAACTACTTACATAGTTTTAATACTTTATTCTTACTCGTTTCCAGTAATGGACCCAGAACTGACCCCTGCGGAACCTACAAAGTTAGATCATTCTCGTCAGATTTATGACCATTTACGTCAACAGTTAAGGAGCGTCCCGTTAGAAATGAATGAGTCAGATTCGAATTGTGGCATTAGTTGTTTTAAAAAACTAAAGTTTCAATAAACTTAAGATTGTTTTTTTAAATTAAATAAATATAGCATTTATAAGTATAGCATTTTCTCCGGGTAAGCAATAAAAACACGAAAAAAATTTCCAAAAAATGTTTCATCAAATATTTTCCATCATTTCGTTCGAAAAATAAGTGCTTTTTTGTTTTTTTTCGATTTTATCTAGAACTACACGACAAGGCGAACAAGTCGATGTGTAACTTGTCCGGAAAGATTCAATAATTCGTCCAGAAATTTGAAACTAAAATTTAACGGATTCTCGATTTGCTAAGTAGATATCTCGGAAACAGTTGCAGATAATAATAAACGAATTGGGGCATCGTTTTCAGAAGGTTATTTTCCTGTTTTCTTCAATTCTTGCAGGCGATAGTGAACGGAAAGAGCTAGCGAAATATAATTTGCATATCTGTAATCAGCAGCAAAAATGCTTTCACAAACGTCTCTAGATTTTGCTGTAAGTAAAAAATAACAATTTTGACAAAATCTATTTTCTCGCATTTCGCCGTTTCCGCGGTCTAGACACCTCGTGTAGATGGTAATTCTTAACCGATAGTAGCCTAGAGATATTATATACATTTTCAGACTAATTTTGGGACGCTGAATCGATTGGTGGAGACTAGAGGTCTCTGTGATGAGCCGTGCAAAAGTTATGACAGCGTCAAATCATTCGGAAATGCGAGATGGTGTACAGCTAAAAAATACATAAAACTTATTTATTTGTAACTTTAGAGCGAAATAAACTGTAAAACAATTTTGAGTATTTCGAATTCCATCGGGTAAAAATAAAAATTTTCAACAAAAATATCTACTTTTTCGGTTTTTTTCGATTTTCTCGAGAACGGTAAAAAGCAGCGAAATCATTTTCGGCACACAGAAACTACACGACAAGACGAACAAGTCGATGTGAAAATTGTCCGGAAAGATTCAATAATTCGACGTGAAATTTCAAACTGAAATTTACCCGCTTTGCGATTTGCTAAGTAGATGTCTCGGAAACGGTTGCAGCTAATCAAAAACGGATTGCGGCATCGTTTTCAGAAGGTCATTTTCCTGTCAATACACTAAGACTGTTCGCGGGAAATTTACGATTTTCCGAGATCTTTACTCTAGCGCCGAAATTTCTTAAAAATTTCTTCAATTCTTGCAGGCGATTGTGAACGGAAAGAGCTAGAGAAATATAATTTGCATATTTGTAATCAGCAACAAAAATTCTTTCAGAAATGTTTTTAAATTTTGCTGAAACTGAAATAATAACGATTTTGACAAAATCGATTTTCTCGCATTTCGTCGATTCCGCGGTGTAGACTCCCGGTGTCGATGGTATTTCTTAACTGAAAGCTTCCTAGGGAATATTATATACGCTTTCCAAGTAATTTTGGGACGTTGAATCGATTGGTAAAAAGTAGAAGTCTCTGTGGTGAGCCGTTCAAAAGTTATGACAGCGTGAAATCAGTCGGAAATGCGAGATGATGTACAGCGAAAAAATATATAAAACTTTTTTATTTGTAACTTTAGAGCGATATAAACTTGAAAATCGTTTTCAGCACATCGATTTCATTCGGGTAACTAAAAATATCACGAAAAAAAATTGCAAAAAATTTTTCAACAAAAATTTTCCATCATTTTGTTAGAAAAACATGTGCGTTTTCGGTTTTTTTCGATTTTATCGAGAACGGTAAAAAGTAGCAAAATAATTTTTGGCACACAAAAACTACACGACAAGACGAACAAGTTGTTGTGTAAATTATCCGGAAAGATTCAATAATTTATCGAGATATTTCAAACTGAAATTTACCCGATTCTCGATTTGCTAAGTAGATGTCTCGGAAACGGTTACAGATAATCAAAAACGGATTGCGGCATCATTTTCAGAAGGGCATGTTCATATTAATACACTAAGATTATCCGCGGGTAATTCACGACTTTCCGAGATCTCTACACGAGCGCCGAAATTTCTTAAAAATTTCTTCAAATCTGCCAGGCGATAGTGAATGGAAAGAGCTAGCGAAATATAAGTTGTATATCTGTAATTAGCAGCAAAAATGCTTTCATAAACGGTTTTAAATTTTGCTGTAACTAAAAAAATAACGATTTTGACAAAATCTATTTTCTCGCATTTCGTCGTTTCCGTGGTCTAGACTCCCCGTGTCGATGGTATTTCTTACCGGAAAGCTTCCTAGAGAATATTATATACGTTATCCGACTAATTTTGGGACGCTGAATCGATTGGTGAAGACTAGAAGTCTCTGTGGTGAACCGTTCAAAAGTTATAACAGCGTCAAATCAGTCGGAAATGCGAGATGGTGTACAGCGAAAAAATATATAAAACTTGTTTATTTGTAACTTTAGAGCGAATTAAACTAGAAAATCGTTTTCAGACCTTCGATTTCCTTCGGGTAACAAAAAAAAAAAAATCACGAAAAAATATTCCCGAAATTTCACAAAAAAATCATTTCGTTTGAAAAATATGTGCTTTTTAGATTGTCTTTAAATATATCCACTTCTTTATATAATCCAGCAGCCTTAAACCATTCTTTACTCGTTGTTTCATCATTAGGAAACCTTTGATAACATTATTCGATTAATATAGGGATCAATTTTTGGTCATCATCAACATCTACAATGCAATAATTTCAATACTTACTTATGGAGACTTATCTTGGGACGCGGGGATTGTATCGACAAACACAAGTGAAAACTTGTCGAGATGATTTAAACTAGATATATGGATTTATAATAACACACCACAGAACAAGAAAAAACTATATACGCGGAAAAAATCTAAAATTAGGATAGGCACACCTCAATTGTGTTGCCGTGTTAACTGTCAAATTTAGTACTTCGGATTGGTTAGTAGTTGGCGCAAGCGTACCAGGCATCAATCAGACTACGGTATAGCAATATGGTTGCTATCTCGTTTTGATTTCGGAACTATTGCCTCAAGAGACGCAGTATAGATAGTACTACATATCGATCGCTTCCCGCCGATTGGCCCTAACCCTCAGCGGCACAACTTTTCAGGAGAGAGTAAAAATCTGTGTCGGTGGTCGATGATGGTTAGGGTCAGTAGGCATTTTTTTAATTTTATAATTGAACAACTATTATGTGGGTTAGGGCTTTGAGCTGAGGGTTAGGTCTTTTTGGCTACTTACTATTTGCTTATGTTTTGATTTTTTGATCTGTCGCAGTTGGTTAGGGCGTTTTAAATGAGGGTTAGGGCCTTTTCGCTGTTTGTGTTCTAAATGGGCCATATCATTTTTTATTAAAAAAAAGTACTATCGATATTGTTAAACCGATTAAACGTAAACATCGATAGGAGATAGCAGAATCGGAATCAATCAAAACCCGAAAACAGCAAATTTGAGGGTTAGGGCCGATTGGCCGGAGGCCATCGATATATGTTGTACATATATTATATATGCACAGGTGGGCACAGTTAATCCAAAAAGTTAACTTTGTTAATCGTTAACTGGTTAATAAAAAAGTAGACTTCGTTAATCGTTAAAGCGTTAAAATATCGAAAATTTAATGCAAGTTAAAGTTAACCGTTAAAAGTTAACCATCCAAAACGTATACTGCTTTTGGTAACTTTTGGAATGGGTTACATCGGTAAATAAAACAAAAGCAAGTATATAGATTAATTGATTTAATTATTACAAGCGACAATAGCGGCCCACTCTAAATTCTCACGGGTAGCAGAGCACCTACTATGGAAGAAAAAGGCTATTTTTCATTAGTTGTATGTTCACAATGCCTTTCCTGAATATAAGCATATTAAAATTGTCACCTGACAGTGAAGAGCGTTTAGCTCTCAAAATATCTATCCGTGTAGAAAAAGTCGTTCTACTTTGGCGCTTGGTGGGATTGCAGTATTATAATTAAAAAAAAAGATCTGTTAAATAAAACTTGCTCACCTCGAAAGGCAGCATCCGTAAAAAATGCTTTTGACTTTGAGTCCAGCCAAGTTCTCTCCAAATTCTAGGTTGATTTTTTTTGCGTCCTCTAGAGTCTAGACCTCTTCTTCAGACTCAGAGAGTAATAGAGCTGAAAAATCTTCTCTTTTTTCTTTAGTATGGCTGCTTCCACTAATACAGGCACTATCCTTTTCATTTCCATTTGCCTCCACATTAGTGTTTAGTTTCCATCCACATTAGTCGATACATCGGGTGAACCCTGTTGCCAGCCAGCAACCATGATTGTGGCTGCCGAGCCAGCTGGCATCTTCGTCCTCCATAAACCGTTCAAATCTTTTTTTTATGCTAGTTAATAGGGCATTGGCCAAAGAGGAACGGCTTTCTCGCATTTTCTCTGGATTTTTGCTCTTTTGCGTGGCGCATAATTTAAAAAACAAAAATGACAACATGTCAACAAACAACCAATGTAATGGACTAAAGTTAACGGAAGATCAATTTAACGGAAGTTAAAAAAAGCGTTAACATTTTTTTGAGTTAACTTAAAAGTTAATCAGTTGAGCATTTTGTTGACTTCGTTAATTAACGATTAACGGATTAATGCCCGCCTATGCATATATGATAGTACTACATATAGGTTTGAGTTTCTAATATAGCCGAGTGGCGCTTCTATCAGTGGTTTCACCATAATAAGCAATCACAAATCCCTAAATAAGTTTCCCTTCTGAAAGGGAGAGCCGAGTTGTGACTATGAAACAAGGACGCCTCTAAAATTCAATGAAGCCTTCATAAAGGCGTCCTTTATCCTCGAGATAAGGAGAGATTATGAATACAGGTATTAATCTTTTTTTGTAAAAAATCCCCACAAATTACGTATTTGCGAACGAAATGTTAAAGATGTAACATTAATCACGTATTTACAAACAAATTATTAAAGAAAAGAAAAAAGTTCGAATAATAAATTTAAATTAAATATTTTAAGTAACCTCCTACACAAAAAAAAACTCTAAAAAGAAAAAAAAATACCTCTCTTCCCTTTTTAACCTCATTAAAAGTACCATTAATATTTTGATGATGAGCGTCGCCGCGTCTGGGGACTGCTAAGTGTATCAAATAATAAAACCAGAATACAAAGAAATATAAAGAAGATTGATAATGATAAAGTATGGATTATACAAGGACCTACTCTGTGTAAGCAACGTACGTAAGTAACAAAACAACAATATCGTTTAGTTTTCTGTCTTGATTAATTTACTCCGAAAAATTCGCAAAATAAACACAACCGTCAACGACGTCTGCTCTCACGTGTCTGTCCATTCTATTTGACGCCACCGTGCCGCATACCATATCGAATCTCTGCAAGAACTTAGTAGACCTTGTAAGATAGATTGATACATCTAAGTTCATACGTACAATTTGAAACTAGTAGGTATTTTCTATTCGCTATACATCGGTAGGTATAACGAAGATATACTTCTTCACATAGCGGTCCCCCGACGCGGCGACGCTAATCATGAAAATATTAGTAGATTATAGACTTTTAATGAAGTTAAAAGGAGGAGAGTAATTTTATTTTTTTTACATTTTAGTTTGAGTTTTTTTTTTGTGTCGAAAATTTTTAATTTAATTTTATAATTTTTTGAAATTTTGAAAATCATTTCTCAGTGCATATACGCACACATTCAATCCCGTATTTTAAATATTTGTTCTCCACGGATGAATTATCCCAGTGGGAGTCACTTCACTTAATACAACATTGAATATCAACATTTATCCACGAAATATTAAAGCAAACATTTTCCAATTAAATTATTTACTATTTCAAGCTTTCAAATAAATTATTCACAAACTAAAATTATTTACATTTTCACAAATTTTCCGAATAATTTCCAGCAAATAAAGTCCAACGAGTTGACCTAATTAGTCCTAATGTAATCAACGCTTATAGACTACCCAAATTCCCGCTAAATCCAATTAATTAAAAACGTGTTAATATGTTTACTACAACAGCTAGCTTTATAATAATGTTAACTAAATACACGTTTATTATTACTTGATTCAAGGAAACAACAAAGAGCTATTATTAGCATTTATCTTTATTATTACCATTTAGCTACTATCTCAATGTTTTCTATTTACAAGCTCTATTCCCACTGCGAACGTTTTAGTACACTTCTATAATAGACATTGTTTTATAACTATTGACTAGATAGATATCAACTTAACAACAATCATTACTGGCCTTCGAAAAAAAAAAACAACTCTATGTAGATAACTAACATATATAGGACGTAAACAAAAACAGGACTAATCTTGTTGGTGTATTAAAATTAAATAAAGTTTTTAGAGAGAATATTTTGTGGTTGTAGCTATAAGAATCTCAAACCGATTTTCACAAACAAACCATGTTTTAAGGATCACTTTTAACCAATTTTATAACGAAGAGCATATTTTATAATGTATGGACTTTTTTAGTGCCGCTTTAAGAAATATTTTAACGTTCGGGTTAATTTCATGAAGGTTGAATTTCTTTTGTTAGTAGGAATGTTTCAAAAAATCTAAAAGTATATAGTGCTGTTCATCAAGCATTAAATGTGTGAACTATTCAACCTGGGATTATCTGTCCAATTTTGACTGTCCTGTCTTGACTGGTTAGACAAGATAAGATTGACAAGACTAGAGAGAGAATACTAGACAGACAAGACTAGACAGACAAGACTAGACAGACAAGACTAGACAGACAAGACTAGACAGACAAGACTAGACAGACAAGACTAGACAGACAAGACTAGACAGACAAGACTAGACAGACAAGACTAGACAGACAAGACTAGACAGACAAGACTAGACAGACAAGACTAGACAGACAAGACTAGACAGACAAGACTAGACAGACAAGACTAGACAGACAAGACTAGACAGACAAGACTAGACAGACAAGACTAGACAGACAAGACTAGACAGACAAGACTAGACAGACAAGACTAGACAGACAAGACTAGACAGACAAGACTAGACAGACAAGACTAGACAGACAAGACTAGACAGACAAGACTAGACAGACAAGACTAGACAGACAAGACTAGACAGACAAGACTAGACAGACAAGACTAGACAGACAAGACTAGACAGACAAGACTAGACAGACAAGACTAGACAGACAAGACTAGACAGACAAGACTAGACAGACAAGACTAGACAGACAAGACTAGACAGACAAGACTAGACAGACAAGACTAGACAGACAAGACTAGACAGACAAGACTAGACAGACAAGACTAGACAGACAAGACTAGACAGACAAGACTAGACAGACAAGACTAGACAGACAAGACTAGACAGACAAGACTAGACAGACAAGACTAGACAGACAAGACTAGACAGACAAGACTAGACAGACAAGACTAGACAGACAAGACTAGACAGACAAGACTAGACAGACAAGACTAGACAGACAAGACTAGACAGACAAGACTAGACAGACAAGACTAGACAGACAAGACTAGACAGACAAGACTAGACAGACAAGACTAGACAGACAAGACTAGACAGACAAGACTAGACAGACAAGACTAGACAGACAAGACTAGACAGACAAGACTAGACAGACAAGACTAGACAGACAAGACTAGACAGACAAGACTAGACAGACAAGACTAGACAGACAAGACTAGACAGACAAGACTAGACAGACAAGACTAGACAGACAAGACTAGACAGACAAGACTAGACAGACAAGACTAGACAGACAAGACTAGACAGACAAGACTAGACAGACAAGACTAGACAGACAAGACTAGACAGACAAGACTAGACAGACAAGACTAGACAGACAAGACTAGACAGACAAGACTAGACAGACAAGACTAGACAGACAAGACTAGACAGACAAGACTAGACAGACAAGACTAGACAGACAAGACTAGACAGACAAGACTAGACAGACAAGACTAGACAGACAAGACTAGACAGACAAGACTAGACAGACAAGACTAGACAGACAAGACTAGACAGACAAGACTAGACAGACAAGACTAGACAGACAAGACTAGACAGACAAGACTAGACAGACAAGACTAGACAGACAAGACTAGACAGACAAGACTAGACAGACAAGACTAGACAGACAAGACTAGACAGACAAGACTAGACAGACAAGACTAGACAGACAAGACTAGACAGACAAGACTAGACAGACAAGACTAGACAGACAAGACTAGACAGACAAGACTAGACAGACAAGACTAGACAGACAAGACTAGACAGACAAGACTAGACAGACAAGACTAGACAGACAAGACTAGACAGACAAGACTAGACAGACAAGACTAGACAGACAAGACTAGACAGACAAGACTAGACAGACAAGACTAGACAGACAAGACTAGACAGACAAGACTAGACAGACAAGACTAGACAGACAAGACTAGACAGACAAGACTAGACAGACAAGACTAGACAGACAAGACTAGACAGACAAGACTAGACAGACAAGACTAGACAGACAAGACTAGACAGACAAGACTAGACAGACAAGACTAGACAGACAAGACTAGACAGACAAGACTAGACAGACAAGACTAGACAGACAAGACTAGACAGACAAGACTAGACAGACAAGACTAGACAGACAAGACTAGACAGACAAGACTAGACAGACAAGACTAGACAGACAAGACTAGACAGACAAGACTAGACAGACAAGACTAGACAGACAAGACTAGACAGACAAGACTAGACAGACAAGACTAGACAGACAAGACTAGACAGACAAGACTAGACAGACAAGACTAGACAGACAAGACTAGACAGACAAGACTAGACAGACAAGACTAGACAGACAAGACTAGACAGACAAGACTAGACAGACAAGACTAGACAGACAAGACTAGACAGACAAGACTAGACAGACAAGACTAGACAGACAAGACTAGACAGACAAGACTAGACAGACAAGACTAGACAGACAAGACTAGACAGACAAGACTAGACAGACAAGACTAGACAGACAAGACTAGACAGACAAGACTAGACAGACAAGACTAGACAGACAAGACTAGACAGACAAGACTAGACAGACAAGACTAGACAGACAAGACTAGACAGACAAGACTAGACAAACAAGACTAGACAGACAAAACAAGACAGACAAGACTAGACAGACAAGACTAGACAGACAAGACTAGACAGACAAGACTAGACAGACAAAACAAGACAGACAAGACTAGACAGACAAGACTAGACAGACAAGACTAGACAGACAAGACTAGACAGACAAGACTAGACAGACAAGACTAGACAGACAAGACTAGACAGACAAGACTAGACAGACAAGACTAGACAGACAAGACTAGACAGACAAGACTAGACAGACAAGACTAGACAGACAAGACTAGACAGACAAGACTAGACAGACAAGACTAGACCGACAAGACTAGACGGACAAGACTGGACAGACAAGACTAGACAGACAAGACTAGACAGACAAGACTAGACAGACAAGACTAGACAGACAAGACTAGACAGACAAGACTAGACAGACAAGACTAGACAGACAAGACTAGACAGACAAGACTAGACAGACAAGACTAGACAGACAAGACTAGACAGACAAGACTAGACAGACAAGACTAGACAGACAAGACTAGACAGACAAGACTAGACAGACAAGACTAGACAGACAAGACTAGACAGACAAGACTAGACAGACAAGACTAGACAGACAAGACTAGACAGACAAGACTAGACAGACAAGACTAGACAGACAAGACTAGACAGACAAGACTAGACAGACAAGACTAGACAGACAAGACTAGACAGACAAGACTAGACAGACAAGACTAGACAGACAAGACTAGACAGACAAGACTAGACAGACGAGACTAGACAGACAAGACTAGACAGACATGACTAGACAGACAAGACTAGACAGACAAGACTAGACAGACAAGACTAGACAGACAAGACTAGACAGACAAAACTAGACAGACAAGACTAGACAGACAAGACTAGACAGACAAGACTAGACAGACAAGACTAGACAGACAAGACTAGACAGACAAGACTAGACAGACAAAACTAGACAGACAAGACTAGACAGACAAGACTAGACAGACAAGACTAGACAGACAAGACTAGACAGACAAGACTAGACAGACAAGACTAGACAGACAAGACTAGACAGACAAGACTAGACAGACAAGACTAGACAGACAAGACTAGACAGACAAGACTAGACAGACAAGACTAGACAGACAAGACTAGACAGACAAGACTAGACAGACAAGACTAGACAGACAAGACTAGACAGACAAGACTAGACAGACAAGACTAGACAGAGAAGACTAGACAGACAAGACTAGACAGACAAGACTAGACAGACAAGACTAGACAGACAGTACTAGATAGACAAAACTAGACAGACAAGACTAGACAGAGAAGAGTAGACAGACAAGGCTAGACTGACAAGACTAGACAGACAAGACTAGACAGATAAGACTAGATAGACAAGACTAGACACAAAAGACTAGACAGACAAGACTAGACAGACAAGACTAGACAGACAAGACTAGACAGACAAGATTAGACAGACAAGACTAGACAGACAAGACTAGACAGACAAGACTAGACAGACAAGACTAGACAGACAAGACTAGACAGACAAGACTAGACAGACAAGACTAGACAGACAAGACTAGACAGACAAGACTAGACAGACAAGACTAGACAGACAAGACTAGACAGACAAGACTAGACAGACAAGACTAGACAGACAAGACTAGACAGACAAGACTAGACAGACAAGACTTTTTTTTTAACGGGACGTAGCAAGCACCAATCGGTTAACAAGTGCAAGTGCCCCCCTGAACTCCTCAAGTATCTTGGAACCTTTTCACGCATGACGTCAAGATGTCGTTGTATGGGTTTCGCCTTACATCCCCGTTCCACGTCTAGTGATTAGGGGTTCAGGTTCAGTTTCTTGTTGCTCTCGACTTTGTTTGACGGTTGTTATTAACCGGACCTAATCATATGGTCGGTTAGTCCTATGGGCTCTAGTTTGAGGTGAGTTTTCTTTTCCCACGTTTCTCTTTCTGGTATCCATCTATGACAGTCGAAGATGGTGTGTCGAACGCTATCTTCAAGGCCACAGTATTCACCGAGACTATCGGTTGCCCTGCGCATGTTATGCAGGTAGTCCCTAAAACAACCATGGCCACTTAGCACTTGAGTAAGGTGGAAATTCGTTTCACCATGCTTTCCTGACACCCACCGCTCGACGTCAGGTATAAGGATCCTGGTCCATTGTCCCCTGTTCGATAGCTGCCACTATTTTTGCCATGTAGCTGTAGATTTCAATTGTTAATCGCCAGAATGGGGATCTTGCAGACTGGACAGAAGAGGAGAGACACATGCCAAAATGATCAGGGGATTAGACTTGACAATTTTAAATGAAGGAAAAGCCTTCACTTCCCGCCGAGGTGATACAGGTTCGATAATAGACCTTACTCACCAGACCATTCTCCACCTGTGGGCTTGCCGCCAGAGTCATGAACTGGAGAACACTGGAGGAATGAGACTGTGAGAAGGGCAAGTAGGTGGTTCAAGGACAACGGATTGGAATTGGCGGTAAACAAGACCAAGGCGGTGCTCACTGCAGCTAACAGAAAATTCGTACCACCAAGTCTGGAAATAGGTGGAAACAAAATTGCATGGAGTAGATCAGTGAGATATCTGGGAGTGAAAATTGTCGACCGATTAAAGTATACTGAACACATAGCCAAGACCACTGAAAAGGCTCTGCCAACAGCTACATCGATGTCGCGATTGATGCCTAACAACGGTGGCCGCAATGAGATTAAAAGGAGGTTCCTTAACAGCGCTTTACAGTAAAAATTACTTTATAGTGCGGATATATGGCCTGATGCTATGGAGTGGGCGACGATGAGAAAAAAAATGATGGCATGATGGCAGTTTAAAGGATATGTGCGATAGGTGTCGTCTGCGCATATAGAACGATTTCTTTTGGAGCTGTCTAGCATTCCGCCGATTGACCTATTGGTTCGGGAGAGAGAAGAAATATACAGAGGGTGAATACTGGACAAAAGCAAAACAGGAAAGCTGATAGCAAAAACTGCTGCACGGGAAAAACTTATGGAGAGATGGCAGGCAAGATAGGAATCGGATACAGTCGGGCGTTGGACACATAGATTGATACCAAACATGCGAGAGTGGTGTGAAAGAGCACACGGTCAAATGTACTATGACCTGACACAAGCCTTTTCCGGAGACGGCGGTTTCATAGTATACCTGGAGAGGTTCAAGAAAAAGGAGAAAGAGAACTAACTGCTTGATGTGTGTTCACAGGCATCACGATGCATATCATACGATTTTCGATTGCCCAAACAATGAAAGAATCCATCAAAAGATGAAAGAATCAAGCTTGAAGAATCATTAAGAGTTAGACTGGATGTAGAAGGACTAGTTCCTGCAATGCTGCAAAGCGAGCAAAATTGGTGTCAGGTGAAAACATACATACGAGGTATTATGGAAAACAAAAGAGAAGCGGAGAAATTAAATGAAACACAGCAAGACCAGCCCCTGAACCCTTAATTTAGCGAGAGTACGGGGGATGTAAGGAAACGGCTAGATACAAACAGCACCGCGGAGTAATGCGAAAGCGGTCCCATGGTAGCGATCTGAAGTCCATGGGGGCCACTTGTTAGTAGCGTGCTACTACTACGTCCCCGAAAAAAAAGACATACAAGACTAGACTGATAAGACTAGACAGACAAGGCTAGACAGACAGGACTAGACAGACAGGATTGACAGACAGAACTAGGCAGACAAGACTAGACATACAAGATTAGACAGGTCAGACCTAGATTCACCTTTCTGTGTGCCATCATCGCTTTGGAAATAAAGTTTAGTCACAATGCGTTGGTAATATTTGCTTTTTCCATTACATTTTGTTTTGTTTACACATGTAATTATTTGTAATAAGTCGGTGTAACATCAACAGAAACCACAGTTTTAATAAAACCGAGTTAAGTAGAGTTAATTGCATTTATCAATGGAGAGATTAAAAAATTGTTTTGAGGAAGATCTCTGCTAGAAAGAGGAGACTAGTAGAGATGCATAAGGCTACGAATAGGGATTAGACAAATAAAACTAGACAATGCTAGACACATAAGACTAGACAGAAGAGGCTAGACAAAGGACACTTAACCGACATTGGAGAAGAATTGACTCTCAAGACCTTCTCTAAGAAAGACTAGAAAAGAATTATTTGGTCTTGTCCGGGATAGACTTGTCTGTTCTTGCCTCGTCTTGTTCAGGCTTGCACAGTCTTGTCTAATCTTCTAAAGTATTACCCAGTCTTGTCCTGTCCAGTCTTGTCTAGTCTTATATAATCTTGCCTATTATTGTCTACTGTTGCACAGTCCTCATCAAAACACTTGAAAGTCAAGACTTAGTTGAGAAGACTAGACACACAAGACCAGAAAAGAAAAGCTAATCTTGTCTTGTCATGCATAGACTTGTCTGCTTTTGTCTGGTTTTGCCTGGTCTTGTTCAGGCTTGTCCAGTCTTCCAAAGTTTTTTACAGTCTTGTCCAATCTTGTCCAGGTTTGTCCAGACATGTCTAGGCTTATCTGGTCTTATCTAGTCTTGTCTATTGTTGTCTAGACTTGTCGAGTCTTGTATAGACCAGTTTGTACCTTGCAGTAGAGTTCAGGCAAGCAAGACGTGTTTTACAGAAAGTGTAGTTGAGAGGAAAACCGCGGATAGTTCGCTAGCGTCGAATTTTCAGCGCAGCCCTACGACAGAAGCGGCTTCGAAAACCCGAAAAGCCAAATAATCATACTAGGTGAACAAGAAAGAGAAAAGGGGGCTGATTGTAAGAAAACAAAAAGAAAAAAAAACAAAAAGAAAAAAAAATCAAAAGAATAGTCCTGTTTAGTCTTGTATAATCTTCTCCAGTCTAGTCTTATCTGGCCCTGTCTGTAATTTTCTGATCTTATCTGGTCGTGTCCTGTCAAGTCTTGTCTGGGCTTGTCCGGTCTTGTCTGGTCTTGTTTGGTCTTATCTGGTCTTGTCTTGTCTGGTCTTGCCTTGTCTGTGTTTGTCTAGGCTTGTGTGGTCTTCTGTGGTCTTGTCTGATCTTGTCCAGTCTTGTCTGATTTTGTTTGGTCTTGTCCAGTTTTGTCTCCTCTTGTCTGGTCTTGTCTGTTTAAGTCTAGACTTGTCTGGCCTTGTTTGATCTTGTCTAGTCCTGCCTGGGCTTGTCTGTTTTTGTGTAGTCTTCTCTCGTATTGTCTGGGTTTGTCTAAGCTTGCCCGGTATTGTCTGGGTTTGTCTAAGCTTGTCCGGTCTTGTCTGGGTTTGTCTAAGCTTGTCCAGTCTTGTCTGGGTTTGTCTAGGCTGGTATAGTCTTGTCTGATCTTATCTGGTCTTGTATGGACTTGTCTGATCTTGTCCGGTCTTGTCTGGTCTTCCCTGTCTTGTTTGGTCCTGTCTGGTCTTGTCTGCTTTCGTCTGGTCTTGTCTAGTCTTACTTGGTCTTGCCTCGTCTTTTCTTGTTTTGTCTAGTCTTGTCTAGTCTGGACTAGCGTTGTCTACGTTTGTCTAGACTTTTCTAGTCTTGTCTAGTATTGTCTAGTCTTGTCTAAACTTGTCTAGTCTTGACTAGTCTTGTCTAGCCTTGTCTAGTCTTGTATAGTCCTGTCTAGTCCTGTCTAGTCTTGCCTAGTCTTGTCTAGTCTTGCCTAGTCTTTTCTAGTTTTGTCTAGTCTTGTCTAGTCTTGTGTAGTATTGAATAGTGTTTTCCAATATTGTCTCATTTATGTGTGTTTAAAATAAAGTTTGAAACTTACTTAGGCATTATGAACAGCCTCAATTCCCACGACATTTTCCCACAAATATTTGCACAGATTTGCCACTTTAACGAGTTTGAAAGGTGAGGAGAACCGCATTAGAGCCGAAACGCATCCATTACCAGTTGTACGAGTCCACAGGAATCCTCATCAGCAATACGAAAACCACGCACTAAGCCCGCAACGTGTTCATTCCGCGCACGCAAGCGGCCCGTGTGATGCCAATTGCGAATCGAACTCGAATAATAACCGCAAATAACCTTCTCGGTCGCAATTCCGTCGGAGACTGTGCGTAATGTGTGTGGATGAAAGCGGCCGCGGTTGCACGGATGGACGGGCCGACGCGACGGCGACGCTCGGGTCTAACCTCCAATCGGAGTTGATAATGCCGGCGACGCTTTTCATCTAGTTTATTATGTCGTGGCTCTCGTGTTGCGAAAACTCGTGTCAAAGATAACACAGAAATTCAAATGGAAAGTTTTGCAAATTTCTCTTTATTGCTTATTATATCATTGTTTATTAATTAAGTATTTCTGCAGCAGCGTTTTACTCTTTATTTGACTTTTAATTATATTAGAGCAGACAAGTCCATACTAAGCCGGACTAAACTAGACTAAAACAGAAAAGACCAAATGAGATCAAATCATGCAAGACTGGAGTAGTCCTCATGGATTTATAGAGTCTTATATCTCTAGCATATCTTGCCTTGTCTGTATAGAATTGCTTAATTGGTTTTTGCCTGGATTTACAAAAAAATAGACAATCTAGAGGTTTTTTTTCTGAAGTGGAAGCAGTTTTGGGACGGATAGAAAATGGTGAAATTTTAGAGGATGAGACTAGCGATAATTGCATCGATTATCACTCGAGTCAACGTGAGCTTCATATGGTGCTAGAAGATGAAGATGATACAGCAAATTATTCCGCTGACCCTGAGATTCAGATCCGCCTTCAGAAAGAATATTCAACATTTAGGCACCGTTGAAGCTTAATTCCTTTGGTGAATAATTTTACACCTACAATACACCTAAAATATGGACATTGTCTAAAACTCTTGGAACTAATTATTTCAGAACTAAAAATGTACCTATTAAGTTTTGCAAATTTGGACGATAACAAACTGATTAGGCGAAATTGAGGACTGATACCTCTAACTGCTCTTTTTATCAGTTATCTATTGAAGTAGTTCAGTAGTGAAGGGAAGATGCAACCGGCGCTGAGGGAGAGTGCCTACGGAAGGGTAAAGGGGGGATAGTAACAGGGATCAAGTGTGGTATCAGGGAAGCGGAGAGATTACAAGAAGAGATGGAGGGTATAGTTTTCAGGGAGGTAGAGCTGAAGGGAGACTGGTGGCAGATAGCCACGGTGTATAACAATAAGGGGCTGGAAAGAATTAAAGAGTGCATAAGGTGTAATATAGAAGGTGCGGCGTCGACAAACTTGCTGCTAGGAGGTGATTGGAATGTGAGGATAGGAGAGGAGCAGTTCAACACGGTGGATAGAGCTGGTAAAGTACTACGAAGGAAATCTAAGGACAAAACGAGGAATGCGGAAGGAAAAGAATAGGCAGAGTGGGTAAGGGAAAGTCAATGGGATGTCTTGAATGGATATGGGGTCTTGAATGGGATAGACATTGCAGTTGTTAACGACTCCGCGAGACAAGAAATTAGAGAGATGGAGATCGGAGTGAAAGGCGAATCTGACCATATGCCAATACTGATCACGTTAAAGCAACAGGTAGAAGAGGGGTCCAGGAAAGAAAAAAGGGTTACCAGGTGGGATAGCAGCGCAACGGAGCTGTTTAAACTAAGAATGGAGGCAACTGACTGCGATAATTTAAAAGATATAGATATGATAACCGAGGAAATGGAAACAGCAATGGTCAGGAGGAAAGTCACAGAGGGAACAGTGGGAAGATTATGAGCGGATAAGGAATTCATAAGGGAGAAACAAAAATATAGAGAGGTGACGAGAAGGTGGAGAAAGGGTACCGGTGACAAGGAACTGTGGTTAAGTACGAGAGCGGACTTACGAAACCTAGAGAGGAGAAAGAAAGAAATGTGGGAGAGAAGAGAGCGACAACGAATACTGGAGATTAAAACTGAAGCGCAGCGGTGAAAATATTTAAAGGAGAAGAGCGGGAAAAAGGAGCGAATTCCAGACAGTATACCTAAAGAAACTTGGTTAAGACACTATATGGGTCTACTGGAAGGAGTGGAGATAATGGTGGATCGAGAGAAAGACAGTGTTAGAAGGGAGCAGACTGTTGAAGAAGTAGGTGAAGAAGAAATTACGGCCGGGGAAGTACACCAGGTAATTGCAGCCTTAAAGCAGAAGAAAGCGGCAGGACCGGACGGAGTTGGAAATGAAGCGTGGCAGTTGGTACCAGAGAAATGTATCGACAAGCTGGCGGAGGTGTTCAACAAGATATGGAAAGGGACAAAGGGTATCCCAGAGAGCTGGAAACAGGGGATAATACAGCCAATCCACAAAAATGGGGACAAGGAAAGGGTGGAGAATTACAGGGGGATCATGTTGAAGAACTCTTCCTACAAAATGTTCGCCAAGATTCTAGAAGGGAGGTTGAGAAAAGAGGCAGAGGAAAAGCAATTAATACCAGAGGTGCAAGCAGGATTCAGAGAGGGAAGAGGCACTCATAACGCTTAGATTTATAATTGATCAGGAAATTAGATCTGGGAGCCTTTTTGCTCTTTTTATCGACCTGAAAGCAGCGTATGATTCCGTAGATAGAGGGAGATTGTATGAATGTTTGGTTAAAAAGGGTATTGCGGAGAGGGTGAGGAGGAATGTGAGGGAGGTGTATAGGGAAACGGTGTGTAAGATCAGGGTGAATGAGTGTGTAACGGAATATTTCGAGATAAAAAAGGGCCTGAGGCAGGGATGTCGACTGAGCCCCACACTTTTCAATCTCTATGTGGCTGATTTGGAAAGAGTTTTGGCAGACGGGCAAACTGGAGGAGTGGTGGTAGGGAGAACAAAGGTGTGGAGTTTAGCATACGCTGATGATGTAGTGGTATTTGCCAAGCCAGCTGGGGAATTGAGAGAGGTGATTGAAAGAGTGAGAGGGTTTCTTGAAAGGAGAGATTTGAGTGTGAATGTGGAAAAAACTAAATGGATGCGGTTCAAAAAACGTGGGAATTTCAAGAAAGAGCGGTTTGAATGGAGAGGGAGGGAAATCGAGGAGGTTCAAAGGTTTAAGAATCTGGAGTATGTATTTGGAAATGGAGGTAGCAATGTAGAGCATGTGGAGTATGTAGCGAAGAAAGCGTGGGTGGCAGCTGGGCGAGTCTGGAATGAATGGAGGAATAAATTATTCCAAAGGTGCCTCAACAGGCACGAAGTACCCATAGAATGAAAGACATCATACCTATCGACGATATACAAAAAAGGCGATAAGAGTAACTGCGACAACTATCGTGGAATAGCCGCTACAAGCACTATAAGTAGAGTTTATGGAAAGATCTTAAAGAGCATAATAGAAAAAGAATATACCGATATGGAGGCAGAAGAACAAGCAGGCTTCAGAGCAGGAAAATCCACAGTCGACCATCTGTTTACGCTAACTAAAATTTTAGAAAAGAAAACAGCACGAAATCAAGAAGTACATCTCCTGTACGTAGATTTGAAAAAGGCCTACGACAGTATACCTTTAGTAAAACTTTGGGAGGCTCTTCAACATAGCAATATAAACACAGAAATAATAAAAGCGGTGAAGTCTTATATTTATATTTTTTATATTTTTTATTAGGCTCTACATCCAGAGTCAAAACCAACGAAGGATTAACATCTGGATTCACAGTAACCAAAAGTCTTAAACAGGGTTGCTGTATATCTCCGACACTGTTTAAAATCTACTTGGAACACGCGCTGAAGACATGGAAACGGAAATGCAATGGCATGGGAATGCCAGTGGATGACGACACGACAACATATACCCTCTCTTTCGAGGATGACCAAGTAGTTATCGCACAAGATATAGATGACATGGAATATATGAGCCGAAACCTCATCGAGGAGTATGGAAAATGGGGTCTGGATGTCAACATTACAAAAACGGAGTATATGTGCATAGGAGGACAGCAAGAAGACTTACATCTAGTAACGGGACAGATCATCAAACAATGCAATATATACAAATACCCAGGAATGAAAATGTCTAAGGAAGGGACACTAGATGAAGCAATATCGGACAGAAACGTACAGGGAAGAAGAGCTACTTCCATGCTGAACAGTATTCTTTGGGACAAAACCATTACAAAAGAAAATAAAAAAAGGATTTACAACTCCATCGTGAAAAGCATAATAACATATAGCTCGGAGGTATGGCCGATAAAAGAAAAAACAAAAAAAAAGCTAAAAGCCACAGAAATGGACTTCTGGAGAAGAGCGGCGGGAAAATCCAGGAGAGATAAAGTCCCAAATAAAACCATTAGACAAGAAATGGGAACACAACGCGACATTATTGATGACATTACAACTTAACAACTAACATGGTATGGACACGTCCAAAGAATGTCAGAACACAGAATCTCAAAGAAAGTACTAAACTGGAACCCCCAAGGAAACCGAAAACGAGGAAGACCGCGCAGAAGCTGGAGAGACGGAGTGGACAAGGAAATTCGAGAGACGGATCTGGAAGAAGGGCTGTGGATGAACAGAGAGGAGTGGCGATTAGGAATCGGAAGACGTAAAACGTTATAACCCGATATGTATATATAATAATATTTAGGTCTGAATAAACAATAATAATATTTATTCTTTTATTGTCGTAATTTTACAAATTTTAACCAAAAGTTAAATTGCGTCTTGAATTACGAACAATATTTATCGAACGTTTTGTATCATTTACAAATCAAGATAAGATTAGATCGAGTTATCAGGACAAAGCAAACATATGTCAACGCTATCGAAGATTTCAATAAATCATTTGTAGCTGTGGATAAACTCGCATAAATAATTCACTTAGAGAGAGAATATATTTATTGTATTTATACTTTATACAAAGGGCTAGCGACCACACGGTCCTTCTGCCCTTTAACTTAGATTATATTTACCTTATTAATTTAATAAATAAAAGTTTAAAATTAATAGTTATCGAATTTGTGCTGCACGATGGAAAATTATCCGACATTTGAAAAGGTGAAAAAATATTGGAAGACGAGATAGGTTTCCTTAGGTTAGGGCAGGGATTCCAAACCTTTTTGCACTCAAGAACACATTCTAGAAAGTCTGTCGGGCGACGGGCATCTTATTCTATTCAAATCCTCATCTGATATATTGAATTTTAGGAAACTGTCATGTTGATGGTCAAAAATTTCTTTCTGTTCTAATAAGTTGCTATTTTGGTTGCATTTACTTTCGGCGGGCACACGTAAAATGGTCAGCGGGCGCCACGGTGCCCGCGGGCATAGGGTGGGGACCATTGGCTTAGGGAGAATGTATCTTTTTGGAAAAATACCAGAAAGTTAAAACATTAACGAGTCAACAGTTATGAGAACATGAAGAAGATCTAAACAACCTATCAACTCAAGTATACGAGTTGGTAGCTCTAGATTCTGGTAGCTCTAGAACTACCCTTGAGAGTAGTTCTAGAGTAGGTACCAGCAATATTCAGCGTCTGTGTCGGCTTCCTTCCATTGTGAAAATTACGCCACTGCCCAAAATTTTAATAAACGGGGCCGATATGACTACCCTCCGCTATGTCTCCCATGTTTTTGAAGGAATTATGGCAATTTAGACCTACTTACCCCTAGCCAAAAAAAATTGCTCATTCTTGCTCTTGAGTATCTTATTTTGCGTATGGCGATATCCTAGTCTACAGAGTTAGATTTGACTCGTTAGATAGCCTCAAATCTGGAGGTACTGGGTACGATCCCGAGAGCGAGTGTCCGCATTTGTACCAGAAGACTTATGTGTAATTCTTCTTCTTCTTTATATGGCATCTCCTTTCAGGAGGTTTGCAATCATCATCGCTATCTTCATCTTGGAAGCGGTAGCTCGGAATAACTCTTGGGATGTGGTATCATACCACTCTCTCAGGTTACGCAGCCATGAGTATCTGCGTCTAGCACTGTTCCGTTTGCCTATTACTTTGCCATGTATTATCAGTTGAAGCATCTCATACTTTTCTCTTCTGGATATATGGCCTTAATATTGTAGCTTTCTTCTTTTTATTGTTTGTATGATTTCTCGTTGCTTGTTCATGCGTTCCATTACTCTAGTGTTCGTCACTTTTCCGTCCATGGTATTTTAAGCATTCGTATATAACTCCACATATCAAAGGCTTCTAGCTTTTTTATTGGTGTTTGTTTTAGTCCATGCTACCATTCTATATAGTAGAATGGAGAACACGTAGCCTTTTAATACTTTTGTACGTAGATCAAGTTTTAGTTGTCTATCACAAAGAAACACCCGCATTTTAAGAAATGTCCTTCTGGCCATTTCAATTCCGGTTTTAATTTCTAGGGTTTGGTCTATTGTATTGGTTATCCATGTACCAAGGTATTTATATTTAGTTGCCTTTTCTATACGCGTGTTATCGATGTATAAGTCTTGATATTGTGTTCTGCTTTTTGTTATGACCATGTACTTCGTCTTTTTCAGATTCATCTTCGGGCAACATGTTAGGACAGTGGAAGAAAAAACAAAAACGGACAGACGAGGGGAAGAACTGCTAGAATGGGCTGAGTCCATGGGTCTCACCATTCTAAACTACGGGAAAACACCAACCCTAGTCCGACATAACGTAGTATCATACATTGTTCTTACCCTGGTGAATGACGAGGTAGTTGCAAAAAACCCGCGGTAGACGGTCCTGAGAAACGAACTGTCGATGAGCGACCACCATTTAATTCTAACTAGAATACCTGCCACAAGCAGGAGGGCGAGAGCAAGGTGGAGATACGGTTTTACAGACATCGTAACACTAAATAAGATTTTCACGGAAGAAATTAATGACAAGGAAATTAACACGGAGAGCTGTGAAGAGTCTCTGGGTAAAGCATACAGGAAAAGCACACCACTCTTAAGGTGCGGAGAAGACTATAAGTTGCCCTACTGGTGGTCAGAAGAAATACAAAATCAGATTTCAGAAACAAAGCGTAAAAGGAGGCGGTTTCAAAGGAGCATAGAAGTGGGAGATAGAGGGAATAGACGATCTGAATACAAACAAGCAAAGCGTGCGCTCAAAAAGTCAATATCAGAGACAAAGAAAAAAGCCTGGTCCAAATTATGTGACAGCCTAGAAACTGACATTTTCGGAGTAGGATATAAAATCGTCAGATCCCAACTAAATGCACCAAACCCGAAGATCACGCTACCGCTGCAGGACCGTGAAGAAGTTTTCGACCAACTTTTCATCACTAGCGGGGAAGATTACCATCGATGAGATAGACCTCTCCACACTTCCTCAAACGGCCATGATCTTAATGAAGACGAGGTGATAAGGGCATGTAAAAAAATAAAGTTGGGCAAGTCTCCCGGCCCGGATGGAAGACCGCCTGAAACAGTAAAGGCAATTATAGGCAGTAATACACAATATTTTGTAACCCTCTTCAACAGCCTTCTGGAGTCGAACCGGTTCCCCGATACATGGAAACTCGCAAAATTGATCCTAGTTGAAAAACCTAGGAAAACAATGGATGAGGCAGTTAAATATAGACCAATATGCCTGATCAATGTATTAACATACATATCCACTACGCGTGCGAGAAGGCGAAACGTACAATGAAGGCCCTAGGCAGCATAATATTAGCGGTCCAGGACAGAAGAAAAGGAAGGTACTAGGGATGGCAATGGAGTCGATAATGATGTACGGGGCTCCGCTATGGGCAGGGGCAGCAATACGTAAAATCTATGGAAAAAAAATCACGTCCATCCAAAGACTAATGGCCTTGAGAGTATGCAGTGCATACCGCACAACATCTGCAGATGCCGCGCTCATAGTGGCAGGCTTCGTTCCGCTACACCTCCTTGCCGAAGAGAGAAAGCGACTATATGACCTACACAGGACAATAACAATAACAGACCGGAAGGAACAGAGGGAAATGACTTACCAGAAGTGGCAGACAGAATGGGACCTCGCTAAAGTCGGAAGGTGGACCCACAGGATGATACCGGACATCAAGAAGTGGGTAGAGAGGAAGCATGGATCGGTAAATTTCCTCATTACACAGTGCCTTACAGGACACGGAGTCTTCTGCTCCTACACGGAGAGAATTGAAAAGAGGGGAAGAAGTGCACAATGCCGATACTGTCCAGAGCAAGTAGATGATACTCCAGAACACACAATATTCCACTGTGGGAATTGGTACAACGAAAGGGACAATGTAAAAAGAAACCTACCTGCGACAGCCATGTCCCCTGAAAACATAATAGAGGAAATGATCAGACACAAGGACAGCTGGGAAACTGTGAAGAATTTTGTAGAAGAAGTGATGCTGAAAAAGGCAAAAGATAAATTAGAAGAACAGAGCAGAGAAAGAGACGACAACCGATAAAGGATATTAAGACCAAACCTGTAGGATGTAAGGCTGAAGGCGGGAACACTACAGGAGAGAAGTAAATAGGAGATGGTTTTAGTGGGTATGACTGCCTTAGAGGGCTGGTGAGTCCCACACTCCCCAAAATTGAAACCGTATTTGGGGGTGCGTAAAAGCATTTCCTCTCCTCTGTAGAAAAAAAAAGATTCATCTTGAGACCGTATTGTATACCGACGTCGTTTAGCTTGTTTGTTAAGCTCTGGAGATCTGCAAGATTCTCTGCTATAATAACAGTATCATCGGCATATCTCAAGTTGTTAATCGTCTGACCATTTATTGTGATTCCAGTGTGTTCTTCCCTTAGCGCCTCTCTGAATATCTCTTCGGAGTATAGATTAAACAACATTGGAGACAGTATACAACCCTGTCGTACTACTTTTAGTATCTGTATTTCGTCAGATTTGTCGTTGTCTACTTTAATCGTGGCTGTTTGGTTCCAGTAAAGTGATTCAATAGTCTGAATGTCCCGCGAGTCGATGTTTCGTTTTTTCAGTAGATTTATTAGAATATCATGGCGTACATTACATCAAAGGCCTTTTCATAGTCTATGAAGCATACGTGGTTCATGTCTAAACATCTTTGCGTTAATACATTTAAACTGAATAATGCCTCCCTTGTACTAAAACCATACCTGAAACCAAATTGAGTATTACCTATGTCATTTTCTAGCTTGTTGTATAGTCTCTTGTGAATGACTTTGAGAAATGCTTTCAGTGTATGACTCATTAGACTAATATTCCTATAGTCACTGCACTCTCTGGCATTAGTTTTTTTTGGTAAAGTTAGGAAGGTAGATTTTATCCATTGTGTAGGTATCATTCCGGTTCTGTATATTGTATTAAATAGATCTACCATAATATCGAGCTGGTCCTCATTTATTAGTTTTATAGTTCGCTTGGTATTTCGTCTGGTCCCACTGCGTTTCACTTTTTAATGTCTTTATGGCAGAGAGAACTTCTTCTTTCAAAATGTTTGGTCCTTTTGTCATATTCTGCTTGGTTCTAGTACTTCTTGTGTCATGAAATAGTTCTTCTATAGATTCTTTCCACCTTAATAGTTTTAGTGTTGGTTCTGCTATGATCTTCTCTTTTTTATTTTTTATAATGATGGTTTGTCTTTTTCGCGATGTTCCTGTTAAATCTTTAATTTCTTTGTGTGAATTTCTGTTATCGTATTTTGATTGTAGCTCTTCTATATATTCACATCTTGCAGTTAGCCATTTTTCTTTTTCTTCCCGGATTTTCCTTGTTATGTTTCGTTGCAGCTCTTTATATTTTTTGGGGTTGGTTTTGTTTTTTATTCGTTCTTCCATAGGAAGGAGGATTTCTTGTGTTATCCATTTTTGTTAAGATTTTGTGTAATCTGATGTTATATTGAGTATTCATCTTATTTTGCGTATGGCGATGTCAATTGGTGTTTATTTCCGTCTATTAGTGCTTCATTTTTATATTAATCTCTTTTTGTACTTGTTCTTTTATATCTTTATCTTTAAGTTTTTCTGTTGCTATCTTGTTATTCTATATTTTAAAATTTAGTTGTTTTAATTTGATGTGAAATCGGGCGACTACTGGGTTGTGGTCTGAACCGATGTCTGGTTTTAACTGCTGTTATACTATATCTGAATCTCTTTTTTATGAGTATATAATTAATTTGTTTTTTTCCTATTTTTTCTTCATTATGTTGTGGAGACTTCCAGGTATATAGTCTTCTTTTATGCAGTTTGTAATAGGTATTAGTTTATTACTAGCTTCTCTGATTGGCAAAATTCTGTTAATCTGTCGTCTTTTTCATTTCTCTATCCAAGTCCATATCTACCCACAATATCCTCTACTGCTCCTTCGCCCACCTTCGCATTAAAACCCCCCATGACGATAGTAACATCTTGTTCTTTGGTGCTTTCGAGCACCGTGTATAGTTCTGCATAAAACTGTTCGATTTCATCATCAGATTTATCCGCTGTTGGTACATAAATCTGTATGATATTGATGTTTCTATTATGTGAAGGCATCTGTATGAGCATAACTCTGTCTGAGTAGGGGATAAAGCTGGTCACAGATTTATGTATATTTTTATCCACCCTGATAGCACCTCCATATTTATTAGATTTATCTCTACTTCCTGAGAAATATAGAACGGATTCGCCTGTGTGATGGATTCCAGTTTCTGGCCATCTTAGGTCACTTATTCCAAGTATATTCATTGTTTCAATCATTGCATCTCTGCTGTTACATAATCAATGTTGCCTGCTTTAAGGAGGCTTCTAACATTCCATGTACTTATTTTCATGGCTTTTTTCAAAACTGTCCTCCCCGGAGATCCGATTGGAGGACTTTTTACTCCGGTACATTTGTTAATCTTGATATTAACTGTGATGATGATTTTACTAGGGATATCCAAAGGGATCTTTACTGCAGTGGTTTACCGTTGCCTTCTGCATCTTCATGCCGTTGATCATTTCTTGACTCATCCGCCTTTAGCGACGATTTCTCATCCCAAGGACAAGAGGGTGCCCCTGCTCTTGTCAGCTCGTCCAACCGGAGTTGTTGGCCAACAAGAGGTGTCTGTTTATCCCGGCAGACATTCGGTCTAACCTTTGGGGGTGATTTCTCACTCCCTGGACAACAGATTGCCCCAGCCCTATACCCGCTCATCTGCCATCCAGGGATACCGTTGGCACTTGGTATAGGGGTGACTTCTTATACCGGAATTAAATTAACGCTAATTTAAATAACATCTAGATTTCTGTGCCTATAAGAGAATAAAAAAACCGGCCAAGTGCGAGTCGTGACTCGCACACCGAGGGTTCCGTACAAACTTGTAAGTAAGGTATCTTTTTTTGTGGAGGACGTATCAAGCACATTCAGTTAACTTGACAAGTGGCCCTCCTGAAATCACGACCATCTAAGTACCGCTGCAAGCATAACCTCAAGATGTCGCTGTCGTACGATGGAATTCTACCCTATATTTTATTACCATACATCCCCCATTCACTATGAGTGTTTAGGGGTTCTGGAACTTCACTATTTGTTTTTACTGCTCAATTTTGCCTGTATACCTATATATATACCTATATATCCTGTATACAGGTATACAGGGTAATTTTTTTTAATAACGCGAATATTTTTAAACTTATAAAAAGAAAACTTTATTTTAGTATTACACTTATTCACTAACTTATACTAAGATCTTACTATTTATAGATCTAATATAAACTAATATATTAACTATTTCTAGATCTATTTCGATACTCTTAACATTCAGTTGTTCAGTTGACTGCTTTTGGGAAATTGACTACCAAAAAATATAGGGCGTACGTGATTTAAGTATAATGCACTTAAATCATATTATCTACAACATATTATGTAGATTATGTAGATTATAGTATAGTATTATTATGTAGATTATCAACATATTATGTAGATTATAAAGAAAAATTAGACGAAATATTTTATATACAGAATGTTACGGGACTTAGATATGTCGCATGTCGGTTATAAACAAGCAAAATTTGAACATAATGTATACCCCGTATATATTATGTATCTAGAGCGTACGTGATGAAATGCATAAAGAATATAAACAAAGAAAATTCAGAATAAACAGCTTGGTGCCAACACATATTTTTTAACCTTCGGATCTAACCGAGGAGGACCTAACTGTATGCAACCCATATGCTTCTGGAGCCTGACAATACCAGTACGACAACATTAGTGTATTTTAATAAGTTTCTAATAGTAAATTCGCATTTTTCTTGTAATTAAACTATATATTTACGGTTTTCAGATTTTTCCCTTTACATGTGCTCACAGGTGGGCACAGTTAATCCAAAAGTTAACTTCGTTAATCGTTAACTCGTTAATAAAAAAATTAACTTCGTTAATCGTTAAAGCGTTAAAATTTCGAAAATTTAACGGAAGTTAAAGTTAATCGTTAAAAGTTAACCATACAAATAAGTATGCTGCTTTTGGTACGTTTTGGGATTGGATACATTATGCATTGGTAAATAAAACAAAAACAATTAGATAGATTAATTGATTAAATTATTACAACCGACAGAAGCGACTTGTTGGCGTAATCTTTTAACAGGTTGAGGTGAAAACAAATCGCTTCTGCTGCTAATGCTATCTGCACCAACATCAGAAGAATTCAAATTCACAGTTTTTGCAGAGGGCAAGAGGGTTCAGAACAGTTTTCTTTTCCCCACGAGTTGACGCTGCTTTTACTTTTTCTTCAAACAGCACATATTTTGATGCATGCGTCCTTTCACATGTTGTTTAAGATTATTAAGACTAGACACGCGAGCCTTTATTGTAGAAACTTTAGGCAAACACAGTTTGCATCCATAAATCATCCTCTGTTCTCCAAGGTTTGATTGGAATATAAAGTAATCACTCAAGTGTGGCCAAGGATTTGATTCAGTTTCACTTTCAGAGCTTTGCGTACTTTGAGTAGAAGTAGTAGTGTTCATGATGTAAACTTGTAAATGAAGTCGGTTAAAAATGACGCAAACGCTAAAAAAGTCAGGCTATAATAACTGGTCGTATTCACGCGTACACAGCAAATAATCAACATGGTCGCTTTATTTTTCTCCGTAGTTATGGTTCATAACCATATCGGCTATGGTTTTATGCTCTTTTGAGCAACAGCGCTGACAATATGTCAACCAAAAAATGACAACATGTCAACAAACAACCAATGTATCGGACTAAAGTTAACGGAAGTTCAGTTTAACGGAAATTAACAAGAGCGTTAAAATTTTTTTGAGTTAACTTAAAAGTTAATCCGTTAAGCGTTTTGTTAACTTCGTTAATTAACGATTAACGGATTAACGAGTTAGTGCCCACCTATGCATGTGCTGTAAGACACCGCTTCTTGCCAAATTTCATAATTCTAGGTCAACGGGAAGTACCCTATAGGTTTTGATTCCCTTGCGAAATCGCAAAATATACGACATAAACAGTCATATCTTTTGATCGCGTTGACTTACAAGTTTTATTTTTTCACAGCTGAAAGAGACCGCAGACACGAGTATTTGATACAAATTTCAACTTGTTACTTCTACGCGTTCCTGAGAAAAATGGTCTTGACAGACAGACAGACGGACAGACAGACAGACAGACAGACACACAGACAGACAGACAGACAGACAGACAGACAGACAGACAGCCAGACGGACAACAAAGTGATCCTATAAGGGTTCCGTTTTCGGTACGCAACCCTAAAAATGAGGGCAAAAACAGAATACAATAGGCCACTTGGCCACAGTATTTGAAGCGTTAATAACCCTCTATCCACATTCGACCAAACTTAAAAAAAGCGACATCACAATATTGATAAAAATTAGATATGATATTCGGTTGCTACAACAGCAGATCTATCTACAGTTTTCGTTTCATCTAACGTAGTAGTCAGTAGTAATTAGTAACTTATTTGATTTTCAGCTGTCGTTTTCACAACACATAAGCAGCGTATCGTTATCCGCAACTAAAATGCAAGGCTTTATCTCACGCATTTCAGCATCAGAGATTCTATTTTGTTTAAAAAACTGTACTTTTCATTTATTGTTAGTAATACAAACCATGATGTGGATGTGATGGTCAAAGAACAAAATATACAATATTAAAATATTAATTAATAATTAATTATAATTAAAAGATTAAAATATACAAATTAAAAATACATTAAGACTTGCATACAATTTGCAGAATATTATTACTTGGAGGAATTTATCAATTGAGTAGAATGCTCCCTCAGTCATTAAAGTTTTGATTTTACTTTTAAATTGCTTTTGTGACTTACATTTAATGTCATCACTTAGATGTTTAAATAATTTAGTGCCAATGCAAAAAAAAAAGATTTTTCAAATAATGCTGACTTATGCTGTGCGAACTAGGTGCAGTGCTATAATTATGTATATTGTTCTTAGTGTAGCACAGGCATTTGTAGATAAATATCGATGGTAGGGTTAATAAATTAGCTCTGCCAAGAATAATACCAATTAGCTCTGCCTAGAGTTTAAATTAAAAATTAGCCGAATTATTCTTTTTTTGTAAAATGAAGCACCTTTTAGCATTACTTGAGATTCCCCAAAGCAGAAAATTAAATGCAAAATGTGAATATACAATAGCATGGTAAAGATTTAAAATTGTATTGGTATCCAACGATTTTTTCATTTGAGAGATTATAAAATAAGCTCTTGATAGTTTCTTACAAACCATATCAATGTGATAAGACCATGTAAGTTTGCTATCAATTTGTACTCCAAGCAATTTGGTACTAGTTGACAGTTTGTAGCGTTGATTATTTATTAGAATGTCAAAGTTCCTGTCTATGGTTTTTCTTTTGCTAAAATATAAGCAGACGGTTTTGTCATGATTCACTATAAGCCGGTTCTTTTGGCAAATTGATTGATAATGATTTCCACCTGTATTTTCAATTCATTAATGTTGTTTGCAGTAACAGCAATTGATGTATCATCAGCAAACATAATCGTCTTAGCGTCTATGTAAATCGGTAGATCATTAATAAATAGTAAAAATAAAAGTGGTCCCAAGACAGATCCCTGTGGCACACACCGATTCCGATATCCTTTGTGTTAGAAATGTAGTTGTTTAATCTCACAATTAATTTTCGTTCTGCCAAAAATGATCCTAGAAGGTTTAAAAAGGCGCCTCGAAAGCCGTAACATTCCATCTTGTCAACTATAAAATCAATGTGGATAGTATCGAATGCTTTGGTTAGATCAAAGAATACTCCAACAACATGGTTTCCTTCATCCAGATTTGGTATGACAAATTTATCGAAACTGCTGGCAGCAGTTTCAACCAATTTATTTGGTCGAAATCCATGCTGACATTCTGATAACAGTTCATATATATTTAAAAATATTATCCTGCGATCAAATATGAGGCGCTCAAAATTTGTTGAGAATGAAGATATTAACGAGATTGGTCTATAGTTGTTTACATTCTGAGGGTTTGCTTTTTTATGTAGTGGCACAACCAATGCGACTTTTAAAACTGATTGATAGACTCCTTCGTCTATGGATTTATTATAAAGATGCACTAGCGGTTGTTATGTATATGTATGTTAACTGAAAATCCGTCAATGCCTGCGGAGTTCTTTGAAGAGATTTTGTAAATAATATTTTGTATATCAGCTACGTCTATAGGCGGCATGAAGAAAGATGTTGACATTGCAGTATTTGCTTTAGTGCATTGCCAGGATAGTGATGGATAAACACGTTTAATATATTGACGAGGAATTTCGGAGAAGTAGTTAGCAAATTCTTCTGCGAATTCATTGTTTCGCTATTTTGTTTTTATTTATTATTAGCGAAATTTGTTTTGGTTGAGAGCATTTACCCAAATTTTGGTTTATTATTTTCCAAGACTCTTTCATTTTATTATTTGCAGAATTTATTGTATTGAAGAAGTAGGACTTTTTTGTAATACTAACATTTATTGCGTGTTGACGCTTTTCTATTTTATATAGATTACGAAGATGTTGATCACCCACTCTGCAACAAGCCCAATACAGATCTCGTAATTTCTACCCTCCTCTATGATTGCCGTTGTTATCCATTTGTTTTCAGGTTTAATAACAATTCGTTTTAGTTCCTCTGGCATAATATGGTTAAGTCCAAATGAGATTGTATTTAGGAATTCCTTAAAGCTTTCATCAACATTTGCACAAATCCAAAATCCAACTTGTAGAGCAAGTGTCGGAATTTTTTGAAATTTTCTTCAGAATAGATCCTAGAAAGTTTATAAACACGCGTATCTCTATTCTTTAATTCAAAAGCTTTCAACTTTAGATGTAAAATTTGAATTAGATGATCAGCAAGAACATGTTCAACTGAGCTGTTGGTGAAAGTATTACTGTCTAGGTTTGTGACTATGTAGTCTATTGCAGTACGTGTACAAGACCCATCTGCTCGACCGCATATTCTTGTAGGCCCCATATTAATCACTTTTATATTAAAACACCTTAGAAGATCTAGTAGAGTTCGTCTATCCATAGTATCTTTCATGTAGTCAATGTTAAAATCACCACAGAGAATAACATAATTATTTAGTTTTTGCACATGGCTTAAAGTGTTTTTGAGTTGATGAAGAAAAATCTTTAAATTAACTTTAGTTGATTTGTAGCCAGTCACTAACGAAATTCGTGTATTTTGTACCATTAGATTTATACCACAAGTTTCGAAATCTAGTTCAGTAGAAAACTTTTGAATATTAAGATCAGACGCTTGTAAATTTTGACGTACATAAATCGCAACCCCTCCATGTTTATGGAAGCTTCTGCGGAAGCTAGAAACAAGAACGAAGTTGCTTAGCACGATTGAACTTATTTTAATTTGTGAACACCAGTGCTCGGATATACAACACCAGTGCTCGGATATACGGATATAGTAAGCTCGCGTATGGAGCGCTGATATGGTACCCATATTACGCTTAAGACCTACCTATTGAAAGGGTAGAGCGTCGTTTTCGAAAATATTTTTGTTTCAAAATCGTTGGTCGCTATCCCGTCAGAAACATCGAATATGATTTTAGAGCGGCATGTTGTCCAAACCCTTCTGGTGCGCAGACAACAGCAGAGTGCTCGATTTGCTTGCAAGTTGATCCATGTTAAGATTGACAGTACATCTCTTTTGTCCAATTTCTATTTCCACGCCCAGAGAGCTGCTTCTCGATATGTAGCCACCTTTGCAGCGCCGACATCACGAATCAACATACTACGAAAAGCATCTTTTACCATCACATGTGCCACAACGCTGATATATTTTTTTATAACTTATAGTTGCGTGTTATCTCATTTTCATACACATATACACACACTAATATATATACACATAACATATTATTGTTTATTTTTGTATGTTAACTAATTCATGAGGAATGTATCTATTTGAACTCTAATTGTACTTTGATTTTAACTTCTTTATATTTTTGTGTAAATATTATTTGTCCTGTTAAAAGGATTAAAGGGTTAAAACAGGGGGATGGGATAGCACCCACACTCTAACCTAGTGCTGGAATTTGTTATAAGACGTTTGGGTGTAGGATACCATCTTAGCCAACATATATCGATAACATAAATATTATGAGCAGAAGGGCAGAGGACCTATGCCCAACTAAAAGCCGCTTCCAAAGATAGCGGGCTCAGCATCAACACAAGCAAAACAAAGGTGATGACACAAAGAAGAAAGTCCGGACCAGAATTACAGTTGCCATACGACATCGAGGATCTCAACAAATTTATATATCTGGGAGTGGAAATTAGCAAAGATGGTACCGAAGACGGAGAAGTAAGGTACGCCGAGTAAAGTACGCCGAGTCCTGGCAGCAAATAAGACGTACTATGCAATGGCGGAAATATTAAGATCTAATAGTGTGCACCGTAAGAACAAGCTGTATATACAAGAGAATCATTCGGCCCATCGCATGCTATTGTAGCGAAACATGGACTATGGCCGAGAAAAACAAGAACGCAATGGACATAATTGAGCGAAAGCTGCTACGTATTATTCCAGGGGCCGTAACGATCGGAAAAAACAGAAGGTCAAGGTAGAACAACCAGCTATACCATATGTACCAAGTGTTGTAATAAAAACCAGGACTGAACATCTGTGCCATTAGAGCACATTCCAAAACGTGCCCTTTGTCCCACGTTTTGGATAAATGCAATTGTTTTATAGTTTTATAGTTTGTCCAGAAACTAAGGGTTTTTATTACCACGCTAAAATCTACCTCCCCCAAACATATTAGAAAACGTGCCTAGGCCTGAAAAGGCCTATAAAAACCTTCTTATAGAGATTAACCAGAGGACCAGACATTTTCAGGGATTTAGAGAATTTAAGCCTCGTTTGTTCATGAGAGGAGCCAAGGAAATTCAATCTCCCCCTTATTTGAATTAGAGGGATGATTTAACCCCTCGTACAGATATATTATAGTAGGAATGGTATAAATACCATTCCCCAGTTGTCAAGTAACAAGTAAGTAACAAGTAAGTAACAAGTAAGAAGTAAGAGAAAAGAGAGTAAAGTGGTAAGCTATAAGTCTTAAGTTATTTTGTTGTATTATTGTTTAATTAAATTGTTAAAACCAACTCGACTATTATTCGACAAACTACGTGCCTTGCGAATCCCGGTGAACATTACATTACAAGATCCCGAGATATTTAGATATATCTCAGAGTCCGAAGAATTGTTGGCCAGCAGTCATTCCCTCTACACATTGAAGTTGGCGGTGGTTCACACCATAACCCCCTTCACAACATTGGTTGCAGTCCCACAACATTGGTGGCAGGACAAGAACCACCGATTTCTACATTAATCGGTCTAAAAAAAGTCTAGTCTAGTAAAGTGCAAAGTCTAAGATGGGCAAGACACGTGCTCAGGATGGACGACAACCGTCTGCCACTAAGAGCACTGAACGCAAAAATGCAAGGCAGACCACCAATAGGGAGGTCAAGAAAACAGTGGGAGGAAGAGAACCGGGAAGACGCATACCAACTACTCGAGTAAAACCGTGGAGAAGAACAGTAAAGGACAGGGAAGAATGGAGGACAAAAACACAGGAGGTCAGGGCCCGATTTGGGCTGTAGAGCCATATGAAGAAGAAGAAGTTAAAAGGCTTCTCTGTGGGGAAATAAAGTTTATTATTATTATAATAGTAGCTGACTACTACTAAAAAGTAGTCAGTAGTAGCTGACTACTACACTTGATGTCTTTTACTTGTATGAAATCAAAGTGATAATATTCGACAAATTCATTGCAGCCCCAGGATTATAAAATTTCGAATTAAATATTTAGGATTTTAACATTGATGTGAATCGATAAAATTAATTGAATTTTCTTTTTATTGAATTTGGTTACCTACTGATTAAGTTTGTGTGTTTTTCGTGTTTTATAATTGATTAGATATTTCCACTCAAAGTAAATATTTGAAGTATTTGAAATTGCTCGCGGCTGTTACAAAATCCACGAGTGCTTCATTCAAATTCTGTTTATTTTTTCTATATCAGATTACGTCGACTTATATCGATATTTTGATAAAAAAAAAACTGGATTAAATTGATAATAACATATTTTACATGTATTTTCGGCAGTTTATTATTGTTCCTGACAAGTTCATTATGTCATTTGATTTTTATATTGACATTGTACTACATTTGTTGACTTAACTGTGGCAGTACTTTACTACTGTTTTTGAAAATTGCTTTAACAGTTTAATTTGAGCATTAAATAATAATAATAATATATTAATTCTAAGAAAAAAATTCAACAAAGCGATTGACCATTTATAATAATTTTAAAATTTTTTTAAATATTTATTTTTTAAACATTTAGTTTAGTATTACTTTTTAAAACAATTATCTTGACAGTTTAATATTGCTTTTGATAAATGCTTTGACAGTTTTCAATAGCTTTGAAGTTTTATTTTGAGAGTTTTTTAAAAATTTTCTTTAGTATTATTTTTATTTACCAGGATAAAACATACATAGATGATATACATAGATGTGCGCCTATAGAGATGATATAAATCATGCACAGATGATGCCTGGTTAATACAATTTTTCAAAATGTCGTATTGCTTATAATTATCCACCTGTCATCTCAGCAAAACAGACAGGAAAAAAAAACAAAATAGTAAAAACAAACGTAAAAATATAACCCTATCAGCAGTTAAAGATAATTCATTTTTGTTTACTCTCAACTTTCTTTTACTCTAAACAAAATAGTAAAAGAAAACGTAAAAGTATAACCCTATCAGCAGTTAAAGATAATAATTGTTTGTTTACTCTCAACTACATACTAGCCAGTTTATAAGTTTTTTTCCTTATTATTTTTTTATCAACATGTAAAGATTTAAGATTGTCAGAGAGTATGTTTAAGTTTTTTATTGCAACAATATAGCAGTTTTGAAATGCAATTCTTTTATTGATTTTCGGTATATTTATCGCTCTGGTTCTAGTTTTACCTTGGTAATTATTAAACGACTTTTTACAATTTTCATAGAGATATAGAAATTTATTTTTACTTAAAATTCAGTTATATTCTATTTTCTTTTAACGTATTCTTCTTCTTCTGCTTCTTCTTGTTTTGAATACGCCTACTTTGGACACGCTTGTTCAACTGTTAGGCTTTGATCTTTGCCCAGTATTGTCGCATCTTCTGCCGGTGTAACTCCTTATGCCCGCCCTACACGCTTTGGTCAACCGGAGAGGTTACATGTGCAGGTTTGCCTGCGCAGGTCAACCGTAAGCAAGAAACTGCACAGGTCTATTCCCACAAACGCTGCGGTCTACCTGCGCAGGTAGACCTCTCCGGTGCACCGTTGTGTGTATGGCGGGCATTACTCTCTTCTGTTCAGGGGGTACCTTTTCTTCGGGGTTTTTCCTGAAATCCACGGACTTCCTTCAGGGTACGTCTCACAGACTGTCTGTATTGGAGATCTGTTATTCCCAGTTCTTTAATATCCTTCTCGGTTTCTGTTAACCATTTGGTATGAACCTTCTTGTTTTGCCAGAAGGTGAACAGACGGTTGGTTAGTCGGTTTGGAGGCAATCTTGCAACGTGTTCATAGAGAGCTACCCTTCTTTTCCCTGCAAAGTCTGAGAGCCTCTCAATATGTTTGTAGAGCTCAGAGTTATGTCGCCTTCGGAATTCCCCATCTTTCTTTACCGGGCCTAGGATCTTCCTGAGGATTATCCTCTCTCTGATTTCCTCTGATTTGAAGCCTCCCTGATATGCTCCCACTTGACTATCCAGTTGATTTTCTGCCCTCGTTTGTAACGCGTTGGAGAGAATATTGTGTTACCGGGACGACAGAAATTCTATGGTAGTTGTTTAGATCAGTGGTTCTTAACCTATGGGTCGCGACCCAAAATTGGGTCGTGAGACAAATTGCTTGGGTCGAACTAAGAGGTGATACAGAAAAGTTTTTTCCAAAGAAACAGAGGTATATGAACCTACTTTAAATTTTCTTCCAGTTTTTGCTTTTTGCAAAGCCTTTTTAACATCCTTGATATATAAAAATCGTGTGTTTTCATCCGAAGCCTTTTCCCCATTTCATCGGTAATCGTCCCATGGTCATTCAACAAAGCCTCCAACTGTCCCAAACTCAAACTGTGCCATTTCCTTTTCTGCTTCCTCTATGGCGTTTTGCACTGAATACCTCTTCAACAATCTGTTCATTTGATACCCGGAAAACTCATCAGTATGTGTTGGACTCGTGCAATCGTCCCCTAGAGTTTTGCTTCCGGGTATCTTTTAATTCTGTTAGGATTTCATGTCGGATGTCTGGTGGTAAAGATTTGAACGGTGAGGATTTGACGTCGATTACGTAAAGGTTCCAATGCTTGAATCGGAGGTGGTAAAGCTTGAAGAGAATACTTCTTTACTCGAAGAGATTGTTGAGTCTAATTGGGAAGGGGGCAAAACGTATCGTTTCATCAAACGTAAAGTCATCGACATTTTTTCGAAGAACTATGTTTGGGTTTTGGTAGAACGGCATTGGGATCGTCCATTAACACGTGAGGCTCGAAGGGGGGAGGGGTTATGAAGAAACACGAAATATCACCTGGGGGGAAGAGGGGGTGTAGTGAGATATCACGCGTTTTATTTTTTCGTTAAACGCGCAATTTTTAATTTTGTTGAACGCTTAAACCACTTCGTGATTAATGGACGACCCCTTTCGTGCTTTCCGACAAAACTTTGTTGATTGCAGAATGTTTCAATGAAATCGATAGCAATTGTTTTTGGATATTATCTGTTTCCGATAAGTGTTTAGACTTCAACTGATTCCTCTTTGCCTGGAACAACTTGGTTTAAATTGGAACTGGCGATTCTATTTACATACTATTGTTTGGATATTGAGTGCGGGAACTCCGCCATAGAAAACAAATACCGGTTTGATCCTAAATTACCAGAATTTGCAAACCCGATGGCAAATCCAAATGGTAAAGCCTTTCCCGATGGTAAAGCGGCCAACGCGCATCTATTGGGGAATCTATCCCCCTATTGGGGAATCTATCCCCCTGGAATCCTGAAAGCCTTTGTTTGCCTGGTGCAGCCAAATCGAAACATCTCATCTTAAGCAAAGGACCAAAACCAACTAATTCTGTACAGGTTAGATACATGGAGATGGATACCGATGCACAGTGGAACGGAATCTCAAAAAGCTGGCCAAAAGTCGAAAAAGTTTTTGATTCGGATGAAAATCTTGACTTGGGGGTTTTCAGGGTAGCTGATCACGAATTCGACAAACTCAAATTTCAGGAAAACAAAATGGCGGATCCAATATGGCGGATAATTTCTTCAAAAAGTTATTTGATTGGGGTGAAACAAAAACGTTAGAAAACAAAGTTTTCACCAACGCGATGGTGAAAACTTTGTTTTCTAACGTTTCTAGTGGCACTGGTCGGTTGGTTGTGCGGGCTCGATCAGCCTCCACAAACCGTGAACTCCCATAGTTCAACTAATTCTTTAGTTATAACCATTTAAGATTTTAAAACTAATTCGCAGCGTCGAATGTAGAAACCAAATTGAAACTAAATTAAACAAAAACATTGGGTGGTTACCCATTATTTATTAGGTTATTCATTAAATTTTCCTTGGATCGAAAAATAGCTTTATTTATCTTTTACTTGAAAATGACCTTCAACAGTCGAAACTCGAGTCGTGTAAAGTGTGTAGATTTAAATAACTTCACAGTTTTCTTTAAAAATGACCTAGTCAAAAATTGGTAAAAGTGAGTAACTAGACATGGACACTTTTAACTGTAGATATTTTGATGTTAAAGACTTGACCATTTTTTGCCCATGCTAGAAGGTTATGATTAGCTAAGTATATTGGCTTGGACAATTTTTTCACATAAAGGTATCATCATCAGCTTTGGCTCCACAACCCATTATGGGTCTTGGCCTCCTAGATTTTTTTTCCATTTCAATCTATTCCGGGACTTAGTTTTCCTCGTCGTCGTAGATTCAGTCCGGTCATTTTTCTTAGAGTCTTCGTAACGATTTTTTTTCTATGATGGGGTTGTTGGCCCCGAGGTAAATCCCTTTATCGGAGCGCCATCTCTCCCGCTCTCGTTACCCGTGACCTCGCCTTACATACGGATTGGTTACCGCATCTCCCACGAGGTTACTAGGCTTCACCACGTGTAGGTGAGAGTCGGCATTGGGTAGGAGAGGCTATGCGACAATCACTACGCGCAAGCACTACCCTTGAACCTCTCACATAAAGGTAGCAGACGTTAAAACGACTTGAGCAGATTATCTTATTTTTGTCAATTTTCGACTTGATCACTTTTTTCAGTACACCCACGATATGTGACTTTAAATGTCATTATATAAGATTTTTTTTTTAATTATGGTCTAAAAATTCTTACGTTTGGTCTTTTGGGTCGCGCTATAAACATATTCCTCAAAAATTGGGTCGCGGCTTAAAAAGGTTAAGAACCACTGGTTTAGATCAGTAAAATCTCCCATTTTGTGAAGCGGATGGATCACAGCCGATTTAAAATCGGGTGGTAATTTCTCTGTTTCCCAGATATCTTGGATGATCTCGGTTAGCTTGCACACGGCATTGCTTACAGCACCTTTCCACAGTTCAGCAACCATAGAGTTTTCTCCAGCTGCCTTGTTATTCTTAAGAAGTTGAATGATCTTTGGTGTGGTATGTTTATATTCGAAGTCTTCGCTGGGTGGGTCACAGTTGAGTAGATTTTTAAAGTACTGAGCCAAAAGGTAGCAGGTGTCCTTGTCGTTATAAGCCAGCTAATTTCCTTGTGAGTCTATGATGTGGAGGCTTGGCGGAGCGTATTTTCTGAGTGTCTGCTTGAAGGTCCCAAAGAAATCTCTTGAGTAATTCTTAGCAAAAGTCTCTTCGATTTAAGTAAATTGATTTCGTGTGAAGGTCCGTTTGGTTCCTCGAATTATATTTTTTAGCATTTATTTTGACAGATCATTTATTTGGACACTTTATTAATTCTTTGGTTTTGTATTGACAGTTTATTTTTTCTTTTGACAGTTTTATATTGGTGTTATGCTAATATTTATTATGTAATGATTATGTACAAAAAAAGCTACAGACCTCAATGTTTTTCTATAAATTATTTTCAATTTGCTTTTAAATGACCAAATTGGAAAATGTGCAACAAAACATCGATAAAACTAATAAATAATAGGTTTTGTCAAATTTTCGGAAATTTTCGTAAAAATACTTTGATATGTTTCTAAAACTTTCTATTCTAAAGCTTATTTTTAAAACTTTCCATGCGCCTATTTTGACTTTCTTCTCATCAAATGTCTACCTTGTAGACAATTTTCACATTTAATTTCAACAAATTTGATCTTTTCTTAAGTAAAATTTTACTAGGAAAATATAATAAACACAGTTTTATATATTTCAAAATTTATTTGTAGGATACTACATATGTTTCACCACACTGTAGCTTCATCAGGTGATGAAATATAGAAAAAAAAATAGAAAAAACAAGATTCTTATATACAAACGAAAAAACATTTGACGGGGGGGGGTAAATTGTGTTAATTCGTATATGACGTTAACCCCTTGCAGAAACCTGTCCAAGCACCTAATTAACGTCATATACGAATTAACACAATTTAAACCTATATTCGCTATAAAAAACTCATCCGAATTAATCAATAAAATCCAAAACAAAGAAATAACGAGAAACCGCAAACTAACCTCCTTTGACGTCACTAATATTTTTCCAAGTATAGACCCCAATGAGGTCATAAATCTAATAAAATTAAAACTGGAAAAAAATAACACAAACCCTATCATAAAAAATGAATTTCTGGATAATTTAAACATCTGCTTACAACAAAATTAATGCCAATTCCAAACAACTTTCTACAAACAAACTACTGGACTGGCAATGGGAAACTCCTTAAGCCCACCACTCGCCGAAATATTTATGGACAATATTGAAAAAACTATCAGCAAACACCCATTTTTTAAATATTCCACATACTGGGTCAGATATGTAGATGACATTTTAATTTGTTTTACAGGAACGGACAGACAACTAAATTCACTGCACAACTTCATTAATACTATTCACCCTAATTAAGATTCACAATAGAAACAGAAATTAACAAAACCATAAATTTTCTGGACATCACAATATCCCACAACAATAATAACAAACACGAATTTTCTATATATCATAAACCCACACACACGGACATCACAATACACGCAATCTCTTTCCATCCTATTACACAAAAATTATCTGCATATCAATCCATGATACACAGACTCCTCAACACCCCATTAGTATAGAAAATTCATTCAAAATCAGAGTATAGAAAATTTCGACTTAGAAAAAGATAGAATCATCAACATAGCACGGAATAATGGATACCCAACAAACATGGTAACAGATATGTTAACCAAATTCCAAAAAGCAAAAACACTCCAATTATTCTACCCCAATACGAAATCCATAACACCCAAAAATTATACCTCAATGACATATTTAGGCAAAATATTAGTAAAATAATTAAAAAATCGACAGACCTAACTATTGCTTTTAAAACAAACAATTCTATTCAAAAACACATAAAAAATATTAAGGACAAAACAGATAAAAAGTCAAACTCGGGGGTTTATAGGCTTGTGAAGATTGTGATAAAGTCTACAAGTACAAACAGGGAGGTTGGGTTGGGGATCAGGATAAAAGAACACGAAAGAAGTTACATCTCGAAGAAAACTGACTCTACTTTCGCCAACCACTGCTTAGAAAACAACCACAAATTTAATAATAAATTTGATATTTTACACACAGAAACAAAAAGTAAAAAACTTAACTTATTGACTTATCCGAAATTAACAAATATTATAAAAAAGGTTTTTAATTAGATTAGAATTAATAGATCTAAATAATTCTCCCCTACTAAACCTCAATCTGTAATATTTTTAAAAGACCTATCCAACGATACCCTACACCATGGAGTAGACGAGAAAAAAAAAACCTAACCACTCCTTTAGGGTAAAGGAGGTACCCTAAAATTTTTTTTTTCTTGATTTTATTTTACCACTTTGTCGGCGTGATTAATCTGTATATCCATGCCAAATTACAGCTTTATATTTCTAATAGTCTCTGAGCTAAACTGCGGACGGACGGACGGACGGACATATCGAAACTATAAGGGTTCGTTGTTGATAACAACGGAACCCTAAAAAGTAATAATTTTCTGTTTTTACTGACAATTTTCACATTTTTACAAAAATTTATTCTAATTCTAGTTTCGTCTTCTAAAAACTCTATCTAGCCTTAGTTTTATAAAAAGAAGTTGGAGAACAACGAAAATTTAAAAAATTGGCCAATTACTCCTCCCTTTCTGCTCCGCTTAAATCGCTTTCGAGGAAATTTCCTTCTGAAAGTTTGCAATAAACGGTTCATCTTAAGTGCCCACTCTGGTTGCTATAATAGCCTTCCCTAACTATATACTCCTTTGGACTATTTATTTTTTCTCCCAACCAATTTGCAGATATGATTCAAATTGCCAATTTTCTTATACAAGATTTTTTACGTTATTCGTTATAATAAGAAAAGTGAGGCAGGACCAGAGAGACAAAGCTAGAGAGACAGGCCTAGACAGACAAGACTAAACACACAAGACTAGACAGACAAGACTAGACGGACAAGACTATACCGACGAAACTAGACAGACAAGACTAGACAGACAAGACTAGACAGACAAGACTAGACAGAGAAGACTAGACAGACAAGACTAGACAGACAAGACTAGACATACAAGACTAGAGAGACAAAACTAAACATGCAAGACTAGACAGACAAAACTAGAGAGACAAGACTACGCAGACAAGACTAGAAAGACAAGACTAAACAGACAAGAGTAGACAGAGAAGACTAGACAGACATGACAAGACAGACAAGAGAAGACAAACAAGCCTAGATAGACAATACTAGACAGACACAACTAGCTAGACAAGATTATACTAACAAGACTTATAAATAAATAATATATTTATATATAATATATTTTATATTGTTAATAATTAATAAGAATAAGTTAAGTATAATTTTATAGAAACTGTGTGGTTTTGTTGAATCGGGAAATGAGAAATAGATCGGTAGATTGGCAAACCGTAAATCCCAAGAAAAACGGACGTTTAGTTGCTTTTAAATCCATTAATAACTTCTTTTGTAATAAAATTAAAATGTTCAGGTTTCCTGTAGATAACACTGTGGCCGATAAAACATTATCTAGATAGACAAGAAAAAGGAATAAATTATTATAAAAATGCCCAACTAGTCTTGTCCCCGTCGTCTTGTCTAACTAGTCTTGTTTGTCTAGTCTTGCGTGATTAGCCTTGTTTGTCTATTTTCGTCTATGTAGCCTAGTCTGTTCATTCTTGTCTGTGTAGTATTGTCTGTCTTGTTTATCCATTCTATTTAATCTGTATCTAAAATATTTGTAAATTGGGTCATTGAATCCATTGTTCGTGGAATGGAAGTCCCAAGCGGAATGTTTCCAGAATTTCCCTGAAATTCCGCGTGCGTAAATATTTTTGTTTAGTGCTGCGCCTGTAAACCATGAAAAACTTTTAGCACTCCCTCAAGGAAAATTTACTACGCGTTTGACATCATTTTTTGCACAATTACATGAATGAGTTTGAATAATGTTTATTACATACGGACAAATATTCCCATATATATATATATATATATATATATATATATATATATATATATATATATATATATATATATATATATATATATCTTCTTTACAAAAGAAACCATACTACATTATAGATAATCATATAAACTTGATAAAGCCGGAACGCAGCCTGAATAAAAAACCTTTCCGGAACTCTATAATACTAACGAGTCTTTATGAGTCTTTCAAATCTTATGTGAAATTTGTCAGTTATTTTATAGCTTCCAGTCCACCTTCGTGGCACTCAAGAAAAACCAGTAAAATCAGATTGTTTTTTAGGATCATGTGGTTTTTGTTGAGTGCCACGAATGTGGACTGAAAGCCATAACATAACTGACAAATTTCACAAGAGATTTGTTTTTGGTAGTCCTAAAAAGATTCATTAGTATTATAGAGCTCCGGAAAGATTGAATATATTTATATATTTAGGCTTTGTTCCGACTTTATTAAGTTTATATTTACAAAAGGTTTATCTTGTCTAATTAAATAACAAAAACTTTATAGTTCGTATTAACATATTAAAAGAAAATAATCAATAAATAACTATGTTCTAATTCACTAATTTATAGTTAGTTTAACTTTAACTTTGCAGTTACTTTACGTGTTAAGGAGTAAATGTGGGTCTTTGTGTGTTATAAGTACTATTCGGAGGGAGTTGTGCAAAGTAACTTTTGCTCAATATTTCATCACCTGCTGCAGCCGCAAGGTGGAGAAACATATTAGGTATTCCACATTGAATTTGAAACTAAAAACAATCGTGCGTTTTAATTTGCATAATTAACTTTTACTCCGTTAACATCATATGCATAGCATACATTCATAATTTCTATGCATATTTTAGCATTTTTTCATGGTTACAGAAATATCAAATTGCAAAAATATTTGAAATTCATTTAATTAAACAATTTTTTAATATTTTAAATTCCATCCGAATTTTAATTTTAACGTTTGTTATAAACTGCCGCAAAATGTAACATCCGCTCCCGAAACGAATGCCGAGCACGTCTCGAGCTTTATCAAACATTCATCCACCCAATCCGAGCTTTGAATATTAATCTGCATTAAGGCAGACAAATCACGAGGTACGCCTTAATTTAATATAGTCCGTTAGTCCCCACACCAAATACAACACTAATTATTAACATCTTGAATCAGATAGAACTTGGCGTATAAGAAACAGACAAGAGATAGAACTAGTCAGACATGACTAGACAGAGAAGACTAGACAGATAAGACTAGACAGACAAGACTAGACAGACAAGACTAGACAGACAAGACTGGACAGACAAGACTAGACAGACAAAACTAGATAGACAAGACTAGACAGACAAGACTAGACAGACAAGACTAGATAGACAAGACTAGACAGACAAGACTAAACAGACAAGACTAGACAGACAAGACTAGGCAGTCAAGACTAGACAGAGAAAGCTAGACAGACAAGACTAGACAGACAAGGCTAGACAGACAATACTAAACAGACAAGACTAGACAGACAAGACTAGACTGACAAGACTAGACAGACAAGACTAGACAGACAAGACTAGACAGACAAGACTAGACAGACAAGACTAGACAGACAAGACTAGACAGACAAGACTAGATAGACAAGACTAGACAGACAAGACTAGACAGACAAGACTAGACAGACAAGACTAGACAGATAAGACTAGACAGTCAAGACTAGAGAATCAAGACTAGACAGACAAGACTAGACAGAAAAGAGTAGGCAGATTCTATATATATATATATAGTAAAAATATATAGTAAACAGACAAGACTAGACAAACAAGACTAGATAGACAAGACTAGACAGACAAGAGTAGACAGTATATTTGTATTTTCCTTCATGTGACTAGACTAGCGCATAAAGGCCAGCATTCCGTCCAAAGGAACACTATTCTTGTTGTAACGCTATCAAATCTACTTTTCTAGTTTTATGTACTTTACTGAGATCTCTGAACCTTCTCTATGGAGTTATTGAATTCTAAACTGTTCATCATGATCCAGCCTAGATAATTGTTTGGCACTCTCTCCATTTCGGTACTGTTAATATGTCATTTTCTTCCTTAGACCAGGTAAGTTCATGCATCCTCATATCTGTTTCCAAAGATCGTCTCCATATTTCGGTATCTAAACAATAAAATTGCACGTGTGCCGCGGTGTCATTTTGGCCACACTCACAGAGGAGACTTTTACTTTTACCAAATCTGTGGAGGTATGCTTTGAAATTACCATGGCCTGTTATTAATTGGATTGCGTGGTGGGATAGACTGATGTTGAAACCCTTCCAGGTCTTAATGGACGGTATAAACAGTCTGGTCCACAAGCCTGTTGCAGCCACATTCCATCTGTCCTGCCACAGCTTCTCGAAATGCCCTTTGGAGCTCGATCTGAAAGCCTGTTTGGGCAATTTACTAAAGGAAATTCGCAAATCTCCCTTGTCAGCTGCTTGTTTGGCAAGCATGTCTGCTCGTTCATTGCCTTCAAAACCAGCGTGGGCGTTAACCCAGTGCCAACGGATCTTGCTCTTCCTTGAAACTCTAGCAGCTATTTTCCACGTCTCCAACAATAATTCAGTGAGTGTATTTAATTTCTTCAGAACATCCAGAATAGATCGGCTGTCACAGATGATTGAACAGGTTCTGCTGCTGTTATTTTCCACATAACGCAAGGCTTGCAGTATAGCCAAAAGTTCAGCTTGATTTTTGTTTCGAATTTAATATAAATACTTGCAATACTTTTCTATTTAATAAGCTTATGGTACACTTCTGCGTCTTAAAAGTAGACGACGATGAAGCCCCCGTACCTCTGATCGAACTCGAACCTTCCGTGTACACCCGGATTTGAAATATATTACTCAGTGTCAAATGGTATGTAACCAGCGACAATTGTGAAGGGTGAATTAGTTCTTGGGTATTTACGGTCAGTTAGAGCTCGCTTAGTGCACGTAGTAAGCCCATTATGTCTATAATAAGCGTATCGTCTGCGATCTGGTGAGAGTTATGGAGGGCCAGCTGCCTGAGACGGATGTCGGCTGGAAGGAGACCCGTAATCATAAAGGCTGCCTCAGAGGAGACTGTGCGATACGCTTTTGCAGCACTGAAACCAAAAGCTTTAGGTCTCCCTTCAGGCCAGACGACCTCTGCCATATTGTAGAATCGTATAATGTTGCGGGTTCCACGGCGCCGCGGTAGATATCAATCAGCTGTAACGTCCCCAGACCCCACTCCTCTCTCGCAGCAATACCTAGCTTTATGCTGAACCGTTTAACCCCACCACAAGCCTGATCCATTTGTTCTCTGAATTTTAGGAATCTGTCAATTATGACACCTAAGTACCGAAGTAAAGTGTTGTTGGCATCTAATTTTTGTATTCCCGAGTGAATACGAGATTCCTTTGCTTCGGAGATCTGCCAAAGAAAAGGGCCTCTGTCTTTTGGGCATTAAAATTAAGTCTGGTTTCAGTTGCCCACTGGCTAAGATTATCTAGAGACCGATCAGTTTTCTCCTTTAAGCCCGCGATGGTCTTGTTTTTGCAGAGTAGAAACGTATCATCCGGATGAGCAACAATTTCACACATATGACAGTAAGGTCCTGTACGCCGCGTGTATAATTTCGTATACACGCACAATATCTTCTATCTGGCCGTGTGTATGCTACCGGAGCTTACTTATCATAGGTTTTTACGACGGAATGGTTGGTGTGGCGTGGAAGAATACATTGCAACTTAGCCCAAAAAAAATATGAAAAAATGTTATAAATTCATGAATAAAAATCAAAAAAAATGTCGTGGCCTGTGGGACCTTTTTCAAAATTACCCGCGGCAGTTAACGTGTTAATATAATATATTCCGGAAACCTGGACCTGGCTTTGAACCTGTGGACAACCTTTGCCGATGCTTCTTTCTATGTATAAACCAGGATCGCTGATTACTGCTCTGCGATCTACAAAGTAAGACCTCTGGCTAACTTGATTAGATTGCTAGGACAATATTTTTAATCGGCCTGCAGATCATAAGCGGCCACCAGGCGTTGGCAAATGTCCCACTTGTATCTAAGGCTATGGCTGAACAATAAAGCTTCGATCTTGACCCTTCGTGCGGTAGGTTGGGTGTAGTACGCCCAGACCAGGATAAATTGGTCGATATTTTAGAGATTAATCGTTATAACAGACTGTGAGTCTGAGTAGCTGCGTGGAGAGTGGTAAGGAAGTGCCGATTGTCAGGGCACAGTCGACCGCCACCCCGCGAATTATTTAGACGGGGTCAAAGGTGTCAGCGGATGAGTTACACAACTAGCATTTGTAGCGACCACGGGCCGCTGATAATAAATCCTTATTGGTTTCGGGAATTCGGAAATTACACAGTGAGTATTTTACGATGGGGTTTTTTTTATAATCCCGCGAACGATGTATAAATTTATCAATGGATATTTTACGATGGGATTATAGAAACAATACCGCACGAACGATTATACCTGGAAGAGGATAAAAATACGGTCATCCCCGAGAAACAAACTAGTCAGGGTAAGACAGTCATAGTAATATGTCGTATGATGAAAATAGAATATTGAATCTTTTAGACGAAGCCGAGGTCAGTTCTTCTGGCGATTCCGATAGTGAAATAGAAATCGATAATGATAGTCTGTGAATGTGATACTGAGCAGTAGATGGACGTCGAAGGAGAAGAGTCGATAGTTGAATTGGAGGAAAACGAGAGCGAAGATAACAGAAGATATTTGTTGGGGAAGAATGGTACAAAGTGGTCTATTTTACCGGAAAGGTCTAATGTACGTACTAGGTCAGAAAATATTGTAAGAGAAAAGCAAGGCGTGAAAACAATTGGACGAAATGCAAAGACAGCTGTTGAGTGTTGGAAACTGTTTTTCATTGATGACATTTTGCAAGAAATAATGAATCACACGAACGTTCAAATTTGTCTCAGTCGTGCAGCATGTCAAAATAGTAACAAAAGGAAATACGAGATGGCTGTTATAACAACATTAGGATTGAAAGCTTTTATTGGTCTGTTGTTCCTGGCTGGACGTTTCAAATCGAATCATTTAAATTTGAAAGATATATGGAGAAGTGATGGAACAGGTATCGAGATTTTTAGGAGTACCATGACTTTGAAGAAATTTCAATTTATTCAAAATTGCTTACGATTCGACCACAAGACCACACGTGAAGATCGAAAAAAAAATGACAATTTGGCTGCTGTTTGTTCTGTTTTTGAGAAGTTTGTAGAATGTTGCAAGGCAACAAATACCCCATCTGAGTATATGACTATTGACGAACAACTTCCATCATTTCGCGGCCGTTGCAGTTTTCGTCAATATATTCCAAACAAACCTAGCAAATATGGTTTGAAAATATATGCTTTAGTAAATGCAAAGACATTTTACATTACCAATCTAGAAATTTACTCGGGCAAACAGTCACTGGGCCCGTACGCACTCAGCAACAAAGCTTACGATATTGTATATAGACTTGTAGCTGCAATTTCAAAGAGCAATCGCAATGCCACCTTTGATAATTGGTTTACTAGTTATCCGTTGTTGTTACACTTACTGAAGAAACATTCAAACAACGTTCGTAAAAATTAAGGTGGAAATTCCAAAGAAAATGCTCTAAAACCGCAATAGAGATATTCCCAGCACTTTATTTGGTTTTCAAAAGGATATTTCTTTAGCATCTCATGTGCCAAAAAAACTAAGGTGGTGTTGTTGATGTCAACATTACATCACGATGATACAATTGACACTACAAGTTCCAAGAAAAAGTCAGAAATGATTACCTTCTATAACCAGACTAAGGGCATAGTTGGGCAAAAATTAATTGTGAATACAATTAACAATTAAATTGCGAGATTTAATTGCAACTAACAATTAAAATAATTAATTGTAATTGCAATATATCACAATTAACAATTAATTAATTGTTAATTGTAAAATTTTACAATTACAATTGATTAATTGTTAATTGATTGATGCACTTTTACAATTACAATTAATAAATGTCGGTTAGAAGATGTTTATTATACTCCAATGTATCACTTGCCATAATGCGTAACTGAAATAGTTATTTACATTAGAGTGTGGAAAGTTTGATTTTACAACGCGACAAATCGTTTGGGGAACGAGCCCGAAGGGCGAGTTCCCCATTAGCTGGAGCGCTGTAAAATCATTTCCGCACGAAATTTGTATAAATATTTTTGGCCGACAATTATTATTTAAGAAACAAATAGACCCTCCGCCTCCACTTCCGGTCCCCCACCCTCGCCCCTCACTTCCGGTTCCCACCCACTTCTGGTTACCACCCCAACTTCTGTTTCACACCTCACTTCCGGTTCCCACCTCCACTTCCGGTCCCAAAATTTTCACCATTTCCTGTTCCCGCACCCCATTTCCGGTTGCAAAACTTTTCACACTTCCGATTCCCACTTCTGGTTCTGGAAGTGGGGTTGGAACCGGAAGTGTAAGTGGGAACCGGAAGTGTGAGTGTGAACCGGAAGTGGAGGTGGGAACCGGAAGTGGGAGCGAGATGGGGGGCCGGAAGTGGAGGTGAAGGGTCCCGAACGGACCATCTTTCCCAACTATTTAGATGATTTACAATATTGGAAATTATTTTATTTGGCACAATGCGGGAAAGCACGGTTACAATGAGGGAAAAGTTTTTATATTCATCAAATAGTATTAATTGTAATAATAAACAATTGATGATTAAGTTAATTGTAACTAACAATTAAAATTTTAATTGTAATTAAATTAATTGTAAACCACAATTGATGGATTTAATTGCAATTGATTTCAATTGCATCTCACAATTAAACAGTTAATTCAATTAAATTAATTGCAATTGATTTAGTTGCAATTAAAATTGTAATTGTTTGATTCTACAATTAAAAAATTAATTGAATTATGCCCAACACTGACTAAAGGAGGTATAGATATTGTGGATCAGATGTGTGGCAATTATGATGTATCGCGTAATACGAAACGATGGCCAATGGTAATTTTCTACGCTATTTTGAATATGTCTACTATAAACAGCATGGTAATATATAAGGCCAATAATAATTCCTCAATATTGCGTCGAAATTTTCTCAGAGACTTGGGAATGGAATTAGTTGCAGAGCATTTACGAAATAAGAAGGAGAATCTTCATTTACCAAAAGAACTTCGTACAAGGATCCAGGATCATGTCGGTAAATCCTCAAACGAACCACCACGAAAAGTGTCAAGATCTGTCAGAAGATGTGAAATATGCCCCACTAAAAAAGATCGCAAAACAAAATACACTTGCTACCAATGCAATCGTTACATATGTATGGATCATGGTATTTTCGCATGTGAAAAGTGTACCAAATCTAAAGAGGAGTCTGATTAGTTACATGACATAAAAATTATTTTTAATTTGTGTTTTTTTATTTGTTTTATTAGTAAAATATTGATGATGATGATGTTTTTTGATTCCTTTAATAAATATAGAAAACCAGAAAAAAACAATTAACCTTTCATTTTGGTTCAATAATAAGTAATGATATTTTATAATCAATAAAATAATAATAAAAAATACATTAAACTATTAAATTAACACGATCCATATCTGGGTTTGTGACACCCACCTTGCGTTCCGTGTTACATACTTTAACCTATCGCTCGGAGGGTTAATGCCTCCCTGATAAACATAAGGCCTTTGAAATGGCCTGAAGAGTGCCTGTGCCACTTCTAAAGCCAAACTGATTTTGATTCACCAACTTGTTCCGATAAAAGTAATGGTCAATTCTCGAGATGAGAAGACGATCCAACACCTTTCCGGCCACTGGAAACAAACTTATACGTCTGAAGTATTTTATGAATAGCGCTGGTTTGTTGAGTTTAGGGATAATCTTGATTAGTTGATCTTTCCGGCAGAACGGGAATATGGACTTGTTCAAACACTTGTTATAAAGATTAAGTAACGTGTTTGGTGCCAAGTTAAAGGCAGCCAATACTATGTCAGAGGTAATGCCAACTAGCCCAGGGGCTTTCTTCGGGCTCATCTTTTGTATAGATTATATTAATGGTAGCGAGTAGGTACTCTCTGCGATCCCGGCAGGGATACACCTATTTCAGGGATGCGACCTTGCCTACACGAGCCTTGGTTTCTCTCCCACTCCCAAATTCCGGGAGGTTGCCATGTCCTAACCTAATCCTACCAAAAACTCAAATTTATCCCTGCCATACCTTTCCTATAGGAACCACCTACCACCTTCCAAGGTGGTATTCTACTGCAACAGTTAAAGAAAGCTTGGGTTGCTCACATGGTCAAATGTGAGATCATGCTCAGAGTATGGTAGCGGAGGATCTTAATATCTAGACAACGGTAGCATGCACAGTCTTAGTTAGATAGACAACCACTAACTCACCAACACGCAGGGCGAGCGCGGTGTTTCAATAGCTAACATTTCTATATTCCATGCTAACATTGCTACGTACAATGCAAGATCTCTTGCCTCATAAGAGCGCATTCTAGAACTTGAACATGAATTACAGAAGATAAACTGGGATATAGTAGGTCCATCCGAGATAAGACGGAAAGGAGAATATTGCATCGAACTCAAGAGTGGCAATATCCTACATTATAAAGGAAAAGAAAACACAACAGATGGAGGTGTAGGATTCATAATAAAGTAGAAAATTGCCAAATATATAACTAAAGTAGAAGCTATATCAAGTAGAGTGATATATCTCATCCTTAAGGATAACAACCGCTATCAGATGAAAATAATACAGAGCTATGCATCTACTTCCTCCTACACAGACGAAGTGGTAGAAGAATTCTACGAGGATGTAGACAAAAGCTTACGGCAAGAAAAAACATACTATACCCTATTTATGGGAGACCTAAATGCAAAACTAGGTAAAAAAGAAGATGAGTATGAAACATGCATGGGACAATACGGACATGGCCACAGAAATGATAGAGGGAATATCCTGATGGAGTTTCTCATGCGAAATACGTTCTATAATATGAATAGCTTCTTTAAGAAAAAAACGCATAACAAATCTACATGGCAAAGCCCTAAAGGTTTAGTCAAGTATCAAATTGATTACATCTTTTCCAATCGTAAAGACATAGTACAAAATGTATCTGTTCTAAATGTATTTACAGCAAATAGTGACCATAGGCTAGTAAGAGCACATATAAAAATTAACATTAGAACAGAACGGAATAAACTTCTACGAAGCGGTACTGCCAAACAAATTGACATAGAGATACTCAAAACGCAAAATATAAAGTACGAAGAGGAAGCAACGAGAAGAACAGAAAAAGTAATAAAGCTGGGAATAGCAAATAAAACTACAACTGACATAAATAGAGCCCTTATTGATATTATCAAAGGAGCTACAAAAGCAATAATGCCAACAAACCTAAAGAAACCAGAAAAGCTAACAGCAAACACAAAAGACCTAATGGCTAGAAGAAGAAAAGGGTGAAATCGCTGAATATGCTGAGCTGATTAAAGAAATCCGAAGGAAAATCCGACGAGATATCTATAACTGCAAAGAGACATTAACAAAGAAAGTAATAGAAGAAAATAGCAGCATGAAGATTCTAAAAACAAAACTCTCACAATCAGTCGGAAAGAAACACATACTTAAGCTTCGTAAGCCAGATGGATGCGAAACGGCAGGAAAGAAGGAAATAAGCAAAGTTGCAGAAAACTTTTATCGTAAACTGTATGAATCACATCAAAAACACCGGAGAAATTTAACAAGACCAAAAATTATGAACGTAAGTTCTGAAGAAATTACAATAGATGAAATAAGATCGGCTCTCAAACAAAGTAAAAATCGTAGGGCACCTGGTAAACATGGAAAAATAAGCGAACAACTAAAAAAAGGAATCAATACTTAAAATCCTCCAAATACTCTTCAACAAGTGCCTGGAGATGGGAAATATCCCGGAGGACTGAAACAATGCGGTAGTAATTCTGCTTTATAAGAAGGGCGATAAAAGTGAACTTAAAAACTATCGACCAATGCGCCTACTCTCCCACCTTTACAAAACATTTATAAGGGTTTTATCTAACAGACTTAGCAGCAAATTAGATGCATATCAGCCCATCGAGCAAGCCGGTTTCCGAAAAGGATATGGAACCAACGAACATCTACAATGCATCGAGTCATTGATTGAAAAGTGCAATGAATATTATCCCACTCTTCCTCGCATTCGTTGATTATGAGAAGGCTTTCGATACCATCGAGATGTTGTCTATTTTGGAGGCTTTGGATGACTGTCGCATTGATTCGAGATATTCTGGTCTAATTAAAACCATCTACGACTTCGCCACTATGACGCTGAAACTACAAGATTTATCCGACAGAATACCCATCAGATGTGGAGTGCGCCAGGGAGATACCTTATCCCCCAAATTATTTACACTAGGTCTAGAGAATATCTTTAAAAACTTAGATTGGGCGGACAAAGGAATAAATGTTGATGGCAAAAGGCTGACGCACTTGCGCTTTGCGGATGATATTGTTTTAGTGGCCACTGAAGAGGCTGCTATTGAAACAATGCTGAATCAGCAACATCTCCAAATCAACTGGTCTGCACATGAATATGAGCAAGACAAAAATCATGACAGCTGATGTTCCACACCGGCCTGATATAGTCATCGATGGTGTCACGGTGGAAAGAGTATAAAGAGTATCGAGAGCTACATCTACTTGGGACATAAACTAAAAATAGGCAAAGAAAACCAAGATGCGGAGACCAGAAGAAGAATAGGACTAGACTTTGCAGCATTTGGGAAGCTGGATTTTATTCTAACCCACAAGACCACGTTCCCAAGAAAGTTGAAAGCGAGAATATTTGATTCAAGTGTTGCACCGGATCTCACATATGGCGCAGAAACCATAACATTTACCCAACAGAACATCAAGAAGCTGGCCGTTACGCAAAGATCAATGGAACGGAAAATGCTAGGCATAACGTTACGCCACAAGAAAAGGAACGAATGGGTGCGGAAGAAGGCAGGTGTTGCGGATGTGGTGGAAAGAGTTGCGCAACAGAAATGGAATTGGGCTGGGCATATCCTACGAACTGATGACAGGTGGTCTCACAGAATCCTGGTATGGATACCAAGATACGGAAGGAAAAACATAGGCCGCCCCCCTAAAAGATGGAGTGACGATATCCGGGAAGTAGCAGGAAGGAAATGGTTAAGTCTGGCGAGGAATAGAGAAGAATGGAAAGTTAAAAGATAGGACTATGTCCAATATTGGAAGAATAAAGTCTGAAAAAGAAGAAGAAGAAGAAGTTCAATCTCAGACATAGTGAACAGACTTGCCCTCCTTGACCAGTTTCAGCAAGTAATCTGACAAACGTGTGTTGCTGAGTGTCCTCCTTCTTATCGTCCTGCGGAAAGAGTGTCTCAAGAAGTTTGTGAGAGGTTTCAAAAATATCTATTGATTTATCCCCAACCTTAAGGCTACTCAGGTAGCTTGTAGAGGTTTTTATACCTCTTAGAACCTTGAAAACTGAGCCCCATGGGTTTTCGAGTGAAGATCGAGTGCAGAATTCTCACCATTTGAGTTTCTTCGATTCAAATATTGTGTTTTTATATTCATTTGATTTAGCGTTATAAGCTATTTTATTATACTGCCTTCGTTCGCCTCTGCTCTTTTGATACAGTAGTTCAGCAGTCCACCAAGGCACGGAATGTCTAAAGCAGCGGTTCCCAACCGGTGGGTCGCGACCCACTAGTGGGTCCCGGAAGGGTTACAGGTGGGTCGCGACTTGATTCTAAAACTATCAGAAACCATCGAATAAACCATCAGAAAAGATAAGAAAAATCAAAACAAATCGAATTGCGTTTTGATTGTTTTCTTGATTTTTGGCATCTGGGGCAGACAACTGGACCACTATATCCCAGATCCACAAGGTTACAAAGGTTTCGTACCAACTATCACTGTTGATTTCCAAAAAAAGGTGCGCCTCATACAGCAGGTGAGAATATCATTTTGCCAGCTGCTAAGCTTATTTCTGCCTCTTTGTTCGACGAAAAAGCAACCAAGAAAATAATGGAAATACCACTATCAAATAACACGGTTAAAAGGAGAATAGAAGAAATGGCTGAAAATATACAGCAACTTATTTCTGCTTTGAAACGAAGTGACTTTTACTCATTACAATTGGATGAAAGCACTGATATAGCTGATGCTGCCAATTTATTAGTTTTTGTAAGATTTGAGACCAATGAATCAGTAGAAAAAGAAATGTTATTTTGCAGACCTTTACCTACCAGAAAGACTGGGGCTGATATTTTCAACTGTTGGGATGCGTGGATGCTTTTATGAAAGAAAACGAAATTGAATGGTCTAAGTGTGTCGGAGTAACAACCGATGGAGCCCGTGCCATGTCTGGCATTTACTCAGGACTAGCAGCGAAAGTTAAGGCAGTTTCTCCATTAGTTGAATGGGTTTACTGTATTATTCACAGAGAGGCTATGTGATGGTAAATTATATATAAGGTTTTTTACTTCACCGTGGACTGATGGACCTTGGAGGTATTTCAAAGAGGAAAGGTGGGTCGCCAGCTGCGAAATGTAGGGAACCACTGATCTAAAGTATTTCCTTGAAGGAAAGATATACCTATCCTTCAAGGAAATACTGCGGCCTTTTCCATGGCTGCATTTAATTTGTGAGCAAATATTGGAATCTCCTCAGGGGCAGAACACTGGTGAAGCTGCGGAGAAATGTCATGCAGACTAGACAATATTTTATCACAAAACTCTACCCAGTTCCCTTTCCTAGTACAGAAACCACGTTGAGCTTCTGACAGCTTGGTTTCATTTCCTATTGACCAACTGATGTACCGGTGATCAGACAGACTACTCTCATCGGGAAGATGCCAATCAACAATCTTCTTGCACAAGGTGTGGGTGGAAAGAGTTAAATCGATAACGCTTTGACCGTTGTGACCGATGAAGGTAGGTTCCGACCCGACATACAGTATGGCCAAGTTATTCTTTAAAATTATCTTTTCCAGGCATTTACCCCTTTTGTCATCCAGTTCGCTACCCCACGAAAAGGGTTTCGCATTGAAGTCGCCGCAACTAAGACTTCGGACTAGCCTCTCTAACGATGTTATTAAGGACGTCTAGTTAAAATAAATCGGAAGACTCGGTTGCAACTTAATAAATATTTATTAACTTACTATTTACAATTGCATTCTAATACCTAAATCATAACTTCTTCTATATAACGAATAATTAACTTCTTGGCTTAATCTTCATTCTTCAGCAGGCGACATGCGACGACACAATGTACAGACTTTCGCACACACACTGAATTGTCCCCACTGTCTTAGCATCGTCTTCGATGCAGTACCGTACTAGTAAATTTACACATATTCCAACAATAGGCTAGTTGACTAAATTTGAAAAATTGGTTAATACTGTACTTTAACACCTACTTAACACAAAAAACATTTTATTTAAAAAAAATTCATCATTTACATTAAGTATTTTGCGTTTAAAAAAAAACAATTTAAAATTAGCTCGAAAACGCCCAGTACTGTCAATGACGTCACATCGTGCGCTACGAATCAAAACAATAGTGTTTTTGTATGACAGTAGTTACTGCAATTTTGTTTTCTTTAAAAAATGAATTTCTCATATTACAAGTACTGTGTAGTGCCCAAGTGTAAAAGCAAAAGTATAAAAACACCAAATAAGTTATTTATATACATTCCAAACAATGAAAAAAATGCGGAAAATGTGGCTAAAACTTGCAAGGTGTGATAATGTTAATAGTTTTTCTACGGTTTCACGAATGTATTTTTGTCAAGATCATTTTGATGTAAGTATTTACACAATCTATGTCTAAATCTAAAGCAGTAAGTATTGTTTGATAAAATATTATGATGTTTGAGTTGAGGTTAAGTTTTTTTAATATTCTGATTTAAAATCTTGTTTTAGTGTCATATTTATTATAATAAACATAGTTTCTTTTATTTTTATAGATGCCAAATGATATGGCTAATTACATGGAGTATCATATTATGGGAAGAGTATCACAGGTACGCATGAAACCTGGTTGTACTCCAAGTAAATTTGAATGTCAAGAAGACAGAAGAAAACGGACGTGTAGCAGTATAGAACGGCCATATATTGTTAAAAAACAAAGAATGATGACAATCTCTGAGTGTCTGAATGATTCAGAAAAAAGGAATGATTCAGAAAAATGATACTTCTGATACAAGTTCAAGTATATATTTATTTATTGAATAGAAGATTAACAGCAATCGAAGTTATATACAATTTTGCTTAACATTCCAAATAACAAATCTTCCTAGTAATCACAGTTTATATTATTCTAATTACTCTCAAATGTACCTATGTTGTGAAAGTACAATAGTATGTAACAAACAACATGATGGTTTGAAGATTTAAATACCAAGTTCCTAGTTATTATCATTATAAAGCTATTTTCTTGTATTCATGTATCAGATTTCCAAACAGCTGGCCAAAATGTACAAGAAATTTTATGTGAGCGGGCAGCAGACAAATCTGTTCAAGCATTTATCACACACAAATTCAGGAGTAAAGCAGTCCAGGCTAAAGTGCAATTCAAAGACCAGTCATTATCACCTTAAAAAGTGCCTATAACATCAAAAGTAACATCTACTTCCACATCCCCATTTAAAGTTGAATCCATTACGAAATCAAGACCTTCTGTGTCCGGCCTAAGCAAAATTACGAAACATATTTCTTTATATATACAATCTATATCCACCAACAGTCGCTCACCATCCACGCATTTATCATCATCTTCTGACTGTAGTGAATTTATTGAAGAAGACAGAAAACTAGAAGCAAGAGAGACCTTATTAAAGACAATTAAGAAAATTGAGAAAAATCCTCGAATATACATTGGTGTTCCAAGCAGTTGTTACTATTTGATTGATATATTAATAGATGAAATAAATATTCCAAAACATCATTTATTGCTATGTTTAAATAAAATAAGAATGGATTGTAAATGTAATCAATTGACAGATGATTATGGAAATACCCCTTCATATTTATGTAAGGTTTTTTTAAAAAATATACCTTTGATAGCCAGTGTTATGCGTCATTTTATTGTGACTCTAGACACTGAAATGATCAAAAGAACTTTACCTATAGCATTCAGGCATAAATTTCACAATGTCACTTGTATCATAGACTGTCTGGAAATTGAGGTGCAAAAGCCATCCAAAGCAATTAATCAAGCTCTGACGTGGTCAGAATACAATAAAGCCAACACTATAAAATATTTAATATCCTGTACACCAAATGGATTAGTTAATTATATTTCTCCAGGATTTGGAGGCAGAATAACTGACGCGTGTTTGGTTGAATCATGTGATTTTTTTAAATATATTAAAACCTGGTATGTGCGTTATGGCAGATAGAGGATTTAAGCACATTGAACAATATCTGCGAAAGTCAGGTGATTCTAGTAAGACCTCCAAGTGTGGAAACAGGTGTGAAAATGACAAAAAGTGAAGCGAAGCTAACTAAGCAGACAGCCAGCTTAAGAATACATGTAGAGAGAGTTATACGGCGCTTACGAGAATTTTATATGATTAGACCGCATGCTTGTATTAATTCAAAATTTGTAAAAATATTGGATGACATATTAATCATAGCATGTGGTTTGGTTAATTTGCAAGATTCTTTAATACAATAAACTCAAACATTTTATTTTATATTTAATAAAACAAGTTTTAATATATATTTTATACAACATTTACATTGTTTTTTATTTAAAATATATTATACTATTAGTTCTACACTCTGATATAATAATGATAAACATTATTTTTCCAAAAGTTTATTAACTTATCATCAATTATATTTTGAACATATTTAAGATCGAATGGAACACTTAAGATTTCTATTTCCTTATTTTTAACATAATCTGGGTCAGCCACACAAAACAAACAGTTTTTCTTTAATGTCAAATACATTTGAAGTTGAATTTGGCCATTATATTTTTCAGTACATTTTCCGTTTTTTATGTAATTTTTATATGTGTTTGCACTAATGGGACATTTAATTTCTATTATGCCATCTTCAAATATTCCATCTGGGGAACCAGCAATCATAGGATATTTGGAATTTAATATCAGGCCACACATATTTATTTTTATCTTCAGTTTTTTCTCTGCTGTTTTCCTTACTTCATCTTCTAGGACACGGCCACGTTTCAAGGATGGACTGTCTGGAATTTTACCACCTAGTAGGAGCGACATGAGTACGCCATCATTTGTCTTACACCGGCTAACTTCAAATGCTCTTGAAGCAGATATTCGACCATATCTAAGTTCATACCAAATACTACTATTGGATTTTTCCCTAGTTTGTTCTTCAACTTTCTCTATTAAAGAAGCTAGTAATTCAACTTTATTTAAAAATACTGTGTTGATGTATGATGTATTCTCTTTAAAATTTAATACAAGCTCGTGCATTGAGACAGCCTGTGTTTCACTTAGATAATAAGTGCGTTGATATTTAAAAACTCCACAGTTCTCAACTTTTTTTTTCTTCCCTCTTCCAAAAAGGTCTGGAAACCAGATGAATTTCCTGGAAATATAGGACTGCCCTCATACAACTCTTTTGCTGTACTATATTTCAGGCTACTACCAACTCTGGACAGCTTAGATTTTTTCCAATAACACTCCAGAGAAGTGCATGATGGTTCCTCACTTCGGCGTTGAACCCACATTAGAAATGCTATTGCGTGCTTACAACCACCCTGTTGCAATGATTTCATCATCACAGATAAAAAACAAATCGTACAGGATGTCACAATACTCAACCGGGTGTCAGTGGGAAGCGACCACAGGATGCTAAGAGCAAAAGTTGTGCTACGATTGAAAAAGGAGAGAAGACTGCTTACAACATCAAAGAGCAAAGAACAAACTACAGTGAACAATAACGGGGAATACAAGAAATCCATAGCAGAACGACTAAGACACGGTAACATCGAGGAAATGAGTATAGAAACCTTGAGCAATGAAATCGTAACATCGATACAAGAGACAAAACAGATACATGGTACTAAACTGAACAGGGAAGAAGGGAAACTATCAGCAAACACACGACAACTTATGAAACAAAGGCGAGAAAAACTACAAAAGCACCTACTACATACAGACCAGCTGAGAACACTAAATAAAGAAATATCAAAGGCCGCAAGGAAAGATATTAGAAACTATAACAAAACACGGATAGCGAAGACTATCTAAGAGAACAAAAGCATGAAAGTACTGAGACAGAAAATAACACCTGCAAAAGCAGAAATTACCAAACTCGAGGACCAAAACGGGCAAACTATCAGGAACAAAGAAGAGATCCTGGAAATCGTAAAACGCTTCTATTCAAATCTCTATAGCGCTCAAGAAACACCAGAGCCGGAATATACCCGTACCATCCCCCAAATTTTAAACCAAGGATCAGAAGATCTACCGGAGATAACCCAAGAGGAAATCTCAAAATCAATTACGGAAATGAAAAATAACAAGGCGCCCGGGGAGGATGATATTGCGATCGAACAGATTAAGGAAGGGGGAGTCGAGCTATTAGAAGCCATAAAGAGTTTATTCAACAAATGTCTCACGGAAGGAATAACACCAACAGCATGGGACAATGCAATCATTGTTATTATACACAAAAAGGGAAACACGGCTGACCTAAAAAACTACAGGCCAATAAGCCTGCTTTCGCACCTCTATAAACTCTTCACCAAAATCATAACTAGACGCCTCACAACCAAACTTGACCTTTATCAATCGCCTGAACAAGCAGGATTCAGAGCCGGATACGGAACGAACGATCACCTGCAAACCATCAAAATCGTAATAGAGAAATGTGTCGAATACAACAAGCCACTCGTCCTTGCCTTCGTGGAATACGAGAAGGCATTTGACTCTATCAACCACAATGAGATGTTTAAGGCACTGGCGAATTGCCGAATAGACCATAGGTACTCGGAGACTCTACAGCACATATACAAAAATGCTACCGCATGCGTTAAACTACACGAAAAAACGGACAGATTCAGAATACAACGCGGCGTCCGACAAGGTGACACCATCTCGCCTAAACTATTTACAAACCTCATGGAGTACATGTTCAAGACCATAGAACTAGAAGATATGGGCATAAACATCAATGGCGAAAACCTCAACCATCTACGGTTCGCAGACGACATTGTGCTAATTTCGGATAGCCTAGATAAGACTGAAAAAATGCTTAAGAAGCTGGCAGAACAATCACGAAAAGTCGGCCTTAAAATAAACATCTCGAAAACGGAATTTATGACCAACCTAGTACCTTCCCGAAACTTTATAATGGAAGGGATTGAGATCCGGCAAGTCACCTCATACAAGTATCTAGGCCGCGAGATTAAAATCGGCAGAGACAACCAGACACATGAGATTGGAAGGAGGCTAAGACTAACGTGGGCAGCCTACGGAAAACTAAAACACATTTTCAAATCCGACATCCCCAACTGCCTAAAACGTAAGGTGTTTGACCAGTGCATCCTACCAGTCTTAACCTACGGAGCGGAGACTCTAACACTCACACAAAAGTCCGTACAAAAGATCAGAGTGGCGCAACGAGCCATGGAACGTTCCATGCTCGGAATTACATTGCGAGATAAAGTGCGGAATGAAGTACTAAGACAGCGATCTGGGGTCAGCGATGCAATTGAAGTAATAACCAAACTAAAATGGAACTGGTCCGGGCATGTCGCAAGGATGCCAAACAACAGATGGACCAAAAAGATCCTGGAATGGCGACCTAGACAGGAGGCATACAGAAGTAGAGGACGCCCACCCACCCGATGGACAGACGATGTGAAACGCATCGCCACCAACTGGATGCAAGAAGCACAAGATAGAAGTAGATGGAAGATGTTAAGAGAGGCCTATGTCCAGCAGTGGACGAGACAGGCTGAATAAAGAAGAAGAAGAAGAACCACCCTGTGAAGCAACACAATCATGACACTGAACGGAGAGAATAACTTCATTATCTTTGTCAACAACTAGTGCGCATCCATATAATTTTGCGTGAACTTTGTGCTCTGGACATATTTTGCACTTTACTCTGCACAATTTGCTGTCACGCTTAAGCTGCACATAACCGATGGCATCATCTCCATATGAAGCTCGTGACGACCTGAAATCAAATTTAGCTATTGACACTCGTTTATATTTCACAAATCTAACCTGAAAACCACTTCATTTAACTTACAATGCGTACATCAAAACAAACGGTTGTTATCTACAGAAGTGAAATAATTCTATTTAAGCTAGTAATATACATTATATGTTTGTGTATACTTACATCGAGGTTTTAACATTGCGGAATTCCGATGAACAAAACTCACCGTGTGACGCGAAAAATTTTCCAAGCATAACAACATCAATTTTGGGCAAATTACTACTGTTTGCTTTGTTAAATCCTGATTCCATAGCAAACTATACTTGCTTCTCGAAATACAGTTAAGAAAAACTGTATCAAATCGACAAGAAAAATGTTAAAAATTTCGTTAAAACGTAAAGCTTCTTAAATAACCGACTCTGCTCTATGTAAATGCCAACAACAACAATGGTGGTTAGCACGTCGTGACGTAACGCTTTCTGATTGGTGTTCACAGTCACGTGACAGAATGCTTACTTTTGTCGATTTTATTTTGTAAAAATATTAATAATCCTTATTTTTTTAATTAAATAATTTTGTTTTTTGTGATCTCTAAGTCATAATTAATCATTAGAAACTGTCATTCATTCGATTTATTCTCAGTGGACACTACCCTATTATCACTAAATCTGTCCAGCTCCAGCGCTCTTGTTTGTGCAGGAAGATAGACTGAGAAAAATTTTAAATATTAATAGACAAGAGAAGACTAGACAGACTAAACTAGTCAGTCAAGACTATACAAACAAAACAATCCAGATAATTCCATCTCTGTGGGAAGCTACTGTTATTTAATGGAGTTTTGTATGCAATTAAAATTCGCATGAACGTGTGATATATGCGTAGGGAATTTGGGGCAATGGGCATATTTTTATTGGTTTCTGGTGGACGCGTCAGGCGCAACAAATAATTTCCGATTGAGCCTTGCCAAATTCAAATATCAAACGCAATTTGCATATGGAAAAAATACAATTGTAGCTGTCACACGCAGAAATCTATTGTTGATAGACTAGATGGAATGGATTAAATTGTAAACCGACTAGAATGGACTGACCAAACTAGTCGCACTGGACAGACAAGACTAAACAGACGATCCCGAATAGACAGACTTGATTAGACATACAAGACTGTAGCGAGATAAACCAAATTTGTAGGGCAAGAGTAGACAGACAACACTTGACAGGCAAAACTTCCTTGACAAGACAAGCGAAGTAGGATTAAACAGAAGACTTAATTATTCTAATTAAACTAGTTAATTGTGAATGAAACTGTCGGGGTAGTTCAGTGAATGAGTTTAGTTGAATCGATACGGTGACATGTCGTGAAATATAATTGTCGACCTAGAAATTACTTGTTGCTTCAACTGAGAATCTTCATAAATTATTCATGTAATAAGATAATATAGGCAACTCACTCGCCTTAATTCCAGTAATGTCATCTGATAAGTATTATCTGTTTAATTGCTGTCCAGACTGGTGGGTTGTGTGGTTTGGGGAAAGCTCTCACTAAACCCTCTATTCCACTTTGGCTTTTAATATGGGCCACCCCGGTATCGAATTTTTTGCATTCATACAGAGTGGGCAGCCCGGACGATTAGTAGAAACCAACCTAGTTATCGCCTCCCCAACCAGGATTCGAACCCGGGTCTCTAGCATTGAAAGGCGGGTATATTGTCAACTACACTACCGATAAGGATATACTAAGAAGACTAGACAGACAAGACTGTACGGTCCCACGGATCTTGTCCTACAATCTACAATATAGACCCAATAGACAAGGCTAGGTAAACGAGGCTTATTAGTCAACCAAAACACGAATTTAATGTGCAGGAGATCGATTGAGCTGCGGGATTAAAGTAAATCGTGTTCCAGGTTGGGGGTAAAGTTTCGTGGAGAAGTGGGGAAACAGTTAATTAAATAAATGAACAGCGGCAAAATTGAAACGAATCGGTGGGGGGAGCGTCAACGGCCGAAAACCCCACTAATTAATTCTCGCGAGATTATTAAAATTTTGCAATTACTGAGTTATTACAGTCATTTATCATAATTACCTCGGAATACCAGCCACCTCAGATTTCTCGTTTATAGACAAGTTTGCCAATATTTAAACCCCCTCAGGTTTTGTCCGCACCCAGTCCTGTTTGGTCTTAGTATTTTCTGGTCTTGTCTAGTATTGCATGGCTTTGCTTATTCCTGCCTTATCTTGCCTGGCCTTGTACAGGTCTTGTTTGGTCATGTCTTATCTTGTTTGGTCTTGTCTGATATTGTCTGGTATTTTCTGATCTTATTTATTCTTGTCTGGTCTTATTTGGTCTTGTCTAGTTTTGTCTAATCCTGTCTGGTCTTGTCCGGCCATGTGTGGTATTGTCTCGTCCTGTCTGGTCTTGGCTGTTCTTGAATGGTCTTGTATGATTTTGTCTGGTGGTTTCTGGCCTTGTCTGGTCTTTCTTGGCCTTGTCTGGTCTTTTCTGACCTTCTCTGGTATTTTCTGGCCCTGTCTGGTCTTTTCTGGCCTTCTATGCTCTTGTCTGTCCTTTTCTGGCCTTGACTGGTCTTGTCTGGTATTTCTGTCCTTATGTGGTCTTGTCTGCTCTTTCTAGGTCCTGCCTGGACATGTCTTGTCTTGTCTGGTCTTGTTTGGTATTGTCTGGTATTGTATGGTCTTGTCTAGTTTTTTCTGGCGTGGTCAGATCTTGTTTATTCTTGTATGGTCTTGTCTGGTATTTCTGTCCTTATGTGGTCTTGTCTGCTCTTGCTAGGTCCTGCCTGGACATGTCTTGTCTTGTCTGGTCTTGTTTGGTCTTGTTCGGTATTGTATGGTCTTGTCTAGTCTTTTCTGGCGTGGTCAGATCTTGTTTATTTTTGCCTGGTTTTGTCTGCTCTTTCTGTCCTTGTGTGGTCTTGTCTGCTCTTGCTAGGTCCTGCCTGGACATGTCTTGTCTTGTCTGGTCTTGTTTGGTATTGTCTGGTATTGTATGGTCTTGTCTAGTTTTTTCTGGCGTGGTCAGATCTTGTTTATTCTTGTATGGTCTTGTCTGGTATCGTCTGGTCTTGTCTGCTCTTTCTGTACTTGTGTAAACTTGTCTGCTCTTGCTAGGTCCTGCCTGGACATGTCTTATCTTGTCTGGTCTTGTTTCGTCTTGTCCGGTATTGTATGGTCTTGTCTAGTCTTTTCTGGCGTGGTCGGATCTTGTTTATTCTTGCCTGGTTTTGTCTGGTCTTGTCTGCTCTTTCTGTCCTTGTGTGGTCTTGTCTGCTCTTGCTAGGTCCTGCCTGGAGATGTCTTGTCTTGTCTGGTCTTGTTTGGTATTGTCTGGTATTGTATGGTCTTGTCTAGTTTTTTCTGGCGTGGTCAGATCTTGTTTATTCTTGTATGGTCTTGTCTGGTATTTCTGTCCTTATGTGGTCTTGTCTGCTCTTGCTAGGTCCTGCCTGGACATGTCTTGTCTTGTCTGGTCTTGTTTGGTCTTGTTCGGTATTGTATGGTCTTGTCTAGTCTTTTCTGGCGTGGTCAGATCTTGTTTATTTTTGCCTGGTTTTGTCTGGTCTTGTCTGCTCTTTCTGTCCTTGTGTGGTCTTGTCTGCTCTTGCTAGGTCCTGCCTGGATATGTCTTGTCTTGTCTGGTCTTGTTTGGTATTGTCTGGTATTGTATGGTCTTGTCTAGTTTTTTCTGGCGTGGTCAGATCTTGTTTATTCTTGTATGGTCTTGTCTGGTATCGTCTGGTCTTGTCTGCTCTTTCTGTACTTGTGTAAACTTGTCTGCTCTTGCTAGGTCCTGCCTGGACATGTCTTATCTTGTCTGGTCTTGTTTCGTCTTGTCCGGTATTGTATGGTCTTGTCTAGTCTTTTCTGGCGTGGTCAGATCTTGTTTATTCTTGCCTGGTTTTGTCTGGTCTTGTCTGGTCTTTCTGTCTTTGTGTGGTCTTATCTGCTCTTGTTGGGTCCTGCCTGGACATGTCTTGTCTTACCTGGTCTTGTTTTGTCTGGTCTAGTAAAACAAGACCAGACTAGACCAGATAGATCCCGACAAGACTTTTCAGGACCAGACAAGACCAGACCAGACCGTACACGACCAGACAACACTCGACAAAACCAGGCAAAACCAGACAAGACCAGACAAAATCAGACAAGACCAGACAAGAATAAACAAGATCTGGCCACGCCAGAAAAGACTAGACAAGACCATAAAATACCAGACAAGACAAAACAAGACCAGGTAAGACAAGACATGTCCAGGCAGGCCCTAACAAGAGCAGACAAGACCACACAAAGACAGAAAGACCAGACAAGACCAGACAAAACCAGGCAAGAATAAACAAGATCTGACCACGCCAGAAAAGACTAGACAAGACCATACAATACCGGACAAGACCAAACAAGACCAGATAAGATGGTCTTGTCTTCTCTGGTCTAATTTGGTCTTGTGTGGTCTTGCTTGGAGTTGTCTGGTCCTGTCTGGTCTATTCTTGTCTGGCTATTTCTGGTCTTGCTTGGTCTTGTCTTGTCTTTGGAAGCCTTGTCTAGTCTTGTCAGATCTTTTCTGGTCGTGCCTGGTCCTGTCTGGTCTTGTCTAGTCTTGTCTATTCTTGTCTAGTCCTGCCTGGCCTTGTCTAGTATTGTATGGTCTTGTCTCTTCTTGACTATTATTGTCTGGTCTAACTTTGTCTGGTCTTGTCTGCTTTAGTCCAGTCTAATCTTATTTAGTCTATTCTTCACTAAAGGAGACCAGAATCTATCGCTACCGCTAATCTCTTTGTTATTAATTAAGTCTAAATATATGGGATCGTATTGCTGGCGAGGCAATTAGCTTTTAAGTCTTCAGTTAATCGGTGTAACATAATGGGTTGTTTTTGCGTTTAGGTTTAAATGAATTGCCGGGGGCGGTGGAACAGAAGCGGACGCGTTGAGGGGAAACGCTCGCCGTGATACCCTATTATGTTCCGGCTGCGAAACAAAGGTGATATTTGTGGGGGGTGGGAAAGGTTGGCGGATGCCGTCCTGCCTGAATTATCTGCTGGATTAAATTTGGGTTTAGAAGGGGAGTAAAAAACGTTGGGATGAAAGGGATGGTTTGTAAGGAGCGCGGAGGTGTTGAGTGCGCTAGTCGTGCAGTGTGGTAAATGCTTGTGGGACTCTCGACGAGATATTTGTCGAGACTAATGGTTGTTATGAAAAGGGAAAAGTTGGTTGACAAAGTTTGTTTATTTGCTCTGTCTGTGTTTATTTATGGATATGGATTAAACAAGTGGATAAAACTAGGAAGACCCACTCTGTCAGATAAGATTGGTGAGATGTTCCTGGCGAATGCACCATCTTTGAAAAATACGTATTTCTCGGCGGTAGTTTGCACGCGCAGTCGATTCTAAAAATAGGGATGTAAATTCGCATTGTGTTGGGAAGTTGTTTTGCTCCGCGTTGGCAATTTCAGCACTCGACAGGACAACACGAAAGAAAAACATTTCGCACCTAAGCAAATCTCTTCTGCAAACCAGTCACTTCTTCCTTTAAAACCCCCTAACAAAACAGATGCAACATAATGTTTTAACACGTCAAATATTTCGCATGACTTACCCCTGGCGTCTTATATTCAAATTATGTTTTCCTAGTAACTCATTTATGTTATGCCGGTCACCGGTGACTGCCACCGGATTATTACAAATAAACTTAGCGAAAGTCACCAATAAACTACATTGCATACAATCTGTTAACTACACTTAATATATAATATGCATCTAGTCTAGTCTGTCCAATCATTCAGTCAACACAAGACTAGGCAAGACAAGACTAGGACAAGACGAGACAAACAAAACTAGACAGATAAGACTAGACAGACAAGGCTAGACAGACAAGACTAGACAGACAAGACTAGACAGACAAGACTAGACAGACAAGACTAGACAGACAAGACTAGACAGACAAGACTAGACAGACAAGACTAGACAGACAAGACTAGACAGACAAGACTAGACAGACAAGACTAGACAGACAAGACTAGACAGACAAGACTAGACAGATAAGACTAGACAGACAAGACTAGACAGACAAGACTAGACAGACAAGACTAGACAGACAAGACTAGACAGACAAGACTAGACAGATAAGACTAGACAGACAAGACTAGACAGACAAGACTAGACAGACAAGACTAGACAGACAAGACTAGACAGACAAGACTAGAGAGACAAGACTTTTTTTATTAAAATAATGATAAAAGACAAACAAGACTTCAAAAATTAAAAAAAATATATTAAAAAAGAGAAGAAACATCCCGGAAACCGGCCCTAGGCATTACTTCAGGATGAATTATCCCTCCTAGTTTCTAAATTGGTTTTCTCTTTCGAGTTTCTCTCTTGCTTTCATTATATCCCTCATCATTGCTGTTATGGCGTTCCAATCTGCTTCTGTTCTTAGAAGCAATTCTGCCACATTAGATGTTGATATGACTGTGCCGCAATTGATTTGGTGTTTCACGAAGGTCCATCCCTTTTTTTTAATTTTGTAAAGGTATGCTCCAAATACACCGTGCCCAGTGAAGGCCTGTCTAACATAGTAATCCACTTCACCCCACTTTATCATCGCACAGTTTGGAAATATATTCGGCAAATTCTACAGGACTATTAACTGCTTGCGTATGGTCTTCGGGTGGTTCGCCGTCATGATCAGGTTCCGAGTCTAGTTTTGTTTGTAATCTAGACCATCCCTCGGCTGTCAGTTTCCAGCCTAGCTGTTTTTGTGCTTCTTGGGCACGAGTTGTGTGTGGAAATTCCCGAACCTCGAAGGTAATTGTGCGGTGATCGCTTAGGTTTTCATGTTCTTGATCTACTTTCCATTCGCTAATTTTTCTGCTGATTGACGTGGTCGCTATATGTCTATCAGGGAAGAGCCATTGTGGATTGAGAAGGTAGGCGTGTCTCCTTCAATAATAACTAAGAGGCCGATGCCTCAATCCACTCTGCTAGGATCATCCCTTTGATATCTTGGACTTTTGATCCGAAGATACGAGCTTTTGCATTTAAGCCACTTCCCAGAATAACTTCCTCGTGTGCTGAATTGGCTTTTAGGGGAAGTTCTAGGTGGTCTAGGTATTCTTCGAACTCCTTGGGTGTTTTCCTTGGCGACTGATAACAAGAATAGACGCAAAATCTTGATAGTTCGACACAGACAAAGCCTTTGCAGCTATTGTAAGACATCACGGGCGATGATTTGTTAATGCGAATAAAGCTATCCCCGTCTAAGTCGAGGAAGGAGTTATCAGCCATGTGTCTATTTGGCTCTTGACCTATAACAACATCTATGTTTTTTTCGAAGATTGTTTGTTCAAGTAAGTTATGTGCTGCTTTACAGCGATTTAGGTTTAATTGTGGGATTTTTAAATTTGTTGGATACATATTATTTGCGCTTTGGATATTAGGAAAATTTAAAGGTAGATTATAGAACGTAGGTGGGAAATAAGAGCGAGTTATTTGCTTTTGTTCTGAGGACGTTGTATGAGCCTGGTTCCTGGGTCTTCCTCTTTCCCATCCTTTGGTATTAGACCTGACCCAGGCTTTCTTGGGATCTGTTTCTGGTTCAGATGTGCCTTCCGAGAGTGAAGATGCTTTGGTGGCCGGTGGACCACCTCGTTTTCTCTTGTCTTTTTCCTCCATTGCTTTTGGGGCTTTAAATATATCTCTTGTCTGTCTTGTGTCCCTCCTCGATGGTCCGCTGCTATTATCCTCTTGCGCGGAGGGTGATGGAGTCAGTTTCCTAGTTGTTTCCAGAGTCTTTTCTACTATGGTTGGTGTGGGAGCTGAGATTTCTGGAAGGTCAGTGTTTTCTTGGAAAATGTCTGGACGAATTAAACATCTTAGGGAGTCCATAATAGCGGGAATAAGGGCTGCAGCCAGCTCCTATCTCACATCGTACGGCGCGGGTCTTGTGGGAGTCGAAAACCGCATTAGCATATGTCCTATTATTTATGGGTGTGGTTACAATGATTTTACGTCTTGCTTCAAAGTATGAAATTTTTTCTTTTGTTTTAATTTCTTGGATAGCTGCTTCTTCCTTATATTTCGGGCATAACGGAGTGCTTGCCAAATGGTCTTCGCCACAGTTGGTACAGATGAGTGAAACACATATACCCTCGTGAGGAGGTTTTCCGCATGGACATATTTGTGGGCTTGAGCATCTGATGGAACTATGGGCAAATTTTTGGCACCGGAAGCATCGCATTGGGCTTGAAATGTACTCCCGCACCTCTAAGTTGTAAAAAGCCACTTTGATGTACTTGGGTAGAGTAGGTGTATTGAATGTTAAGATGATAGATGTGTGTGTTTTTAAGCTCTCCGTCTCTCTTAGTTTTGATTCTTCTTACTTCGCAGACATCTAGGCTTTTTAGTTCTACCAAGATTTCTTCCTCTGGAATATTTAGGAGGTCCCTACAATATATAACTTTGCTAAAATTTAGAGTTCTGTGGGTAAGAACTTCTACCGACTACTCGCAAAGATTTTCAATTTCCATCAGCCTAGTAGATTGCTTATTAGATTTCGTTTCAATAAAAAGGCCTTCTCTAATTTTTTTTATTGTAGCGCATTCGCCAACCAGTCCATATAGAGTTTTACTGACTTTAAATGGATTATCTATTTCAAAATTGTTGCCGTCCTTCTTTTTGATAATCAAGAACCGGGGCCGTGCCGCCGTCACCTGATTATCAGATCCCATTTTGCGGTAGATGGGAATCTCCTGGTTACTATGTTCCATCATCTTCCATAAATTTGATTTCCGCCGCCGAAGGCGGTAGACACTTCCTTATTACGGACGTATAAGAAAATGCTTATTTTAATTGTGAAAAGTAATGGTTTGTTTCGGATTTGAACCCGTCCCTCGTAGCGAGTATTCTTAGCGGTTTGGCCACTTACAGCAATGGACCACACACGGGTAGTATATTAAAGCGGCCGAATTAAGTAAAACAGCGTAAATCAAGATATACATTTATCTGTATTTATCGCCGCATGGCGGCGATAGACAATATGCAGGGAAATACACAACAATATGAGTCTTTTTCTCGTTTCCGACGCAACTAAAGGTTCAAAAGTATGTAACAAAATTCACTCCAGAAACGTGAGTATATAATTTCACTTCCACTCATTAAACTGTTTAATAAATCAAACAGTCTGTCTAGTCTTGTCTGTCTAGTCTTGTCTGTCTAGTCTTGTCTGTCTAGTCTTGTCTGTCTAGTCTTGTCTGTCTAGTCTTGTCTGTATAGTCTTGTCTGTCTAGTCTTGTCTGTCTAGTCTTGTCTGTCTAGTCTTGTCTGTCTAGTCTTGTCTGTCTAGTCTTGTCTGTCTAGTCTTGTCTGTCTAGTCTTGTCTGTCTAGTCTTGTCTGTCTAGTCTTGTCTGTCTAGTCTTGTCTGTCTAGTCTTGTCTGTCTAGTCTTGTCTGTCTAGTCTTGTCTGTCTAGTCTTGTCTGTCTAGTCTTGTCTGTCTAGTCTTGTCTGTCTAGTCTTGTCTGTCTAGTCTTGTCTGTCTAGTCTTGTCTGTCTAGTCTTGTCTGTCTAGTCTTGTCTGTCTAGTCTTGTCTGTCTAGTCTTGTCTGTCTAGTCTTGTCTGTCTAGTCTTGTCTGTCTAGTCTTGTCTGTCTAGTCTTGTCTGTCTAGTCTTGTCTGTCTAGTCTTGTCTGTCTAGTCTTGTCTGTCTAGTCTTGTCTGTCTAGTCTTGTCTGTCTAGTCTTGTCTGTCTAGTCTTGTCTGTCTAGTCTTGTCTGTCTAGTCTTGTCTGTCTAGTCTTGTCTGTCTAGTCTTGTCTGTCTAGTCTTGTCTGTCTAGTCTTGTCTGTCTAGTCTTGTCTGTCTAGTCTGTCTAGTCTTGTCTGTCTAGTCTTGTCTGTCTAGTCTTGTCTGTCTAGTCTTGTCTGTCTAGTCTTGTCTGTCTAGTCTTGTCTGTCTAGTCTTGTCTGTCTAGTCTTGTCTGTCTAGTCTTGTCTGTCTAGTCTTGTCTGTCTAGTCTTGTCTGTCTAGTCTTGTCTGTCTAGTCTTGTCTGTCTAGTCTTGTCTGTCTAGTCTTGTCTGTCTAGTCTTGTCTGTCTAGTCTTGTCTGTCTAGTCTTGTCTGTCTAGTCTTGTCTGTCTAGTCTTGTCTGTCTAGTCTTGTCTGTCTAGTCTTGTCTGTCTAGTCTTGTCTGTCTAGTCTTGTCTGTCTAGTCTTGTCTGTCTAGTCTTGTCTGTCTAGTCTTGTCTGTCTAGTCTTGTCTGTCTAGTCTTGTCTGTCTAGTCTTGTCTGTCTAGTCTTGTCTGTCTAGTCTTGTCTGTCTAGTCTTGTCTGTCTAGTCTTGTCTGTCTAGTCTTGTCTGTCTAGTCTTGTCTGTCTAGTCTTGTCTGTCTAGTCTTGTCTGTCTAGTCTTGTCTGTCTAGTCTTGTCTGTCTAGTCTTGTCTGTCTAGTCTTGTCTGTCTAGTCTTGTCTGTCTAGTCTTGTCTGTCTAGTCTTGTCTGTCTAGTCTTGTCTGTCTAGTCTTGTCTGTCTAGTCTTGTCTGTCTAGTCTTGTCTGTCTAGTCTTGTCTGTCTAGTCTTGTCTGTCTAGTCTTGTCTGTCTAGTCTTGTCTGTCTAGTCTTGTCTGTCTAGTCTTGTCTGTCTAGTCTTGTCTGTCTAGTCTTGTCTGTCTAGTCTTGTCTGTCTAGTCTTGTCTGTCTAGTCTTGTCTGTCTAGTCTTGTCTGTCTAGTCTTGTCTGTCTAGTCTTGTCTGTCTAGTCTTGTCTGTCTAGTCTTGTCTGTCTAGTCTTGTCTGTCTAGTCTTGTCTGTCTAGTCTTGTCTGTCTAGTCTTGTCTGTCTAGTCTTGTCTGTCTAGTCTTGTCTGTCTAGTCTTGTCTGTCTAGTCTTGTCTGTCTAGTCTTGTCTGTCTAGTCTTGTCTGTCTAGTCTTGTCTGTCTAGTCTTGTCTGTCTAGTCTTGTCTGTCTAGTCTTGTCTGTCTAGTCTTGTCTGTCTAGTCTTGTCTGTCTAGTCTTGTCTGTCTAGTCTTGTCTGTCTAGTCTTGTCTGTCTAGTCTTGTCTGTCTAGTCTTGTCTGTCTAGTCTTGTCTGTCTAGTCTTGTCTGTCTAGTCTTGTCTGTCTAGTCTTGTCTGTCTAGTCTTGTCTGTCTAGTCTTGTCTGTCTAGTCTTGTCTGTCTAGTCTTGTCTGTCTAGTCTTGTCTGTCTAGTCTTGTCTGTCTAGTCTTGTCTGTCTAGTCTTGTCTGTCTAGTCTTGTCTGTCTAGTCTTGTCTGTCTAGTCTTGTCTGTCTAGTCTTGTCTGTCTAGTCTTGTCTGTCTAGTCTTGTCTGTCTAGTCTTGTCTGTCTAGTCTTGTCTGTCTAGTCTTGTCTGTCTAGTCTTGTCTGTCTAGTCTTGTCTGTCTAGTCTTGTCTGTCTAGTCTTGTCTGTCTAGTCTTGTCTGTCTAGTCTTGTCTGTCTAGTCTTGTCTGTCTAGTCTTGTCTGTCTAGTCTTGTCTGTCTAGTCTTGTCTGTCTAGTCTTGTCTGTCTAGTCTTGTCTGTCTAGTCTTGTCTGTCTAGTCTTGTCTGTCTAGTCTTGTCTGTCTAGTCTTGTCTGTCTAGTCTTGTCTGTCTAGTCTTGTCTGTCTAGTCTTGTCTGTCTAGTCTTGTCTGTCTAGTCTTGTCTGTCTAGTCTTGTCTGTCTAGTCTTGTCTGTCTAGTCTTGTCTGTCTAGTCTTGTCTGTCTAGTCTTGTCTGTCTAGTCTTGTCTGTCTAGTCTTGTCTGTCTAGTCTTGTCTGTCTAGTCTTGTCTGTCTAGTCTTGTCTGTCTAGTCTTGTCTGTCTAGTCTTGTCTGTCTAGTCTTGTCTGTCTAGTCTTGTCTGTCTAGTCTTGTCTGTCTAGTCTTGTCTGTCTAGTCTTGTCTGTCTAGTCTTGTCTGTCTAGTCTTGTCTGTCTAGTCTTGTCTGTCTAGTATAGTCTGTCTAGTCTTGTCTGTCTAGTCTTGTCTGTCTAGTCTTGTCTGTCTAGTCTAGTCTGTCTAGTCTTGTCTCTCTAGTCTGTCTAGTCTTGTCTGTCTACTCTTGTCTGTCTAGTCTTCTCGGTCTAGTCTTGTCCGTCTAGTCTTGTCCGTCTAGTCTTGTCTGTCTAGTCTTGTCTGTCTAGTCTTGTCTGTCTAGTCTTGTCTGTCTAGTCTTGTCTGTCCATTCTTATCTGTCTAGTCTTGTCTGTCTAGTCTTGTCTGTCTAGTCTTGTCTGTCTAGTCTTGTCTGTCTAGTCTGTCTAGTCTTGTCTGTCTACTCTTGTCTGTCTAGTCTTGTCTGTCTAGTCTTGTCTGTCTAGTCTTGTCTGTCTAGTCTTGTCTGTCTAGTCTTGTCTGTCTAGTCTTGTCTGTCTAGTCTTGTCTGTCTAGTCTTGTCTGTCTAGTCTTGTCTGTCTAGTCTGTCTAGTCTTGTCTGTCTAGTCTTGTCTGTCTAGTCTTGTCTGTCTAGTCTTGTCTGTCTAGTCTTGTCTGTCTAGTCTTGTCTGTCTAGTCTTGTCTGTCTAGTCTTGTCTGTCTAGTCTTGTCTGTCTAGTCTTGTCTGTCTAGTCTTGTCTGTCTAGTCTTGTCTGTCTAGTCTTGTCTGTCTAGTCTTGTCTGTCTAGTCTTGTCTGTCTAGTCTTGTCTGTCTAGTCTTGTCTGTCTAGTCTTGTCTGTCTAGTCTTGTCTGTCTAGTCTTGTCTGTCTAGTCTTGTCTGTCTAGTCTTGTCTGTCTAGTCTTGTCTGTCTAGTCTTGTCTGTCTAGTCTTGTCTGTCTAGTCTTGTCTGTCTAGTCTTGTCTGTCTAGTCTTGTCTGTCTAGTCTTGTCTGTCTAGTCTTGTCTGTCTAGTCTTGTCTGTCTAGTCTTGTCTGTCTAGTCTTGTCTGTCTAGTCTGTCTAGTCTTGTCTGTCTAGTCTTGTCTGTCTAGTCTTGTCTGTCTAGTCTGTCTAGTCTTGTATGTCTAGTCTTGTCTGTCTAGCCTTGTCTGTCTAGTCTTGTCTGTCTAGTCTTGTCTGTCCAGTGTTGTCTGTCTAGTCTGTCTAGTCTTGTCTGTCTACTCTTGTCTGTCTACTCTTGTCTGTCTATTCCTGTCTGTCTAGTCTTCTATCATGTCTGTCTAGTGGTCAATCTAAATGTAAATACAACTGAATCCTAAGTTATTCTTGTTGACTCACCTGTTTATATAAACTGAGGAAACAAACAAACAACTTTATGTGGGAAAAAAGCATCAGCCGTTGGAATAAATTCCGGTAAGCGTTTCGTACGGCGATGGGAATACAAATGGCTTGTGGACGAGAACTTCCTCGCCAAGATTAAGCCCCAAATCTAATCCAGACCGTAAATCGAATGAAGCTATTCCCAAACCTCTGTCCATATACAGAGGCAATCAATAGGTGATTACCTGTCCTGATGGGTTGCTACAAATATTCTAATCTAATGTCTGTGTGTATTTGCACTCGTCTGTGTGTAGATGATATTTATATGTGTTTGTGTGCATTAATTTCGCGTGCGTTTGTGTGTGTCAATTCCGGTGCGTCGTTTTCGAATCTGTTAATCCGCGAGTTCAATTGCCATCTGGTTCTGTGTCATGTGGGATTTAAACAGATGCGTGATTACATAAACCCCCGATTAGGAATTAATTATAAATCTATTAAGTTTGAAAGCTACTAGTAAACTAAAACCAACTTCGTAATATGTTTTTGCTTCGCGGAGAACGTTAACGAATTGATATTAATTCGCGGTTGCTTTTGGTCAAAGAAGTCAGTTTGTGTTTCTGTGGGGAAGGTGTTTAGCGGGATTCGTTAATTGAAAGTTGCTTGAGAGATACCAAACTTGCGCGATTGCAAGACGAGAATGTAATTAGTTGCGACTTGAAAGAAAAATCGTGTTTGAATTTCTTTAAGACTCTTGCGTTTGTTCAGTTTAGCCAGAGATTGATGAACGTATAGCAAATTATGAAGAAACTTAATTTCTCGAAGTGGAATCGCTCGGATGATTAAGCATTTTAGGTACATGCACACGTAATGTCTGAAAAGTTGATTTGTTTTTTAATCCTTTTTTTTTGTTTCAATTTTTCTTAATAAATAACAGCACTAGACAAACAAGACTAGAGAGACAAGAAGATGATCTAGACAGACAAGACTAGATTATCTAGACAGACAAGACTAGATTATCTAGACAGACAAGGCTAGATAAAAGAGACAAAGCTGAAAAAAAGTCACCTGAAAAAACGGTCGCGTTTGCGAGGTTTTTAATATTCATAAAATCGCTGAAAAGATTTAAAAAGTTTTCAGACGGATTTAAGCTAACTATACATAATCCCCGTTTTATTAATTGCGTTTTAACGCTATTTTTTTTTAATATCTAGTACCCAATTATCAACATTTTTCAGCAAAAAACTCAAACAGAAGGGATTACCGACCTGATTAAATGGGTTTATGAGACGAGATTAAATGACACGGATATAACAATTCTAAATAGACAATACTAGTCACACAAGACTAGACAGATAAGAGTAGACACATAGGATTAGACAGATAATAGTTGACAAACTAGACTATATAGACAAGACTAGACAGATCAGATTAAATAGGCATTGGATAGTCTTGTCTTCAAGCCTTATTTGTGCAGCTTGTCTATCTTCACTTCTTTTCTCTTTCAATTATTCAGTCTCCAATTTCAAGTAGAATATCATTTCAGGACATCCTGCAACTACACTGAAATACTGCATGGTTAGTTTTACCGATGTCAAGGTATAAGTTGTTAACGCAGAACCATTTGTAGAGTTTTTCTAGCATCGTATTTGCTTGTATGGTAGTTTCTGCCAAGGATCCCACCGAGATTATCAGGCTTGAATCATCTGCGTATGTGTAATGTGCAGTAGTTTTGACCAATAAATTGTATCATATCTGCTGTATACAGAGAAAATATCCCACTAAACCCCACTTGTAACAAATTTCAACACAGTTGTTAGTTTTATCATGTTTTACATGTATATTAATAGTTTTTCACACTTTAACGAAGAAAACTTATAAAAACTTTCATCTCTTAATACAATAAATAGTTCATTTCTATTCAACGTTCTCTCTTGCAAATGGTGATAATTCTAAGTAAGGTAGAACGATGTGCACGGGATATTTGCTTTCTAGAATTGTCAATGTTTGTTTTGTTTTACAAAATATTTAATTCAACGGAACTATGCGGAACTTTTTTTAAAAATCAATTTATTACAGTTTATTACAAAAAAAAAATTAATTTACGATAATCGTTAACAAAATTTTTTTTAACCGTATTGATTAAAACTTAATACACATATGATATTATTACATGAAAAACATACTTGAAGCTATATTCTCCATATTTAAAAAGTTCACAAACACAAAACAGACGTAGTTACTTTGTTAAAAATCCAGCGCAACTAGTTCCTTTTTGGTACCTAAGGGACAAGAGCAATTAAGTTTTAGTTTAACACATTCCCACAACCAATGGCATTGGTTTTTCGCATTTATTTGTTTATAGTATTATGGACGGGTTATCTAACTTTACATTTTAAGTGGTTTTGCTTAATTGTGACACATTGTAAAATTCTATTTTTGTCGCCGTAAATTCGCAATCCGTCCCAGCGTGCACCGACTTACGGGCGTAGTTTTCTGCACTTGCTCTCCTAGCTTCTTCAAGCGCTTTCCTGAACTTCGCTCCAGAATCTGCTCGATGCAGATGGTCTGCCCGGTCTGGTTGCAGATTGGGCAGTAAGGTTCTTTATCGCATTCCGTGGCCATGTGCCCTTCCTGATCACATCTTAGACACAGTTTCTGTCGATATGGTCCTTCGCAGTCTATTCAGTGGTGCCCTGTTTGCCAGCATCTTTAAAGCACAATCTTATTCCAAATGAACAACATGGCTTTTGCAAGAACAGATTTACCACTACGGCAATTAAACGAACTGTACAACAAAATAGTATGCAAGGTGAATGTTAGTAAATTCCCATTGGGTATTTTCTGCGACCACTCTAAAGCCTTTGATTGCTTCTCTCACCACATACTATTGTAGAAGTTAGACTCTTTTGGAATTAGAGGTGAAACAGGCAACTGGTTCAAGTCGTATTTGACCAACAAAAAACAATACGTCAAAATTAATTCAACTGAAAAGATTGGACTGTCAAAGGCCAGCGTCGTTAACGTGGGTGTCCCTCAAGGGAGCGTTTTAGCACCTGCGCAATTTTCTCTGTATACAGCAGATATGATACAATTTATTGGACAAAACTACTGCACATTATACATTAGCAGATGAGTCAAGCCTGATAATCTCGGTGGGATCCTTGGCAGAAACTACCATACAAGCAAATACGATGCTAGAAAAACTCTACAAATGGTTCTGCGCTTACAACTTATACCTTAACATCGGTAAAACTAACCATGCAGTGTTTCAGTGTAGTTGCAGGATGTCCCGAAATGATATTCTACTTGAAATTGGAGACTGCATAATTGAAAGAGAAAAGAGGTGAAGATAGATAAGCTGCACAAATAAGGCTTGAAGACAAGACTATCTAATGCCTATGTAATCTGATCTGCCTAGTCTTGTCTATTTAGTCTAGTTTGTCCAGTATTATTTGTCTAATTCTATGTGTCTACTCTTATCTGTCTAGTCTTGTGTAACTAGTATTGTCTATTTAGAATTGTTATATCCGGGTCATTTAATCTCGTCTCATGAACTCATTTATCCAGGTCGGTAGTCCCTTTTGTTTGAGTTCTGAGTTTTTTAGAAAAAAATGTTGATAATTGGGTACTAGATATAAAAAAAAATTAGCGTTAACACGCAATTTATAAAACGAGAATTATGTATAGTTAGCTTAAATCCGTCTGGAAACTTTTTAAATCCTTTCAGCGATTTTATGAATATTAAAAACCTTGCAGACGCGACCGCTTTTTCTGTTGACGTTTTTCAGCTTTGTCTCTTTAATCTAACCTTGTCTGTCTAGATAATCTAGTCTTGTCTGTCTAGATCATCTAGTCTTGTCTGTCTAGTGTTGTTATTTGAGTAGTAGTTTTGAGTTGTTGTTATTTTCTAGTCTTGTTATGAGACAAGACTAGACAGACAAGACTAGACAGACAAGACTAGACAGACAAGACTAGACAGACAAGACTAGACAGACAAGACTAGACAGACAAGACTAGACAGACAAGACTAGACAGACAAGACTAGACAGACAAGACTAGACAGACAAGACTAGACAGACAAGACTAGACAGACAAGACTAGACAGACAAGACTAGACAGACAAGACTAGACAGACAAGACTAGACAGACAAGACTAGACAGACAAGACTAGACAGACAAGACTAGACAGACAAGACTAGACAGACAAGACTAGACAGACAAGACTAGACAGACAAGACTAGACAGACAAGACTAGACAGACAAGACTAGACAGACAAGACTAGACAGACAAGACTAGACAGACAAGACTAGACAGACAAGACTAGACAGACAAGACTAGACAGACAAGACTAGACAGACAAGACTAGACAGACAAGACTAGACAGACAAGACTAGACAGACAAGACTAGACAGACAAGACTAGACAGACAAGACTAGACAGACAAGACTAGACAGACAAGACTAGACAGACAAGACTAGACAGACAAGACTAGACAGACAAGACTAGACAGACAAGACTAGACAGACAAGACTAGACAGACAAGACTAGACAGACAAGACTAGACAGACAAGACTAGACAGACAAGACTAGACAGACAAGACTAGACAGACAAGACTAGACAGACAAGACTAGACAGACAAGACTAGACAGACAAGACTAGACAGACAAGACTAGACAGACAAGACTAGACAGACAAGACTAGACAGACAAGACTAGACAGACAAGACTAGACAGACAAGACTAGACAGACAAGACTAGACAGACAAGACTAGACAGACAAGACTAGACAGACAAGACTAGACAGACAAGACTAGACAGACAAGACTAGACAGACAAGACTAGACAGACAAGACTAGACAGACAAGACTAGACAGACAAGACTAGACAGACAAGACTAGACAGACAAGACTAGACAGACAAGACTAGACAGACAAGACTAGACAGACAAGACTAGACAGACAAGACTAGACAGACAAGACTAGACAGACAAGACTAGACAGACAAGACTAGACAGACAAGACTAGACAGACAAGACTAGACAGACAAGACTAGACAGACAAGACTAGACAGACAAGACTAGACAGACAAGACTAGACAGACAAGACTAGACAGACAAGACTAGACAGACAAGACTAGACAGACAAGACTAGACAGACAAGACTAGACAGACAAGACTAGACAGACAAGACTAGACAGACAAGACTAGACAGACAAGACTAGACAGACAAGACTAGACAGACAAGACTAGACAGACAAGACTAGACAGACAAGACTAGACAGACAAGACTAGACAGACAAGACTAGACAGACAAGACTAGACAGACAAGACTAGACAGACAAGACTAGACAGACAAGACTAGACAGACAAGACTAGACAGACAAGACTAGACAGACAAGACTAGACAGACAAGACTAGACAGACAAGACTAGACAGACAAGACTAGACAGACAAGACTAGACAGACAAGACTAGACAGACAAGACTAGACAGACAAGACTAGACAGACAAGACTAGACAGACAAGACTAGACAGACAAGACTAGACAGACAAGACTAGACAGACAAGACTAGACAGACAAGACTAGACAGACAAGACTAGACAGACAAGACTAGACAGACAAGACTAGACAGACAAGACTAGACAGACAAGACTAGACAGACAAGACTAGACAGACAAGACTAGACAGACAAGACTAGACAGACAAGACTAGACAGACAAGACTAGACAGACAAGACTAGACAGACAAGACTAGACAGACAAGACTAGACAGACAAGACTAGACAGACAAGACTAGACAGACAAGACTAGACAGACAAGACTAGACAGACAAGACTAGACAGACAAGACTAGACAGACAAGACTAGACAGACAAGACTAGACAGACAAGACTAGACAGACAAGACTAGACAGACAAGACTAGACAGACAAGACTAGACAGACAAGACTAGACAGACAAGACTAGACAGACAAGACTAGACAGACAAGACTAGACAGACAAGACTAGACAGACAAGACTAGACAGACAAGACTAGACAGACAAGACTAGACAGACAAGACTAGACAGACAAGACTAGACAGACAAGACTAGACAGACAAGACTAGACAGACAAGACTAGACAGACAAGACTAGACAGACAAGACTAGACAGACAAGACTAGACAGACAAGACTAGACAGACAAGACTAGACAGACAAGACTAGACAGACAAGACTAGACAGACAAGACTAGACAGACAAGACTAGACAGACAAGACTAGACAGACAAGACTAGACAGACAAGACTAGACAGACAAGACTAGACAGACAAGACTAGACAGACAAGACTAGACAGACAAGACTAGACAGACAAGACTAGACAGACAAGACTAGACAGACAAGACTAGACAGACAAGACTAGACAGACAAGACTAGACAGACAAGACTAGACAGACAAGACTAGACAGACAAGACTAGACAGACAAGACTAGACAGACAAGACTAGACAGACAAGACTAGACAGACAAGACTAGACAGACAAGACTAGACAGACAAGACTAGACAGACAAGACTAGACAGACAAGACTAGACAGACAAGACTAGACAGACAAGACTAGACAGACAAGACTAGACAGACAAGACTAGACAGACAAGACTAGACAGACAAGACTAGACAGACAAGACTAGACAGACAAGACTAGACAGACAAGACTAGACAGACAAGACTAGACAGACAAGACTAGACAGACAAGACTAGACAGACAAGACTAGACAGACAAGACTAGACAGACAAGACTAGACAGACAAGACTAGACAGACAAGACTAGACAGACAAGACTAGACAGACAAGACTAGACAGACAAGACTAGACAGACAAGACTAGACAGACAAGACTAGACAGACAAGACTAGACAGACAAGACTAGACAGACAAGACTAGACAGACAAGACTAGACAGACAAGACTAGACAGACAAGACTAGACAGACAAGACTAGACAGACAAGACTAGACAGACAAGACTAGACAGACAAGACTAGACAGACAAGACTAGACAGACAAGACTAGACAGACAAGACTAGACAGACAAGACTAGACAGACAAGACTAGACAGACAAGACTAGACAGACAAGACTAGACAGACAAGACTAGACAGACAAGACTAGACAGACAAGACTAGACAGACAAGACTAGACAGACAAGACTAGACAGACAAGACTAGACAGACAAGACTAGACAGACAAGACTAGACAGACAAGACTAGACAGACAAGACTAGACAGACAAGACTAGACAGACAAGACTAGACAGACAAGACTAGACAGACAAGACTAGACAGACAAGACTAGACAGACAAGACTAGACAGACAAGACTAGACAGACAAGACTAGACAGACAAGACTAGACAGACAAGACTAGACAGACAAGACTAGACAGACAAGACTAGACAGACAAGACTAGACAGACAAGACTAGACAGACAAGACTAGACAGACAAGACTAGACAGACAAGACTAGACAGACAAGACTAGACAGACAAGACTAGACAGACAAGACTAGACAGACAAGACTAGACAGACAAGACTAGACAGACAAGACTAGACAGACAAGACTAGACAGACAAGACTAGACAGACAAGACTAGACAGACAAGACTAGACAGACAAGACTAGACAGACAAGACTAGACAGACAAGACTAGACAGACAAGACTAGACAGACAAGACTAGACAGACAAGACTAGACAGACAAGACTAGACAGACAAGACTAGACAGACAAGACTAGACAGACAAGACTAGACAGACAAGACTAGACAGACAAGACTAGACAGACAAGACTAGACAGACAAGACTAGACAGACAAGACTAGACAGACAAGACTAGACAGACAAGACTAGACAGACAAGACTAGACAGACAAGACTAGACAGACAAGACTAGACAGACAAGACTAGACAGACAAGACTAGACAGACAAGACTAGACAGACAAGACTAGACAGACAAGACTAGACAGACAAGACTAGACAGACAAGACTAGACAGACAAGACTAGACAGACAAGACTAGACAGACAAGACTAGACAGACAAGACTAGACAGACAAGACTAGACAGACAAGACTAGACAGACAAGACTAGACAGACAAGACTAGACAGACAAGACTAGACAGACAAGACTAGACAGACAAGACTAGACAGACAAGACTAGACAGACAAGACTAGACAGACAAGACTAGACAGACAAGACTAGACAGACAAGACTAGACAGACAAGACTAGACAGACAAGACTAGACAGACAAGACTAGACAGACAAGACTAGACAGACAAGACTAGACAGACAAGACTAGACAGACAAGACTAGACAGACAAGACTAGACAGACAAGACTAGACAGACAAGACTAGACAGACAAGACTAGACAGACAAGACTAGACAGACAAGACTAGACAGACAAGACTAGACAGACAAGACTAGACAGACAAGACTAGACAGACAAGACTAGACAGACAAGACTAGACAGACAAGACTAGACAGACAAGACTAGACAGACAAGACTAGACAGACAAGACTAGACAGACAAGACTAGACAGACAAGACTAGACAGACAAGACTAGACAGACAAGACTAGACAGACAAGACTAGACAGACAAGACTAGACAGACAAGACTAGACAGACAAGACTAGACAGACAAGACTAGACAGACAAGACTAGACAGACAAGACTAGACAGACAAGACTAGACAGACAAGACTAGACAGACAAGACTAGACAGACAAGACTAGACAGACAAGACTAGACAGACAAGACTAGACAGACAAGACTAGACAGACAAGACTAGACAGACAAGACTAGACAGACAAGACTAGACAGACAAGACTAGACAGACAAGACTAGACAGACAAGACTAGACAGACAAGACTAGACAGACAAGACTAGACAGACAAGACTAGACAGACAAGACTAGACAGACAAGACTAGACAGACAAGACTAGACAGACAAGACTAGACAGACAAGACTAGACAGACAAGACTAGACAGACAAGACTAGACAGACAAGACTAGACAGACAAGACTAGACAGACAAGACTAGACAGACAAGACTAGACAGACAAGACTAGACAGACAAGACTAGACAGACAAGACTAGACAGACAAGACTAGACAGACAAGACTACACAGACAAGACTAGACAGACAAGACTAGACAGACAAGACTAGACAGACAAGACTAGACAGACAAGACTAGACAGACAAGACTAGACAGACAAGACTAGACAGACAAGACTAGACAGACAAGACTAGACAGACAAGACTGGACAGACAAGACTGGACAGACAAGACTAGACAGACAAGACTAGACAGACAAGACTAGACAGACAAGACTAGACAGACAAGACTAGACAGACAAGACTAGACAGACAAGACTAGACAGACAAGACTAGACAGACAAGACTAGACAGACAAGACTAGACAGACAAGACTAGACAGACAAGACTAGACAGACAAGACTAGACAGACAAGACTAGACATACAAGACTAGACAGACAAGACTAGACAGACAAGACTAGACAGACCAGACTAGACAGACAAGACTAGACAGACAAGACTAGACAGACAAGACTAGACAGACAAGACTAGACAGACAAGGCTAGACAGACAAGACTAGAAAGACAAGGCATAGACTAGACAGACAAGACTATACAGATTAGACTATACAGACAAGACTGGACAGACAAAACTGCGACGGAAAATACTAGACAGACAAGACTAGACTGACAAGGCTAGACAGACAAGTCAAGACAGACAAGACTAAAGCGGAAAGGCTAGACATACAGGATTGGATAGATAAATCTAAACATTATTTTCGTTTTGAAAGGATTTATCTCACTTATATTGGAGATGTAGGATATGTACTGATTTCAGAATTTCATTTTCTTTGGGTTAGATCGCAATTTTCCGTTCGGCATGAAAAGCTCTGGAAGGAAATTTATAGCTTTTCTTCCTTGGGAAATCTATTCGAACGGACGACTGTAATATATCGTGGAAAATGCTATCTTGTTTCATGTTTCATAACTCTCTCATATCAGCAATAGATATACTCGAATAGACGTACAGGCTTTCTTGTTCAGTTTTGTGGAGTTATTGCTGTCGGTAAAGAAATTGGACAGAGAATGCATTCATAGTTTGTGGAAAATGGAATAAATTTGAAACTATTGCAAAACTACATCTAGTCCGATTACGTAAACTAGAGTTTGGTCTTCAATGTTTCATCTAAACTAGATTTTAATAATTTAGTCTGATTGTATGGAATAGACTTTCTCTTCAATAATGCATCTAGACTAAACTCTAAATAATCTAGTCTATCTATACACTAGACATCGTTTTCAATGTCTTATCTAGATTAGATTTAGAATAGTTTAGTGTGATTATATAGACTAGACTTTACCTTCAAAGTTTCATCTAGACTAAACCATTAATAAATTAGTCTGAGTGTGTAGATTAAACTTGATCTTTAAGGTTTTATAGAATCTTTTATAAAATTCCGTTTATTTATAAACATTTTAAAAATGCATTAAATTTTTTGTATAAAATGCAAATTAAAAATTACCAAAATTTGCAAAGACGAAACTTACGAAAAAAATATTAACGATTAAAAAATATCTTAATCGGCATCATCTAGAAATACATAATGCAGATTTAGATCAACCATAGTCTAGAGAAGAAGTACATAAATTGAGCCAGAAATTAAGTAACTACCAAGACCTTAGAGCAGGGGTCTCCAAACAACGGCCCGAGGGCCACATCCGGCCCGCGTACAGATTTTGTCCGGCCCGCGGAGAGCTAGCATACTTGAAAACTCCTTTTAGAGAACATATTTTTTATAGCAAATTAAATTTGGTTTACTGAAGTATTCTAATTTTATGTTGAATAATTATTAATATGACATCTACATTGATATGGTCATGGGCTAACTACTCATAACATTGTTGTAGGCTTATTGTTATTGTTTTTGTGATAAGTTGACTAAAGAAATACAGAATTGAAATGAATAAAGACATGTATAATATGCAGATAATTTAACTTCAGTATATAATAACTAACAAATTATTGAAATGAATCCAACTAACATTTTATACATTTTAAATAAAAACATAACTTATAACAAGCATAATGACATATGAAATACTAATGAGATTTATGTAATTGAGATTTTCCACTGACAATAGTTTGTAGTTGTGGACTAATTTTACTTGTACCAATTATTAAAAGAGATTTAAGATGCTCATCAGTTAATTTAGATCTGTAAACATTTTTTGTGTACTTCATTTTGGAGAAGGTCTTCTCACACAAATAAGTAGTACCAAAAACAGAAAACAGCCCACGAGCAAATTTATGCAAATTATCAAATTGTGTCAGTGGAAGACTCTTATAAAATTCCAACAAAGATGAGTTTTGATATTTGTTCTAAATTATATCACTGCACTGTAGATCAATCATTTCCATTTAAAGTTCCGGGGCTAGGGTTTCAATGTCAGTATCAAAAGGATTCTGAAAAATCTTAATTTGATTCGCAATGGCATCAAAGTCCGAGAAACGAGTATCAAAATTTATTTTCAAAGCACTCAAAGTTTCGATTGCAAAATCGATAGGAAACTCAGTCTCAGTGGTGTGGCTGAATATTTTACATGTTTTAAAATGTGAAAAACATTTACTTCGTAGTTGTGCTTGAAACAGTATCAATTTCTTCCGGAATGATTTGATATTAGTGTATAAATCAGGAAGATGCTGGATTTCTCCTTGCAATCTCAAATTCAGTTCGTTCACATGTTTTGTCAAATCAACATAGAATGCTAACTTCCACAGCCATGCGTTGTTTTGTAATTCAGTAAGAGGGCGATGCTTTTCATTCAAAAAAATTTCGATCACTGCTCGATGTTCAAAAAAGCGCTGAACGACTTTCCCACAACTAAGCCAAGGTACGGCAGTATGATAAGGTAAGTCATTTTCTCCAATCTGTTCAATAAATTGTAGGAATTGTCGGTGATTCAGCCCAAAAGATCTGATAAAATTAATAGTTGATATGACTGGTTTCAGAACTTCAGACATATCCAAACATTTTCCGCACAAAGACTGTTGATGAATGATACAATATAAGACTAATGGTTTTGAACCACCGTCATTTTCTACAACCTTTAACACAAGAGCGACCACTCCTTTATCTTTCCCACTTATGTTTTTGCCTCCATCAGTTGTAATACATTTCAAGTTTTTCCATCGAAGGTTCTTTTGATTAATGGCCATTTCAACTCCTTTAAAACTATTTCTACCAGTAGTTGTGCCATGAATACTATACATATCAAGAAGTTCTTTATGCACTTCATAGCTTTTATCTACTCCTCGAATATAAATCAACACCTGGCAAGTATCTGACACATCCGTTGACTCATCCAATGCCAAAGAAAACCACTGAACATGTCCATTTTTGTAGAACAGTTGAGAGGATATATTTTCAGCGATGTTTTCTACTCTTCGAGCCACAGTGTTTGCTGACATACTGACAGTTTTTAATGAATTTACCATTTCAGGGCACATTTCTTCGGCTACTGCAATTATGCATTCTTTGATCATTTCTCCATCGGTGAATGGTTTTCCACGTTTTGCAATTTCAAGAGCCACACGAGAGCTGGCACGAGTTGCAGCCTCTTGTTCAGTTTTGAGTTTTGTAAATGAAGATTGCTGCGATTTCAATCCGCGCTTCATAACTTCGAATTTTTCTGTCCGCAAACTTCTTGTATATTTTGAGTAATTTTGAAAATGTTTTGTTTCATAATGACGTTTAATGTTATATTCCTTGAGAACGGCTATGCTTTCATTGCAAATCAAACATAGCGCCTTGTTACTGGACGCAATTACGAAATACTGAATGTTCCACTGATCTTTGAATTTTCTGCATTCACTATCAATTTTTCGCTTCTTTTCCATACTACTAAATCACACACAAAAGCAACAATTCAAATCAAAATACTGTTACAAAGATGTCTTAAACTTAAACACGCACAAACTCGTTTTAAGGAGGTACGCACTATTTTATTTCACAACAGTGTCATAGGAACTGACTTGTGGTTGCGCCACTAGCTTTCTTATATATTCCAATTACAGCCATCTAGAAGTGAGTGGAAGACACCAGAACTTTCTCGAACCAATGACATTACTCTGTAAGTGCTATTAGCGCCATCTGTTAGCGATATAAGGTACTACCTATTTGCGCTTGTGTCCACCAGATGTCGTGTCACGTTACTCTTCATAGCTCGTACTCTACGACTAATCTAGAAATTACAGATAATGACAGGAAAATTAATAATATGCAGTGTTGCCGTTTTGCGGAATTTTGTCCGATTTGCAGCCTTTTTAAATGTTGCGTACTTTTTCGGACTTTTTTTTTCATCAGTGGACTATTTCACTTTTTACCACCGGCAACAATGATAATATGGTTTTGGCCCTCGGAACTTACTGGAGTAATCAGTATGGCCCTGAGGCTGGAAAGTTTGGAGCCCCTGCCTTAGAGGAAGGAAGTAAAGTAAAGGAGGGAGCATTGAGAGGTTTTAAGATGTCTCCCTTTTCCACTGGCCGGCAGCCATATGGGTGCCCCCTTGTTTTGTTTACAAGCTGGTTGTGACAGGGTTGTGTTTACGTATGTTACATGGTGTTCTTATTAGTAATTCTTATTATTGTGCTTTGAATTTTTGCGTTTTTGTATTTATAGTTTATTTTACTTTAGTTTGTTTATAGTTATATTAGAAAAAAGTGAATAATGGTTTACTGTGTTGCTTTTGGCTGCAAAAATAGAGATACTGATAAAACTCCTGGTATTACATTTCACAAGTAAGTACCATCTTTTATGACTAATTTTCTTCATTACCACTACTACTTTATCCTATAAAAATATTTTAGGTACCTACAAAGTAGGTTACAGGTTATAATTTGTATCATTTGTATCATCATAAATTAAGAATTAACTGCAAGGTGTAAAATAATTGAACAAGCATACATTCCTACATAGAGGAGCGTAGTTTATATTCACATATTTACTAAATTATAGATACTTTGTGAAAAATAATAGGTAGAAATGTTATTTATATAAAAGAAGTTAATAAATAATAATAAAGATGAAAATATCTAGGTGAATATATTATATATTTAACCGTTTATTAAATATTAGTTTACATATATACACATACATATTATAGGCTAGTTTATATGTTAGTAAGTATAAGGTATAGGTAGGTATACTTTGTCTCAAGTTGTATCGTAGATGCTTAGAAACAATAATTGGAAAAAAAATAAACAGGCGGCATAGAAAGTAACAAAGGGAGTTGTTAGTGAAGCCTTAATCTTAATTAAAATCTAGGAAACAGGTGATGTTTGTTTATGTTGTTGTAATTTAAGCTAAAAAAAGTGCAAACATTTCGGTGTTTTGACATTTTTGTAAAATCGTAGATAGAAAATAAAGTTTCTTTTTATGAAAATTATTTTGACCGGCTGAATTTTCTTTTAATTTTGTTTGATTGTGGTATATAATACAAATAACTACAATTACCTACGTAGTTAATCCAAAATGTTTATAAAGGCAAAACGTTGTAAATGTGAAAAAGGAATTTAAAACAGTTTTCTAACAAATTGTGTTTTGTTATGTGCTCTAGGTTTCCGAAAGATATACTACGGAGGGAGCTCTGGATAAAGACAATTAGACGAGAAAACTGGACTCCTTCAGAAAAAAGTAGACTGTGCTCTTCTCATTTTGAAGAAATATATATGGACAGGACGTCATTATCATGCGTTAGGCTGAGGGAAAATGCCACACCTTCTGTATTTACAGCTTTTCCAAGCTATCTACAAAAAAACCGCCCGGGTACGTTTCAATGCTATAAATAACTTATTTTTCATACCGATAACCGTAATACTATATTTTAAAATTATTTCAGAAAAGAAAACTACCTCTCGATAGGACTCAACCGCTGGTAAAAGTTAAGGTTGATCCTCGTGATGACTCGGTTGATTCTCCAACTGTTGGTGAAGAGGAGCCTACTGAGCAGATTCAGGTGGTGCAGGAAGGAACAGTTAACGCATTGTAGAAATAAAAAAAAATAATTCGAGCCCTTCAGCGAAACCGTTTGAGCTTGAAAAAAAAAATGACCAATATGAAAAACGTCATTCAAGAGCTAGCAGAAAAGTGTTTTATGGATGTAGAAAATTGCTCTCTATTAGAAGGAATTTCTTCAACATCCCTTCTTCTTCTCAAAAGGCAGGTAGAAAAGAAACAAAGCAAAAATAGAATAATTAAAAAGTATGATGACAAGCTCAAAACATTTGCTTTAACTCTAAATTATTTATCTCCACTTACATTCACGTCCGAGAACATTTTGATACCTGCCTCCCTCATCCAAAAACTATATCAAAGTGGTACTCCGCAGTTGAGGCTGCCCCAGGCTTCTTTTCAGAAGCGTTTCAATCGATAAAACTTCATTCCCAACAGAGATTGAAAGAAGGAGGCAAATTACTTGTCGCTATTATGCAAGACTCAATGGCCATTCGTCAACAGATTGAGTGGGATGGCAAAAAAACAGCATGGTTATGTCGACTATGGCGACTAAAGAAGCCCGTGTTTTTAGTTGTAGCCATGAATGGTTCATGGAAGCTACCGGTGGGTTACTTTTTTACCCGGGACTGTAATGGAGAACAGCTCGCAAATCTTGCAATTCACTGCATCAGACTACTGCATGAATCAGGTGTCATCGTGATCTCGCTTACATTTGATGGAGCAGCCAGCAATTTAGCTATGGCAGAAAAACTTGGATGTAGTTTCAAGTTTAATAGTCTCAAAAGATCATTCAAGCACCCAGTGACGAAAGAAAACGTTCACATATTTTTGGACCCGTGTCACATGATAAAGTTGGTGGCGAAAGAAAAGTGCTTTTGCACAAAGCGGATGCAATAAAGTGGTGCTACGTAGAGAAGCTACACAAACTCCAGTAGAAGGAGGGGTTAAGGTAGGCCAACAAACTAACCAATTCACATGTGAATTATGTCACCCAAAAAATGAAAGTAAATTAGCCACTCAAACCTTGAGCGAGTCGGTTGCGGTTGCAATTGAGTTCGCGACAAATGAAGGCTGTGAGGGATTCGACGGCAGTCAGGCGACAACCTTGTTTATAAAAAAAATGAACGACATATTTGATGTGTTAAATTCTAGAAAGGTGAACGTTCCTGGTCTAAAGGAGGCCTTGACTTCCAATATTTTTTCAAAAATTGAAAATTATTGATAACTATATCACTTCATTGGAGACCTAAAGGAGCTAAATGGACAACATTTAATTTAAGGAGACGACTTAATTCAAAGACACCGTGTTGGGTTCATTGGTCTACAAGTAAATATTTTAAGTATAATAAATATATTTAAAGAAATAGTGCTCGAAAAAAAAAATTAAGTACGTAGCTTGACTATAAATTTAGTCAAGACCACCTGGAGTTGCTTTTCGGTGTTGTTAGATCCATCGGTGGGTGGAATAACAATCCTACCGCACGGCAATTAGAAAAGCCATGAAAAAATACTGATTCCAAAAAATATTAAGGATTTGGAAAATAGCAATGGAAATTGTGGGTCATTGCATGGACTCAGTTTGTTGACACTTAATCCCAAGATGACCGAGACTGAGGACCATTACAAAAATGTGATAAATTTGTCAACGCCTAAGGTCAGGGCAGTTGATGACGTGGAGAACGCGGTCTTTTCTACATCGGATGAAGAGCATTGCTAGGCAAATTCTCCCTCACAGATCGATATATCTGAAATATCTGATGAGATTGTCATATATGTTGCTGGTTTCGTCGTAAAGCAGATTTCCAAAAAAAAATGCATGCGAGTTCTGCAGAAGCTCTCTGTTTATTGATTCACCTCAACCAGGCAGGCTCGTTCATTGAGAGAAAAAGTTATTGATGGTTGACAACACCGTATAAAGATGTCTCCATTGTTTGTAACTTGGTAGAAAAAATTTACCGACGAGAGTAACACCCCAACTTGGTAACACCCCAAAAAGCTTTATCGAATGTGAGTAAGAAAACCCTCCGAAGAATTTGTACAGAAGTACTAAATCACTGCGTAAAAAAACAAATGCTACGAAAATCTCAGAGGACATATGATGGACCAAGACTTGGACGAAAACAATCACTTGGTTAATTTATTAAAAACCATCAGTTTTAAATATTTAAATATTAGAATGTATCACGTTACTAAATTAACTAGTGACAATATGATTATAGAAAAAGAGACAAGTTTTAAATAAATTAGTATTATTTAAAAGACAGTAGAGACGTTTTTTCAATTTCAATTTATTTCAATAAGTAGGTACAGGCAGCTTTCGACGATATGGTCCTACATCAATATAATTATACTGTTTTTCTTTTTTTGTTGAATAATTAAATTAAAGTTTTTACTATTAAAATAACGTTGTTCTTATTTTTAATATTCTTTTCACAATAATGGGTAATTTAGTACATAATGCTTACCAAACTATACGTAAATTATAATAACAACAGTTTAAATAGATAAAAAGTTCAAAATAAATAAAAATACACTAAAATAAAAAAAAAACGCTTAACTTCAGTCATAAGAAACAGTGGAGTAGCACAAAATACTAGGGGCACCAAGATGGCGGACTGCTTACAAAAGAGGGGACAACCTTACTGTACAGTGCAGATGGACAATCCTCCCTCCATTGATACATATACTTCCTTCCTCCAAGACCAAGGCCGACTTGAAATTCGTTCTTGGTATTTAATTTCTGGCTAAATATATGTACTTCTTCTTCTCACACCGTCTCCTTACGAAGGTTGGCGATCCAATTGACCATTAAGGTAGGCGTTCACATGAACGTGGCGTGGTGATGAAATCAGACAGGAAAAGAAAAAGAGTCAACACAGGGTGGGAGAAATTGAAGAGATAACAAGAGAAGAATTAGAACAACAACTGAGTAAACTGAAAAAGAAAAAGGCACCGGGGAGGGACGGTATACAGAATGAATCGTGGATATATGGAACTGAAATGAATGGAGTGTGGAAGCGAGAGGGCTTCCCACAGCAGTGGAAAGAGGGGATAATATGCCCCATATATAAGAAAGGAGAAAGGGAAACAGCAAGCAATTACAGGGGGATCACCATGCTCAATACGGCATATAAGATATATGCAATGATTGTTGAAGAGAGATTGACGAAGGAATTGAAGGAGCGAGGTGTGATACCAGACGGACAGGCGGGATTTAGGAAAGGGAGAGGGACCATGGATAATGTATACATCTTGAATCACATAGTAGGGAATGAGATAAAAAAGAAGGGCGGCAAGATGTATGCATTATTTGTGGACCTGAAGGCGGCCTTTGATAATGTAGCAAGAGAGGCGCTGTGGGAATGCCTGAGAAAGAAAAGGATAAAGGAGCATCTGATATCAAAATTAGAAGAGATTTATGAAGAAACAATAAGTAGAGTGAGAGTTGGTGAAAGGGTGAGCGAAGGTTTGCAAGGCGCAGACGGGTGGGGTTGTGGTGGGCAAAGAAAAAGTGTGGTCCCTAGCCTACGCGGATGATTTGGTGGTGCTAGCGAGAGACGAGAAAGGGATGAAAGAAATGATAAGAAACATGGAGAAATATATGAGGAGGAAAAAGCTGACAGTGAATGTGGAGAAGTCCAAGATGATGGTGTTTAGAAAAGGGGGTGGCAGGAGAAGAGTAATTGAGTGGAGATGGGAGAAGGAGAAAATTTAAGAAGTAAAAGAATTTAAATACCTAGGGTACGTGTTTAATGAGAGAAATACTGAAACAGCACACGTGAGAGAGTTAGTTAAGAAAGCCAATAAAATACTAGGAGTGGTATGGGGAATAGGAGAGAGAAAATTTGGACACGACTATAGAAGGAGAGTGATGATGTTTGATAGCCTGGTGAAAAGTGTTATGATGTATGGAGCGGAAATACGGGGATGGAGAGAGCAAGAAGGACTGGAAAGGGTGCAAGAAAAATATTTGAAATGGGTGCTAGGACTAAGTAGAGAGACCCCGGGGTATATAGTGATGGAGGAAACAAAGAGAGATGGAATAAGAATAGAAGCAGGAAAGAGAGCAATAAGTTTTGAGGAGAGAGTGATAGAGAGAGGATAGTGCAGAATTGTGCAAGAGTGCCTCAAAGAAAAAAGAAAAGAAATAGGAAAGGGGGTGTGGAAAGAGAGGGAAGCATATCTAGAAAGAAACGGGTATGCAGGAGCGGAGATAGAAAGAATGCGAGAGAGAGGTAGAGTAATGACAGAGGAATTGGTCCAGAGAGATAGAGATGTGCAAAGGCAAGAAAGGAGAGCAAGAATTAGGGAGTCTAGGTACAACGGGAAATATGAAAAAATAATAACGGAAGAACTGCCAAAGTACCTAGGAAGAGAAAGCAGAAAAGAGAGAGTGACAATAGCAAGATTCAGATGTGGAAATGAAGAGAGAGATAATAAATTTTGGATGGAGGATAGGAATAGAGTATGCAGGATGTGTGGAGAAAACAAGGAGACAATAGAACACTTGCTGAACGAATGTTCAGAAATGAGAGAAAGGGACGAGTGTAGAGAAGAGATTTTAAACGAGGATGGAAGAGGGATAGATTGGATGAAGAAAGTTGAGGAGAGAAGAAGAGCAATATGTGGGGAGGGAAGCCGGTAATCGGGGTTTAGGGATAGGAATTTAGTAACTTTCTTTTTTTGTTTTGTTTTTAGTTTGAGCAGCATATGTTTCTTTTTTTTAATGTGTATTTTTTCTTTTTCTCTTTTTAGTATTATTCTTATTTATATTATGTTCGATGTTAGTTTTAGTACATTTTGGATTCAATTTATAAACCCGTAAGGGCAATAAATATACATAATACCAGGTAGGCGTTCACATTTCCGCATCGTACTTATCGCATCAAACGGATTATTTTTTTACAGCGCGTCCACAGTATCGGCAGCAATCGGATTTGCCGACGCAACTACTAGTAAATACCATATTCCGTTATCATCGGCACGCATCGTAAAAGTTGCCCCTCGGAGCAACGGCATCGGCATTGCCGAAGGGTAGATTCGTGCGATCCGTACGATGCGGAACAGTGGACGCACTTGTATTACTTTCTATAGAAAGAATACTGCGATCCGTTTGATGCGATGCGTCCGATACGTGCGATGCGGAACTGTGAACGCCTACCTTTATAGTTCTTGACACAGAAGACATCCATTGTCTTACAGTTGAACCAATGGAGTAGGTCTTTCAGCCATGACTTCTGTCGTCTGCCAATCTACAACTAACTGTATTTTCCCCGCAATGACTAATTGTGGGAGTTTGTAACGCTTCCCTCTCATGATGTGCCTTAGGTATTCGGCCTTTCTTTAATATAAGTACTACGTTATAATAAATATTGGTAAAAATGTATTTCTGGTTATTATAATAAATGGCCATTTTTATCAAGACACAAACGTTTTAATTAGGATGTTGTAATAAAAACAAGGACTGGACAACTGTGCCATTAACGCACATTCCAAAACATGCCCTTTGTACCACATTTTGGATAAATGCAATAGTTTTATAGTTTGTTCAGAAACTAAGGGTTTTTATTATCACGCGAAAATCTACCTCCCCCAAACATATTAGAAAACGTGCGAAGGCCTATAAAAACCTTCTTATAAAGATTAACCAGAGAACCAGACATTTTCAGGGATTTAGAGAATTTAAGCCTCGATTGTTCGTGCGAGGAGCCAAGAAAATTCAATATCCCCCTTATTTGAATTAGAGGGATGATTTAACCCCTCTTATAAATATATATTATACTAGGAATGGTATAAATACCATTCCCCAGTAGTCAGTAAGAAGTAAGAGAAAAGAGAGTAGAGTGGTAAGCTATAAGTTCTTAAGTCTTAAGTTATTTCGTTGTATTATTGTTTAATTAAATTGTTAAAACCAACTCGACTATGATTCGACAAACTACGTACCTTGCGAATCCCGGTGAACATTACATTGCAAGATCCCGAGATATTTAGATATATCTCAGAATCCGAAGAATTGTTGGCCAGCAGTCCTTCCCTCTCATCATTGAAGTCGGCGGTGGTTCACACCACAACCCCCTTCACAACATTGATGGCAGCCCCACAACATTGGTGGCAGCGCTGGGATAATGTTACGACTTAAGAACTTATAGTTTACCACTCTACTCTCTTTTCACTTACTTCTTGCTGACAACTGAGGAATGGTATTTATACCATTCCTAGTATAATATATCTGTAAGAGCGGTTAAATCATCCCTCTAATTCAAATAAGGGGGAGATTGAATTTTCTTGGCTCCTCGCATGAACAATCAAGGCTTAAATTCTCTAAATCCCTGAAAATGTCTGGTCCTCTGGTTAATCTCTATAAGAAGGTTTTTATAGGCCTTCGCACGTTTTCGAATATGTTTGGGGGAGGTAGATTTTAGCGTGGTAATAAAAACCCTTAGTTTGTGGACAAACTATAAAACTATTAAACTTTTACATTTATCCCAAATGTGGGACAAAGGGCACATTTTGGAATGTGCTCTAATGGCACAGATGTTCAGTCCTGGTTTTTATTACAACAAAGATATAGAATAAAAAACATAAAATGAATAGAAATAGAAGTAAAAAGCGTAAATATATTTTCGTTTTCTTGAACTGTTTCCAACCATATTTTTATATCTCGCAGACTCCGTTATAATAATATAAGGTTATACGATTGAAATATATGGTTATACGAACCCCAGTTCAAGAACCTGTGTTCTAAATCTCATTTTTACCATGTTACAATATTATAATATTCGAAATTTCTGTTGAAAAAATAAACGCTCCCCCTAATAAAATTGCGCTTTTGTGGACCGCCTTTTGTGTAATATTCCGCCTTTGTTCAGGGAATCAATACGGTTTTAATGCATTATCTACGACCTAACGCCAATAAAAATGTTTCTGTTTGAAACGTTTTCGTAATATATTACGTCTATTAAGATTAATGATTTGTAAAAGAAAAATACAAATACACAATATTGGTCAAAATGTCTTTAATCAAGGATATGTCTGCAATAAATAATTTTAGTATTTATAGCCAGAATTAATACTTAATGTTAGAACTAATAGATGTTGTGCTAAATAAGTCTTTTCCGAGTCTTGTCTGATCAATATTTTTATAAAAAATTACATTAATATTTTACATCATTTGTGTATTTGAACATATTGAATATTTTACGCCTAAATGGTTGTCGCCTTTTTACCTCTTTTAGCACGCTAGCAATAAGTGAGTGACCCCTTGAACTTCAGATTACCCCCCAGGGACCGCTTTCGCATTTCTTCGGGGTAGTGTCCGTATCTACCCATTTCCTTACGCCCCTTCCTTATGCCACATTACGCCAATTTTGTTATCGTTGTTTTGGCTTATAACTACTTAGTGCCAGTAAACTATCGTTTACTTATTGCCTTCGCTGACAGCGAGGCGAGTTCTCCGGGCAATAAGAGACGTACGGCCGTTTGGATATCCCTACTGGTGATAGTGGATCTTTTATTGTAGCGTGCTAGTCTGGATGTCTCGGCGGCGATGCGCTCGAAGATGTCGTTAACGAAACTGTTCATGGCTTTGCTGGAATTGCCGGTTTCGGGATAAACTTGTTACAGAACCTTGCAGATGTAGATGGCGTAACTTTCCTTCCTTCTGCGTTTTTTCTTCTTGTCGCCCTTGCAGATGTTTTACTGAGCTTTTTCGACCTTTCTTGGCGGCTTTTCCGCTGGATTTTGGTGACATCTTGTTACTCTTTCGCAGATGTGCGACGACTTAGTAATGGTTCGGTAACATACTCTCGAGAGATTAGGGGTTCAGAGGCTGATCTTCCACTGTTTCATTTAATTTCTCCGCGTCTCTGCTCTTTTCCAAAATATCACGTATCTATGTTTCCACTTGAGATCAATTTTGCTCGCTTTTTAGCATTGTAAGAACTAGTCCTTCTATACTCCCAATGACTCTTCACGCTGAATTCTTTCATTTTCATTGTTTGGGCATTTGAAAACCGCTTGATATGCGTCGTGATGCCTTTGGGTACACATCAAGCAGTTCGCTTCCTCTCTCTTCTTGAACCTCTCCAGGTATGCCATGAAACCGCCGTGTCTAGAAAAAGTTTCAGCTCATAGCAAATTTGACTCTTGAAAATGTGCTCTTTCGCACCACTCTATCACTTTTGGTATCAATCTATGTATCCAACGCCCGACTGTGTCCACTTCCTGCCAGTTTTTGCTATTAGCTTTCTTGTTTTGCTTTCGTCCAGTCTACACTTATTTGTTCTAATAAAAACCATCCCAACCCACGTGTTTAGGAACATTCCACAGTGATCCCTTGATCTCACGGTTATAATGTAATAGTCAATATTTCTTTTAGTTTAATTACCATTACGACATCCTCATGTCGTAATAATTCCTGTCAGTCCTCAGGTGGTTTTAAAAAAACGAGGGTTGGAACCCTCGTTTTGGTCCCGCGCTTAAAATGTTTTATGTTACGCAGATGTTAATCACTTGCAGGGATTTATATCTCCAAGGGATATTTTTTATTACCCGAAATGCAATTTTCGGAAAGGCACATAAAATACAAAAATGTTCCCACTAAGTTAATCAGGTAGACCAGGTTGTTAGTGTCTAGGAGAACATTTTCAGTAATTCCACTTAAATATATTGTGTATGCGCTACGACTTACGGCCTAAGTTCAAACGACGCTAAAGTCGCATTAGGGAGGAGGTAAGTAGGACGGGCATGCCCATATTTAAATAAGGGATATGTTCTAACGCCTACGAAGAACCACCAGGAAGATATAAATATCGTACCCTGGTCTAGTTTAAGTTAGTTGTTTAAGTTATTAAGTATTGTTAACTTGTATTAGTTCCTAGGCTTAATTTTTGAATTATATTTGTTAATAAATTCACATTTTTATTCTGCCTACTACTTTTAAACACTTCGTGCCTCACGAATGCCAGACCATAATAGTCACAAGATCCCGAGGTAGGTAAAACTACCTCAGAGACCGAGGAATTGGTGGCCAAGAGTTTCTCTCTCACAACACTGGAGTCAGCGGTGGTTCTTATCCACCCCCCTTCACAACACCTTGTATATTTCTTTTTTCTCCAGGACCAATAGGTCAATCGGCGCAATGATAGCTATTACCAGGAGAGCTCCAACAGAACCGTTCTATATGCGCAGACGAAGCATATCGCACATAACCTTTGAATTGCCATCATTTTTCTATCATCGTCGCCCACTCCATAGCATCTACCCATATCTTTGCTTCTTCTTCTTCAGCCTAGTGCCATCCACTGGATGTAGTCCAGTTCCTTCCATGTCTGTTTGTCCTGTGCAGTTCTTATGCAGGTTTTTCCCGCGGTTTGGACGATGTCGTCTCTCCGCCGTTTTTGAGGTCTTCCTGTAGATCTCTTACTTTCTCTGGGTTGTGATATTATAATTTTGTGGGTCCGTCTGGCAGGATCTTGTCGGCCCAGATGTCCAGCCCAACTCCATTTGGGTTGAACAGTGCGTTGTATAACATCTGTGACCTTGAATCTTTATTTGGATCTCTTATTTTATCCCTTAAGCTAATTCATAGCATTGTTCTTTCCATTGCTCTCCGAGTTTATTTGCACTTTAGACTTTTAGACCACTAGTTAGTGCCATTTTGTCAAGGCCATATGTTGTTACTGGCAGAATACATGTTTCGTAGATTATACGCTTGAGGTTTCGAGGGATATCGACCATATCACTGCACCATACAGTAATTTTGAGTGTATGGGGCTGTTAAGGAGCCTCCTTTTTATCTCATTTGGGTCACCGATGTTAGACATCAATCGCGACATCGATGTAGCTGTTAATAAATTCATTTCATTGGTCTTGGTTATGTGTTCAGAATACCTTAATCGGTAGTCAATTTGCACTTCCAGGTATCTCACTGATCTGCCCCATGCTATTTTGTTTGCATCTATTTCCAGACTTGGTGGCACGAAATTTCACTTCCTTGCTATGATCTCTGCATTGCTCTTGTGTATCGCCAATTCCAATCTGTAGTCCTTTAACCGCCTACTTATCCTTCTCACAGTCTCGTTCAATATTAGTTCTAGTGTGTTTCTTTTTTCCTTGCAGTTACTACCACAGTCACATCATTTGCAAAACTCACAATACTCGAAGCCTCCGGTAGTTCCAGGTGGAGTAGCTATCATACATAATGTTCCAGAGAAATGGTCCCAAGACCGATCCCTGTGGAACACCCGCCGTTACTTCATGAAATTTAGTTCCTTTTTTGGTGTTTTATATTAACATTCTAAGCAGTAGCTATTGATTTTCTGTAACAAGTATTCCGGTGTTTCTTTTTTTTGCTAACGCTTCGATGGTTTTATCCCAGCTTGCTGTGTTACAAAATCCTTTTCTTTTCCAGGGACCACTGTTAATTTTTTTGCAGCCTTGAGAACAGTAGAGATTGCGTTGATTGTCGATAGTCCCTTTCGGAAGTCATACTGCCTTGGACACAGCGTTTGGTTTATGTGCGTTTAGTCGATTCTTCAAATCGTTTGCAATCAGATCTAGATAAGTTCGCGACGTACTGCTCTAATTACAAACTTCAACTAAACAGTGGCAAGTGCTCGGCTATACCTTATACCAGAAAAAGGACACCTCTCGCATACGGCTATGGCTTTTGTGGTATTCCAAATAAAAGGGTTACCTCGATTAAGGACAACTGGGATTTTTATTTGATGAGACGGTATGTTTCTCTGAACATATCGACGCTATTATAAAAAAAAAGCCAACAGATCCCTGGGATTTATGATCAGGATCGATAAACGTCTACCTTACCCTCTACTACACCATGGTAAGGTCGATACTGGAATTTCCATCCTGTGTTTGGTCTCCTCAATATAATTTATACACGCAACGTCACGAAAAAGTCCAAGAAAATTCCTTAATTTTCTATATCGTAGGTTTCTGTCCTCTGAGGTACCATTATTACACCATTATATGCCAGGCGCACTGAGCGCGATATGTTATTTTTATTTAAATTCCATAACAATCGAATTGATTGTCCGTACCTACTGTCCCGTTTAAATCTAACTATCCCACAATAATTTCCCGCATACCCAGAACCTACCGTCTGAGGCCTTTCCATACGAACTCAGCGAAACATTCCCTCTTCACACGTCTCTCAGCGCAATATAATTACCAAAACCAATGCTTTCCTTTCATACTGTCCTGATATTTTTAATTGTTCCCCTCTTAGCCTGAAGCAATTCCTTAAATTACACCCCACTGCTTTGGGTGAACGTACCGAAAAAAAACCAATGAAAATTCCTTAATTTTCTATCACGTACATTTCCGTCCTCCGAGGTACCATATATTACAACATTATATGCCAGGCGTACTGAGCGCGATATGTTATTTTTTAATTTAAATTACATAACAATCGAAGTGATTGTCCCTACTTACTGTCCCGTTTAAATCTTAACTATCCCACAATAATTTCCCGCATACTCAGAACCTACCGTCTGATGCGTTTCCATACGAACTCAGCCAAACATTCCCCCCCTCACATGTCTCTCTACGCAATACAAATACCAAAACCAATGCTTTCCTTTCAGACTGTCCTGATATTTTTAATTGTTCCAATGTTAGCCGGTAGCACTTCCTTAAATTCCACCCCACTGCTCTGGGTGAAAGAAGCCTCTAATCCTTTATTTCTGTCGGTCATCGTTGGATAGAATTTATGTGTATTGCAATCCCTTAGTGGTTGTTATTGGGTTTCGATTACTCGTGAGCCTGTTACTCAGTTCTTCCTAACATTGTAATATGAATATATATTGTAAATTGTGTTTTTAGTGAAATAAATGAATAATAAAAAAAGCTAGTGAAAATCCAGCAGAAGATTCGAATCGCCAGAGCGTATAGAACTAGCAAAACGGCCTGAATGTGATAGCTGGTATAATACCAAAAGACCTATTGGTTATTGAGCAAACGCTCACGGAAAGAAAAACTAGGAGCGAAAAGCAAGAAATTCAAGAAAACACATTAAAAACATGGAAGGAACGCTGGGAAAACTGTGACTGTTGAACACAGAAGATTATCCCCTGCGTATATAGCGATGTACCCGTGGGCCGAAAGAAAAGAAGGCGCCTTAGAATACTGGATAACCCAGTTCCTTGCGGGACATGGTGACTTCGAAACCTATCTCGTAAGGATTGGGAAAGGCAGAACCAACATATGCCATAAATGTGGGGAGAAAGTGAGCGCGCCAAAGCATGCAGTGCTGGAGTTTTATGCGTCGTAATACCTGTGGCTACACAGCAAACAGTTCGCTTCCTCGATCTTCTTGAATCTCTCCAGGTATGCCATGAAACCGCCGTGTCTGGAAAAAGTTTCAGCTCATAGCAAATTTGACTATGTGCTCTTTCATACCACTCTCTCCATGGGCCATAGCGAGGCAAGTATTGAAACAAGAAGTTGTGTATTTCGTAAAGCTTCCCTCTTGTATCCAGGAGACTAATTGTTCTACATGATCGGTTTGGGCAGGGCTTTATTTCCCTTCCTAAGAAGAATCAAACGCTGTCTCTCCAACCTATTTGGAAAGGATCTTGCACGGATGCAACCATTATATGTTTCTAACAGTAGTTCTTCCACTTCCGCGACTAATACATCATTAGGAATATTATCAAGACCAGTCAATTTTTCTATTTTCAGCCATTGAAGCTTCCCGTAATTCATCGATTTCGAAGGCCTTTTCTGGACCTGTGATGAGAGATGGTGGTCGTGTCCGGTCCGGTCGCTTTTTATCTCTCGTGTTTTTTAACTTGATATAACTGCTGCAAATCATCTTCTACGGGGTATTAGTTCCGCTGGGACAGCTAAAACCAAGCATCTACGTCGACTAATTGAAGAAATATTAAGATTTTTGTGATCAAAAAAATTGGCATATAATCCAACAGCCGATGTATTCCTTGATAGCAAAACTGCAGTCTAATCACCTAATACACCAACAACACGCGGCACAGTGGGCCAGAATCCAAAAAACCTGACCATAAATAGAAGTTGATGTCCAATCTTCAGGGTGTGGTGGTGGCTCAGATAGCTAAGATGTCTCAGATGGCTCTTAAGTCAGATAGCGTGGGTTCGAATCCCACACAGAACGAAAAGCAGCAAAAATTAAAAACTAATGGCTGCAACCCATCACACTCCATACCCCAATCCGGCTTACGCAACCGTGGGGTCTCAACTGCATAACACCTTCTCTGGAAATTTGTCGTTTGGATTCGACATTAAACCGGTAGGTCCCCCATATTCAAATTTTAGTGCTGAGGTTGGATATGTGGCAAAGAAGAGGCCGGTGCCCAGCAGCGGGACATAAAAAGGCTGATGTGTATGTGTGTGTCCAATCTTCAAGAAATTTGGTATATGGGGTTTTTGAGGACGCTAATGACAAATCCGATATCATTTTTTTCAAAAACAAAATGGCTGATCCAAAATGGCGAATGACTACCCAAAAAAAAAGTGATTATGTTTATCCAAAGAACTATATTGGGTTTTTTGAGGTCGCTAATCACGAATCTGATATTTATTTTTTTCAAAAACAAAAAGGCTGACCGAAAATGCTGGATGGCTTCCTAAAAAATGTGATTAATTTTCTCCAAAGTAGTTTTTAGACCTGGCCACTCACGAATCTGAAATTCAATTTTTTGTAAAACAAAATTGTGAATAGAAGTTGGTGAGTGTTTTTGTTATGCTTACTATTTCTTTCCTTACTATTGTGAACACTTGTCGCCCTAAAGAGGGTATGGAGGCTAGACGGGGGAGAGAAAAAACTGTCTGGAACTTATGGAATTAGTATTTTCACAGACATTTCTATTCTGAGTTCGCATAGTTGCCTCAAAATAATATTATTACACGATGTCCGATAGTAATAATAGATGTTATACGCTTAATGATTAATAATTATTCATTGAATTTATGAAATATGAAGAAATTAATATAAACTACAGAGACGCGAGTGACGCGAGAGACGCGAGACGTGAGTTATGCCGTCCGCGAATACGTGTCCATTCGACAGGGCACCAAAAAAAATTTGGAAACATTAGCAACCAGTTCTTAGCAATCTTGATTCATTGGTTCACTCTCTTATATTACTGTGAAAGACAAGGCGGGCAGTAGTGGGCGTTTTTTTTATTTATTTAATTTTTTAAATTTTGATGCAAGTTAAAGTAGTATTCACGGGCGATGTCTTGCAATATTTTAAACACATGAAGATAATTTTTAAACACTATAAATTTACACTAAAATATTCTACATATCTTCAGTATCATCTGGCTTTCACAAATTTTATCACAATCACTTTGAAAAAAAGTTATATGCAGTTCAAGCGGAGTGAATTCTCAATACGTGCTCTGCGCAGCACGAGATACTCGAGAGTGGTGATTTCGATCTTAAAACCCATAGCGTACAGATTAAAGCGCCACTCGTTCCTCCGCAGTCACAAAATGAACACGTTTATTCCGACAACGCCCAACGAAGCCCTCGCGGCAAAGTATCTCGACCCCGACTACCTGGACACCCTGGACGACAGCGTCCTCGTCCAAATGATGAATTACATAACGAAACTGATGAATAACCAAACTGTCAACGAGAAACCCCAGGAAACCGCCGCCGAAAAGACAACTGAAGCCGCCCCCCGAGAAGACAAACGGAGCCGCCCCCAAAAAGACAAACGAAGCCGCCCCGAAAAGAAAACTGAAGCCGCCCCCGAGAAGACAAACGAAGAAGCCGCCGAAAAGACAACCGAAGCCGCCCCGAGAAGACAACTAAAGCCGCCCCCGAGAAGACAAACGAAGCCGCCGCCGAAAAAACAACCGAAGCCGCCCCAAGGAAAACTACCGATGCCGCCCCCAAAAGCCCAACTGAAGCCGCCCAAAAGAGAAAAACTGAAATCGCCACCAAGAGAACAACTGAAGCCGCCAAGAGAACAAATGAAGCAGATCCCAAAAGAGCAACTGAAGCCGCGCCATGGAGAAGAATCACACCGATGGACACACACAGCCCCACCGAAGCCGCCCCCAAGCGTAAACCCGACCAAGAAGAAGAGGAACCCATCGCCAGAGGAAAATTGGCAAACGGCGTTGCTAATTTTCATTCTTTTAAAAATAAAATCAAGAAATTTTGACAAAATAATGGGTGATAAAGATACTTACGTATTAACGCCACCACTGCTACATTTTTAAATGCCGCCAATCTACACCTAAAATTTTTATGATAAATCATAAAATAAAACATTTTATTTAAAATTGAAACATTTTTAAAACTCTAAATACTTTATTTTTTAACCACGGTTATATTAGGTTGCCCGCCGCGAAGCGGACAGATAAATCAAAACATACGCGCGCTCTCGATCCAATATATAGCGGTGCTGGTGTTAATACGTAAGTACCGTGATAAATTAAGAGTGTCCGGTTTTTACTTAATAAAAACAAAAAGAAGTAATCAGTATTTGTCATAATTTTAACTTTCTAATGTGATCTTTCAAGTTTTTTTTTAATGGAGCGGTGGTCGATTGAACAAAAGATTGCTTGTGTAGAGCATTTTATTAGAACGTACTCTATTATTCAAATTTAGAGATGGTATCGAAAACATTCTAATTTTGCAGATCCGCTAAATTACAGGACAGTTGCAAGATGGGTTGAATAACATCGAGCAGGTTTTTTTAAGGATACTAAACTTGCAGAGAGGAAAAAACTGCTAGAACAGAAGAATACTTAAATAAATATGAATACTTGAATAATAATAAAATTCCAATTAATGCTTGCCACGTTTATCGCAGCAAGTAGGAATTTCACGTGAGTCGCTAAGAACAATTTTAAAGAAAGATTTACTCTCTCAGCCTTGCGGCAAAAATCTCAAAAACTTCTTCCAATAGACCGAAACTCGTGTTTAGAATTCAGCCAATGAATTTTGGGGAGCGGGAATAATTAAAAAAAAAAAAAAATTAAGTGGCTACGCACATTTTCAATTGCAGGGGGAGAGAAACAAGCTTACGTTTACGTTACTGGTCTGCTGAAAACTTTCAAGTAAGGTTAGGTTAAGAATAACCCGCTTGCAAAATTCAAATCCTATATTCGAAGAGCTGCATTCTCGTAACTGTTTGGTGTGGAATGTGCTCCATAAGCTGGAGTATTGGGACCGTATTTTTATGAAGTTGAAATGGGAAACGCAGTAGTCAATAGTGAACGTTATGTGGAGATGCTACAAACGTTCCTAATGGATGCCACCGCTCAACTCCGTTTACGATATTTGATATCACCAAGTTGGTGAAATGCCTCATATATCCAACATATCAATGTGAGTGTTACGAGAGTTCTTTCCTGGTTGTCTGATTTACCAACGTGGGGATCAGTTGTGGCCTCTTCGCTCTCCGGATTTACCGGTTTTGGATTATAGGATCATGTTAAATCAATCAAAATCAACCTGAAACCCTGGAAGACTTAAAACAAAACTTTCGACAAGGTATTGATGAGATTTCGCGTTGATAATGCGTAGACTGTTGTATCGATCTCAGTCTTGCATCGAAGCAAACGGAGGCCATCTAATCGATTTAATTAATAAACGTATTAATGCTAATTTTACATTTAACTTGAGAATAATCTTTAGATTTTACTCTACAATGTTCAACAAAAAATTTGTGTCGAATTATTTAAATTTTTGATAAATGCGGTTTAAAATCAGGACACTCTTAATTTCACACCCTTTATTATAAACACAATGAGGTTTTACAAAAATGCATCAAATTCCTATTTTATGATTTTAAGTAAACATTGCACTAAAGGGGCTTGTAAACGAGCAACAAAAAATGCCCATTGCCTGGTAATGTTCCTGAAATGAAGGCCCGGCAATGTTAATGGACAATGTGTTGTCGACACATTGCTAGGCAATGTGTAGCCCAGTATTTCTGAGCAATATTGTGACAACATTATCGCGCGTACACGTTCAGTAATTACGGTCTACAGTGAAGAAGTACTTGTTAGTGCAGCATATATAGTACTCGCAAGCTTTTTAGCTTTTTATAAGCATGATCATTGGTTATATCAAATTTATTAGCCACTGAGGTATTTTAAATGTTTCTATCCTTATATTCCGGTGACTCCACGTTCCATAACACAGATTTTAAATGTATTTCATTTATCAAGTCTTGAATGTTTTTTCATTTGTCGCTCCGGTAGCGATATCAAAAGCAACATGCCGGCCAGTAGTGGCAATACGGGCCCTATTACCGGCAACACGGATATATTGCCGTACGCATTTACCATACGCACTTATTGCCGGAAATCTTGCTAAATATTGAGCAATGCTGCCCAGCCATTATTGCCAGCCACACATTGCCGTTAAAATATTGCCCGTATACAAGCCCCTTGAGATATTGTTATTCTGACAAATTATTAAAAACAAAATGATATTCTACCAAAAGTATTAATAATAAATTGCCACTTTGAGAACAAAAATACAAATAAATTTCGATGATTAATCAATTTAAAGAAACGATCGTTACACTTAGTAGATTTATTAGTTCCCTCTCCAGGAATCAACCCCAATTCAATCAACTTCCTAATCATTTCATCTGGATCTTGTAAGACCTCCCGATTGTGTAATATCTAACAACGCCAAAAAAATAGACAAATAATTTCTGACCTCATTATAAGTAATTCAACTTAAAGAAAATTATTAAACAAAACCTCAAGCTGAATCCCCTTGATTAACTCAATTTGTTTTCCAAATGTACATTTTGTACGCAAGCGTTAAATACTAAAATTAGAATGATACCAAAAAGATTAGTATGGCCAAGAATACAAATTAAATTATTAATATTTAATACATATTCTAATACTAAAGTTAAAACGATACAAAAAAGATTAGAATCGCCCAAGCGCAAGAATTAAAATCGTTAACGGTGACTTGGTTCCACATACACGATAGTATTATGTACTAATGCGCTCGAATGGCGCCTCATATATTTCCACAGTGCATAATACTATCGCCATGTCGCGGTGGCTTTGACGCTGCGTCTAGTTTAATGGGTTAATAATCTGACACCTTGACTACTAGGCTGTCACCTCTATAATTAACAACTATTATTTCAGGATAAATCAAACTCGACCATATTCTTGACTCTAGTATTGTATTGATTTGTCTGGTCTTGTCTAAGCCCCTTTGACTTGGCCTGCAACTCATAAAACTAAATAAAAATATGCAAAGGGCTGATTTAACCGTTTGTAGTGGCGCTTGAGATCAGTCTGAAGAGCCTCCACGGAACTCTGGTTAAACGTTGAGAGTTCCAATTTATGCGAGGTTTATTTAAATGTCGATGGGAAATTCTAACAAGGAGCAGCTAGAAATGCGGCCGACAACTCGAGGGATTTACTCTAGAAGGTATGCCTATTGTTATTTGAGTTACTTTATTGTAAATGTATTATTTTCTCTAGTCCGCTATATTTAGTCTTGTCTGTTTAACCTTGTCCGCTTAGTCTGTTCCTAGAAGATTCATATTTAGTTTTCTAGTAATAGAATTTCGCGCTAATTTCGTTTTTTTGTGCGAAATTATGAATTCTTGTTTAAGTACACAATCGAATATAACGGGAATTTTATTAATAGACGCCGTATATTACGGAGGCACGTAAACACGTCATCTTTCAAACGCGTTACGCAAGCCATGTCTCCGCGTTTCGTTTTTCTTTCTGCATCTCAATGAAACTCGCGAACGCTCACAAACTTTTGCCAGCGAAGGATTCCCGGAAATCGTTTCAAAATTCCTCAGAGATTAAAAAGTTCAGCGAGTCAAGTTTCGAAAAGCTCTCGGGATTTATTTGTCCCACAGTAGATACACAGACAAGACTAGAAATACTATATATACAAGACTAGACTATAAAGACTAGCAACACAAAACTAGAGAGACAAGACTAGACAGACAAGACTAGACAGACAAGACTAGACAGACAAGACTAGACAGACAAGACTAGACAGACAAGACTAGACAGACAAGACTAGACAGACAAGACTAGACAGACAAGACTAGACAGACAAGACTAGACAGACAAGACTAGACAGACAAGACTAGACAGACAAGACTAGACAGACAAGACTAGACAGACAAGACTAGACAGACAAGACTAGACAGACAAGACTAGACAGACAAGACTAGACAAGACAAGACTAGACAGACAAGACTAGACAGACAAGACTAGACAGACAAGACTAGACAGACAAGACTAGACAGACAAGACTAGACAGACAAGACTAGACAGACAAGACTAGACAGACAAGACTAGACAGACAAGACTAGACAGACAAGACTAGACAGACAAGACTAGACAGACAAGACTAGACAGACAAGACTAGACAGACAAGACTAGACAGACAAGACTAGACAGACAAGACAAGACTAGACAGACAAGACTAGACAGACAAGACTAGACAGACAAGACTAGACAGACAAGACTAGACAGACAAGACTAGACAGACAAGACTAGACAGACAAGACTAGACAGACAAGACTAGACAGACAAGACTAGACAGACAAGACTAGACAGACAAGACTAGACAGACAAGACTAGACAGACAAGACTAGACAGACAAGACTAGACAGACAAGACCAGACAGACAAGACTAGACAGACAACAACAGACAGACAAGACTAGACAGACAAGACTAGACAGACAAGACTAGACAGACAAGACTAGACAGACAAGACTAGACAGACAAGACTAGACAGACAAGACTAGACAGACAAGACTAGACAGACAAGACTAGACAGACAAGACTAGACAGACAAGACTAGACAGACAAGACTAGACAGACAAGACTAGACAGACAAGACTAGACAGACAAGACTAGACAGACAAGACTAGACAGACAAGACTAGACAGACAAGACTAGACAGACAAGACTAGACAGACAAGACTAGACAGACAAGACTAGACAGACAAGACTAGACAGACAAGACTAGACAGACAAGACTAGACAGACAAGACTAGACAGACAAGACTAGACAGACAAGACTAGACAGACAAGACTAGACAGACAAGACTAGACAGACAAGACTAGACAGACAAGACTAGACAGACAAGACTAGACAGACAAGACTAGACAGACAAGACTAGACAGACAAGACTAGACAGACAAGACTAGACAGACAAGACTAGACAGACAAGACTAGACAGACAAGACTAGACAGACAAGACTAGACAGACAAGACTAGACAGACAAGACTAGACAGACAAGACTAGACAGACAAGACTAGACAGACAAGACTAGACAGACAAGACTAGACAGACAAGACTAGACAGACAAGACTAGACAGACAAGACTAGACAGACAAGACTAGACAGACAAGACTAGACAGACAAGACTAGACAGACAAGACTAGACAGACAAGACTAGACAGACAAGACTAGACAGACAAGACTAGACAGACAAGACTAGACAGACAAGACTAGACAGACAAGACTAGACAGACAAGACTAGACAGACAAGACTAGACAGACAAGACAGACAAGACTAGACAGACAACAGACTAGACAGACAAGACTAGACAGACAAGACTAGACAGACAAGACTAGACAGACAAGACTAGACAGACAAGACTAGACAGACAAGACTAGACAGACAAGACTAGACAGACAAGACTAGACAGACAAGACTAGACAGACAAGACTAGACAGACAAGACTAGACAGACAAGACTAGACAGACAAGACTAGACAGACAAGACTAGACAGACAAGACTAGACAGACAAGACTAGACAGACAAGACTAGACAGACAAGACTAGACAGACAAGACTAGACAGACAAGACTAGACAGACAAGACTAGACAGACAAGACTAGACAGACAAGACTAGACAGACAAGACTAGACAGACAAGACTAGACAGACAAGACTAGACAGACAAGACTAGACAGACAAGACTAGACAGACAAGACTAGACAGACAAGACTAGACAGACAAGACTAGACAGACAAGACTAGACAGACAAGACTAGACAGACAAGACTAGACAGACAAGACTAGACAGACAAGACTAGACAGACAAGACTAGACAGACAAGACTAGACAGACAAGACTAGACAGACAAGACTAGACAGACAAGACTAGACAGACAAGACTAGACAGACAAGACTAGACAGACAAGACTAGACAGACAAGACTAGACAGACAAGACTAGACAGACAAGACTAGACAGACAAGACTAGACAGACAAGACTAGACAGACAAGACTAGACAGACAAGACTAGACAGACAAGACTAGACAGACAAGACTAGACAGACAAGACTAGACAGACAAGACTAGACAGACAAGACTAGACAGACAAGACTAGACAGACAAGACTAGACAGACAAGACTAGACAGACAAGACTAGACAGACAAGACTAGACAGACAAGACTAGACAGACAAGACTAGACAGACAAGACTAGACAGACAAGACTAGACAGACAAGACTAGACAGACAAGACTAGACAGACAAGACTAGACAGACAAGACTAGACAGACAAGACTAGACAGACAAGACTAGACAGACAAGACTAGACAGACAAGACTAGACAGACAAGACTAGACAGACAAGACTAGACAGACAAGACTAGACAGACAAGACTAGACAGACAAGACTAGACAGACAAGACTAGACAGACAAGACTAGACAGACAAGACTAGACAGACAAGACTAGACAGACAAGACTAGACAGACAAGACTAGACAGACAAGACTAGACAGACAAGACTAGACAGACAAGACTAGACAGACAAGACTAGACAGACAAGACTAGACAGACAAGACTAGACAGACAAGACTAGACAGACAAGACTAGACAGACAAGACTAGACAGACAAGACTAGACAGACAAGACTAGACAGACAAGACTAGACAGACAAGACTAGACAGACAAGACTAGACAGACAAGACTAGACAGACAAGACTAGACAGACAAGACTAGACAGACAAGACTAGACAGACAAGACTAGACAGACAAGACTAGACAGACAAGACTAGACAGACAAGACTAGACAGACAAGACTAGACAGACAAGACTAGACAGACAAGACTAGACAGACAAGACTAGACAGACAAGACTAGACAGACAAGACTAGACAGACAAGACTAGACAGACAAGACTAGACAGACAAGACTAGACAGACAAGACTAGACAGACAAGACTAGACAGACAAGACTAGACAGACAAGACTAGACAGACAAGACTAGACAGACAAGACTAGACAGACAAGACTAGACAGACAAGACTAGACAGACAAGACTAGACAGACAAGACTAGACAGACAAGACTAGACAGACAAGACTAGACAGACAAGACTAGACAGACAAGACTAGACAGACAAGACTAGACAGACAAGACTAGACAGACAAGACTAGACAGACAAGACTAGACAGACAAGACTAGACAGACAAGACTAGACAGACAAGACTAGACAGACAAGACTAGACAGACAAGACTAGACAGACAAGACTAGACAGACAAGACTAGACAGACAAGACTAGACAGACAAGACTAGACAGACAAGACTAGACAGACAAGACTAGACAGACAAGACTAGACAGACAAGACTAGACAGACAAGACTAGACAGACAAGACTAGACAGACAAGACTAGACAGACAAGACTAGACAGACAAGACTAGACAGACAAGACTAGACAGACAAGACTAGACAGACAAGACTAGACAGACAAGACTAGACAGACAAGACTAGACAGACAAGACTAGACAGACAAGACTAGACAGACAAGACTAGACAGACAAGACTAGACAGACAAGACTAGACAGACAAGACTAGACAGACAAGACTAGACAGACAAGACTAGACAGACAAGACTAGACAGACAAGACTAGACAGACAAGACTAGACAGACAAGACTAGACAGACAAGACTAGACAGACAAGACTAGACAGACAAGACTAGACAGACAAGACTAGACAGACAAGACTAGACAGACAAGACTAGACAGACAAGACTAGACAGACAAGACTAGACAGACAAGACTAGACAGACAAGACTAGACAGACAAGACTAGACAGACAAGACTAGACAGACAAGACTAGACAGACAAGACTAGACAGACAAGACTAGACAGACAAGACTAGACAGACAAGACTAGACAGACAAGACTAGACAGACAAGACTAGACAGACAAGACTAGACAGACAAGACTAGACAGACAAGACTAGACAGACAAGACTAGACAGACAAGACTAGACAGACAAGACTAGACAGACAAGACTAGACAGACAAGACTAGACAGACAAGACTAGACAGACAAGACTAGACAGACAAGACTAGACAGACAAGACTAGACAGACAAGACTAGACAGACAAGACTAGACAGACAAGACTAGACAGACAAGACTAGACAGACAAGACTAGACAGACAAGACTAGACAGACAAGACTAGACAGACAAGACTAGACAGACAAGACTAGACAGACAAGACTAGACAGACAAGACTAGACAGACAAGACTAGACAGACAAGACTAGACAGACAAGACTAGACAGACAAGACTAGACAGACAAGACTAGACAGACAAGACTAGACAGACAAGACTAGACAGACAAGACTAGACAGACAAGACTAGACAGACAAGACTAGACAGACAAGACTAGACAGACAAGACTAGACAGACAAGACTAGACAGACAAGACTAGACAGACAAGACTAGACAGACAAGACTAGACAGACAAGACTAGACAGACAAGACTAGACAGACAAGACTAGACAGACAAGACTAGACAGACAAGACTAGACAGACAAGACTAGACAGACAAGACTAGACAGACAAGACTAGACAGACAAGACTAGACAGACAAGACTAGACAGACAAGACTAGACAGACAAGACTAGACAGACAAGACTAGACAGACAAGACTAGACAGACAAGACTAGACAGACAAGACTAGACAGACAAGACTAGACAGACAAGACTAGACAGACAAGACTAGACAGACAAGACTAGACAGACAAGACTAGACAGACAAGACTAGACAGACAAGACTAGACAGACAAGACTAGACAGACAAGACTAGACAGACAAGACTAGACAGACAAGACTAGACAGACAAGACTAGACAGACAAGACTAGACAGACAAGACTAGACAGACAAGACTAGACAGACAAGACTAGACAGACAAGACTAGACAGACAAGACTAGACAGACAAGACTAGACAGACAAGACTAGACAGACAAGACTAGACAGACAAGACTAGACAGACAAGACTAGACAGACAAGACTAGACAGACAAGACTAGACAGACAAGACTAGACAGACAAGACTAGACAGACAAGACTAGACAGACAAGACTAGACAGACAAGACTAGACAGACAAGACTAGACAGACAAGACTAGACAGACAAGACTAGACAGACAAGACTAGACAGACAAGACTAGACAGACAAGACTAGACAGACAAGACTAGACAGACAAGACTAGACAGACAAGACTAGACAGACAAGACTAGACAGACAAGACTAGACAGACAAGACTAGACAGACAAGACTAGACAGACAAGACTAGACAGACAAGACTAGACAGACAAGACTAGACAGACAAGACTAGACAGACAAGACTAGACAGACAAGACTAGACAGACAAGACTAGACAGACAAGACTAGACAGACAAGACTAGACAGACAAGACTAGACAGACAAGACTAGACAGACAAGACTAGACAGACAAGACTAGACAGACAAGACTAGACAGACAAGACTAGACAGACAAGACTAGACAGACAAGACTAGACAGACAAGACTAGACAGACAAGACTAGACAGACAAGACTAGACAGACAAGACTAGACAGACAAGACTAGACAGACAAGACTAGACAGACAAGACTAGACAGACAAGACTAGACAGACAAGACTAGACAGACAAGACTAGACAGACAAGACTAGACAGGCGAGACTAGACAGGCGAGACTAGACAGACAAGACTAGACAGACAAGACTAGACAGACAAAACTAGACAGACAAGACTAGACAGACAAGACTAGACAGACAAGACTAGACAGACAAGACTAGACAGACAAGACTAGATAAACAAGACTAGACTGACAGGACCAGACAGACAAGACTATACAGACAAGGCTAGACAGACAAGACTTGACAGACAAGACTATACAGACAAGGCTAGACAGACAAGACTTGACAGACAAGACTAATCAGACAAGATTAGACAGACAAGTGGACCCATTCTGGTGAATATAACTCCTATAATCTAGACTAAATGCGCAGGATTAAGTGGTTAAAAGTTTTATACCAACTCAGGCGAGATTAATGATAATCAATGTACTTTATAATTTTGTTCGCGACTTTCGTTCGACTTTCTTTCTGGTTGGATAAGTTGAATATGAAACTTAATTAACTTCGAGTAAATATTGGTCTCAGAAAAGTTTGTGTTTAACATGATTTTTCCGGTTGTCTTAATGGGAAATCTCGCCTCATTATAGCGGAGATCGCCCGATTCGCTCAGCGTGTTTGCTTTGAGGGGTTAAAAGGCGCATATTTCATCACCTGTCACGTCCTACAAAGCTAAAATGAGTTCTTTTCCTTAGATAATGTTTCTCCCTTTTCTCCCTCTTCTTTTAATTTCCCAAAAGAATAAGTTAAGTATATTGAGTAGACAAGACTTCTTCATGTGTCGTCTCCAATTCGTGGATTAGCTAGCAACAAAGCTTCACTTTCTCTTTACTTCACTTTGGCTCCCAGCTTTTTTCTTTAAGTACACCGGAACCAATCTCTTAGACTTTTAACCGGTGTCTACCCGCACTTAGACTTCCTACAATCTTCCCCTGTATTATGAGCTGTAGTATTTCATATCTTTCTCCTCTCAAGACAAGACTAGACTTCATTTTCAATTCTTCATTTTATCACAAGCTTATTTTAATTAGCTACAAGTTTTGTTTGAAACATTTTTCAAAATTTCTTTTATTTTCGGAGTTAAGTTTACATTTGTGAGACAAGAAAAATATAAGGCTTTGACTTTGTATAAAGTCGAATCTTACCAAATTGACAAACTAAAAATTAATAGGTAACACGGCTTCTCATAGAAAATTGAATTCTCTACAAGTTTTATTTGAAGCAGTTTTTAATAAAAAGTTTTACAGTTTGATTATTACCAGCTTGGCAGATCACTTAATACTAACAAAAGAATGCCTGGGCTATTTAAATTATCAATCACGATAAGAAGGATAAGCTAGGAAAATACAGCTTTGATCTATACCTCCAAAACACCAAACACCAACACCAAACTATAACACCACACTGAAGACCGATTCATAAAAAATATAGGACTTGTCGTGTGTTAGTATCATGTAGTAATAAAATAGTGAAATGTCAATATAAACAAATCTACCAGCAACCCAACGTTTTATCGCGACCCCTGGATACATACCAGGGGTCGCGATAAAATGTTGGGTCGCAAATGAAAAAAGTTTACCCACCACTGCTTCAGAGGACCAATAGTTGGTGCGATGGTATTTTTGAATTAAAAGCTTCCTTCCTATGAATTTAGCTGTTAGTAATATTAATCCCTAATAAGCAATAATCAATCCTTAATTAATAAGCAATCCTCTTATATGGATGTGAGACCTGGAAAAACACTAATGCCACAAAACATAAACTTCAGGTTTTTGCCAACAAATGTCTACGAATCATCCTCAGAATCTTCTGGCCACAGAAAATTACTAATGAGCAACTTCTTAAACGATGGAGAAGAAACAATAGAGCACGACATTAAGAAAAGAAAATGGGGATGGATCGGCCACATTCTAAGAAGAAAACCAGACGACATTGCAAGGGCAGCACTAGACTGGAATCCCCAAGGAACGAGACGACGAGGAAGACCGGCTCAAACATGGAGGAGAACAGTGTTAGATGAACTAAAAGCCCAGAAAACCTCTTGGAGTGAAGCCAAAGCAATGGCCCAGAATAGGGTCCGCTGGAGGGTGCTTATGGAGGCTCTATGCTCCACCTAGGAGTCCAGAACCCATATATATATATATATATATATATATATATATATATATATATATATATATATATATATATATATAATATTAATCCCACATATATTTCAAAATAACTAAATCTACACAGAAAAGACAAAGAGGAAGACCAAGGAAAACATGGAACCAAGCAGTGCCAGAATCGTTGAAGAAACGAGGAATATCATGGAATGAGAGGTGGAAGATGGCAAAAAATAAGAAAGAATGGGCAAAATTTATTTATGAATGAAATGGGTTGATTTTGTTTTATATTATTAATTTGATTTGTTGTAACGATATATTATGATATTGTAATTAGTACCTTTACACCAGGGGTCGTCACTAGGATTTTTTAGAGAGCCTAATTGTTTTTTTCATATTTTCCTGAGGGCCACAAGTCAAAAATGTAATTAGCTCCAGGCATACTTGAATTCGTTAAATCTTTTAAGTTAATGGGCGAAATCTTTCACAGCTCTCTAATATAGCATCCACATTAACAGGTTGTGAAGAAACTGAAATTCTCAAAATGTTGTCAACGTTTTCACTCGTTAACCTGGATCTGTACTTGTTTTTTATATACTTTAGCTTACTGAATGTAGATTTACACACATATGTAGATGCAAAAACACACAAGACTTTCTGAGCACAATCAATTAGGTTAGGGAATTTTTCTTCCTTTTCAACTTCCTTTTCAACTACTACCAAAATTATTACCAAAACTCACAGTGAAACTTATCCTTCTTTTTTTCTTCAAAAATACTTTTGAGTTCTGTATCATGCTGAAGATCAATTAACTCATTTTTCAAATCTATAGCTTCATATCCAAAAACAGAAAATTGAGCTACATTTGCTGTTGTTAGTGCCCATGGATATTCCACTAGGCGAAATGGTTCTTGATACTTCCTGAAGCCACTAAACCTCACATTCATTTCGACTTTTAGGTTTGCCAACAGCTTTATTAAATCAGAAACATCGTGCTTTTCATCTGGATTTTCATCAGAGTTTTAACTGAAGGAAAGCTGGAATAATCACCCTTTGACAGTTCTTTTGTTAATCTGAAAAAGTACAGTTTTGTTTTAGTCTCCTTGCAATCGAGTCAGTGTTTCAGTCACAATGCCCATTGTATCAGTAAGAAACGCCACTTTAAGCCACCAACCAAACTTATAAACTTCGGGATACGCTTTTTTCTTTGTAGACAAAAACAAGGTAATCTCATGTCGAATGCTAAAGAAACGTTTCAATACATTTTCCCTTACTTAGCCATCTCACTTCTGTGTGATAAAGCTCTTATGATAAGCTCTTCCATAAACTTTTGAAACATTCTGTGATTCAGATCATTGGACCTTATAAAATTTACAATCTTTACAACTTCTTTCATAACACATTTGAAATTTTCAAATAACAGCCGAGGGCCGCAAAAAATCGTTCCGAGGGCCGCGTAGTGAGGATAGCTGCTTTATACCTTAGGGTAACAAAGGTTTTTATTGATTTAAAAAAAAAGATCAGAAAAAAAATTTCAGATCAACACATAAAGTTTAATCCACATACAAATATTTGCAAGAATTCTCAAAAATGAAGTTTTATCTATAATTTCTTCCTTAAAAAAACAAACCAACAAGTGGACCCGATGACCTATTCCATTTCAAATTATCAAAGAGTTCAGCCAATACCTATTGATTCCTATACCAGACATAATCAATGCCTCCATCGCGGACGAACAATTTTCAACAATCCTCAAAATAGCTAAAATCATTTCAGTGCATAAAAAGTGATCAAAAAAGGATATTGGAAATTACAGGACGATTGCTCTTATTTCCGTAACTATCAAAAATTATTGAATACACTATACATAGTAGAGTCATCCCATTCATAGAAAAACATAACATTATTCCAGGCCAGCCACATGAATTTCGTGAAGGGAAATCAACTTCAACGGCGCTAGCTGATTTCCACAGCACTACTTCAAAAGAAGTAGACATAAATAAACCCATAGAAATATTCTGCGACTTAAGTAAAGCGTTTGATTTTTTCTCCCACGAAACACTCCTAAACAAACTAATTAGATATGGAATCCGAGGGAAAGCAACGAGATGGCTACAATTCTACTTTGAAAACGGTAAGCCGTATGTTACAATAAGAAGAGGAAATGAAACAGGAAAGTCCAACACCATTTGTAATAATATTGTGGTCCCTCAAGGTAGCGCTCTTGCACCAAAACTTTTCTTATTGTACACCGCCGACTTAATAAGTTATAACGGGTGATTTTTTTGCAATTTCGTTTTTCAGTGTAAATTTTTTCAGTGTAAAAAAAGATTCGTCACATTTGGCAATGTCAAAAATGCTTAGTGAGGTTTGCCATTTCACCATGAATAAACTAACAAACGAACAACGCTTGTCAATCATTGAATTTATTATCAAAATTAATCCTGTATGAGAAATGTGTTTCGTAAATTAGATGCATTTTATGGTCGTCATAATCGACCTACCGAACCCAAGATTAAAATTTAAGTAAGTGGTTTACAAAACAGGCTAGTCAAGCTGTTGTGACCACATTTCGCACCAGTTTCACTTTATTGGATATTGATCACTAACCCGTACGCGAAGAGTGCGTACCGAGAAAAATACTGCTTCCGTATCGGCCAATGTCAATGAAGACTTTTTTGTCCAAAATGGAAGAATTGGACTTGTTGACATTGGATTAGTTGCAAGATTGTACCACATATCATACCACCATATGGCACGCGATACCATGAACCTATTGAGAAGCGGGTTTGGTGAGCAATTAATTTCACGATTTGGATCATGCGATTTGTTGCCACTAGACTATTTTTGTGGGGATACGTGAAGTCTCTCGTGTACAGGGCTAAGCCGGCCACAATTCCAACCCTGTAAGAAAACATTACAGCTGCCATTGCTGAGATACCGGCCGAAATGCGGGAAAAAATATGCCAACATTGGAGCTCACGGAAGGACCACCTACGGCGTAGCCGCGGGCCACATTTACATCAAAAAATCTTCCTATATTCACTATTGGCAAATCCAAGAAGCCTAGGGCATTCAAAAATCAGCTTGGATGGAACTGCAACCTTTTCAAATCGTGGTTTTTCGATGAGTTTGTCCCATCGGTCGAAAAAGACTTGAAACTAAAGAAGCTGCTCTACTATTACCTATTACCTATTCCTATTCACCTATTCGTGCTCTACTGCTGTTGGATAACGCACCATCACATCCATCTGAAGAAGATTTAGTGAAAGAAGACATAAAAACTATATTTCTGCTTCCAAATGTGACTTCACTGATCCAACCAATGGATCAGATGATAAAAAAGGCGATATCGCAGAAAGTACATCAGCTAAATCTTAGAGAAATCTGAAGAAGGTTGTAACATATTTAAGGCTATGAAATCCCCTGAACATTAAAGATGCCATCTACGCAATAGCTGCGTCATGGGATGAATTGAAACCTGACACACTTTGGAAATCATGGCGTAAGTTTTGGCCAGAAGTTATGACTGAAATTGAGCCGCCTGAAGATGGGAAAAATGATACACAGGAAATCGTTAAAGATCTACAAACTCCAGAGCCAAACGTTTCAGCCAATGAAGTCGAAAAGTGGATTACTGAATGTGACAAAGACTGTGAAACCTTTGAAGAGCTCAATGACGACCATATTGTTGCCGCTGTTATAGAAAACGATGGTGAGGAAACCGTGAACGAAGACTCAGAAGGCGAGGAAGACGAGCCAACGCCTACCCGGATTTCACACACCGATGCCAAGAACGCTTTCGACGTCGCCCTTCAATACATCGAGCAAAACCCGACCTCAACTCCAATGGACATTTTGTGGATCAAGAAATGTAGAGACGCTGCAGCTAAGTCTAGAATTTCATCTGCTAAACAAAAAGCTATAACTGACTCTTTCTCTAAGTAATTTTTTAATTTGTAATTTTTTGTTCCAAGTACTGTACTGTAATTTGTTTGTTGTTTTTACTACGTATGTAAGTTCTATGTTTTTAAGTTCATATATCGCATATTTAACTGTAAAAAATGGCTCTTTATATGATATGTTATAAATATTGCATTTTTTCGGATAATCCGACCTTTTTTGCGTTCCGACCATTCCCCCAGTTCCAAAGGTGACGGATTAGAGGGGCTCTATTGTACTGGAGTATAGTAGACATTTGTATAGATGACACAGTGATGTTTGCATATAGTATAGAAGGACTACAACATCTAATAAACAGACTTGTAGAAAAGAGCACAGAATATGGCTTGGATATTAACATCAAGAAGACAAAACTTATGGTCATCAGCAAGTCCTATATTGAAAACTGTGAACTTACTGTCAATCAAGAGCCAATCGAACGGGTGGAGAGGTATACATATCTTGGCACAAATGTTAATGATCGGTGGGATCACTCTCAGGAGATAAAAATTCGCATTGAAAAGGCAAGATCTGTTTTTACCAAAATGCGATCTGTACTAACAAGCCACAACCTAACAATGACTATGATATAACATATATAACAATGAGATGCTATGTGTTTTCGGTTCTTTTTTACGGAATGGAATCGTGGACACTGACAGAAGCCACCAGCAAAAAGTTAGAGGCATTTGAAATGTGGATATATCGCAGAATGCTGAGAGTCTCCTGGAGGGATCGAATAACCAATGATGAGATCCTCCATAGAATGAACAAGGAGAGAGAGGTTCTAAACACAGTCAAGTGCAGAAAGCTAGAATATCTTGGCCACATCATGAGAAACGAAGATAGATTTCATTTGCTGCAGAAGATTATCCAGGGAAAGGTGGCAGGAAAGAGGTCAATCGGCGCCAGACGAATATCTTGGTTGAAAAACCTAAGAACCTGGTTCGGCATGACGACAACAGAACTTTTCGAGATGGTTACCAACGTTCGGAACGGACATGGAACTTAAAGAAGAAGAAGATTGTACTGGAAACTGCCTCATATATCCAAAATCCGCGAAACTCAAAACACAAAGGCAAAAACACAAAGACAACAATACATATGACACAAGAAGAAAACATCACCTATATACCTGGAAAACAAATTTAACCTGGTGTTCAAAAGGAATCAAGGAAATAAAATTTACAATAAAATACCAAACACAATCAAAAACGAAATCTCACATAAAAATTTTAGATATAAATTGAAAATAGTTCTATTATTGAAAATGATTTATTGATTGACTTACAGATTTTATCTATTTTAACTTTAATTAACTTATTACTTTTACTTACTGTATTTTAATTACTTTTTGAGATAACCTATAGATATTTTGTATCTCATTTGGCGAATAAATAATTTAATTTGATTTGTATAAAACATAGGAAAAAATACTATGTGAATTTTCATATTATAAGAAAAGAATTAAGGAAACTATGTTCTTTAATTCACAAATTGACATAAATAAAATAAAATTATTAGTACGGTGTGGCTCCTGCATTTTACTGCTAAGAGAGGCCACGAGGTCCCTATAAGATGACATATTCATTTATCAGGTTATGTTATCTTATGGGGACCTCGTAGCCTCTCTTAATTATTTGATTTTAATATGATATATGTTTTCCGACTAATTTTGTGATGCTGAATCGATTGGTAAAAACTAGAAGTCTCTTATATATAAGTGTGTCTCTTTTCCCTGCTGGCTGTAAATTAGGCCTCCCATATGTCCTTTTTTAAGAGGACAGTCCTTTTATTTGCATCAGCGTCCTTTTTTAAAACCTGTACTTCTTTGTCCTTTTTTTCGCTACTTATCCTGAAACAATCTAATGATTCACCTGCATTTAGAAAAAACGGCTGCAGCGGAAGGAGCATTTGCATATCATGTCGCTGTTGACTCATTATCGTTTAAAGTTGCAGATTGTATAAATCGTTTGATTTCAACTGTTTTCGCCGATTCGGAAACTTCTCGGAAATTTTCTTCTGCTCAAACAAAAATCTTTTGTCCGAATTAGGCACGAGCCATTCTCTATTGTAACGATTCGTCAAATTTTGAAGAAATCAAAACATTTCCCGTCATTATTCGGTATTTTTCGCATGAAGGATTGAAAGTTAAATTGTTGGAGTTTTCAAATTTTTCTGGAGAAACATCAGAACTGATATTCAACTATCTGATAACAGTACTTAACAGATTCAAGTTGAGCTCTAATATATTGATAGCATTCAGTGCAAACAACGCAAATGAAAACTTTCAAAACAATGTTTTTGCCAAATTAAAAAACATTCAATCAAAACTGATTGCTGTAGCCTGCCAGCTCACAGCTCACATGCTCCATAACGGAGCCATCCTGTGAAAGGTTTTCACTTGACATTGAATCGTTGTTGTTCAAAATCTTGAGCTATTTCAATGAATTCACGCTACAACATGAAAAATATAATGAATTTTGTGAATTTCTGGAAATTAAATATGCTAAATTTCCAACGCATTCTCGCACAAGATGGTTAAGCCTTCTTCCATTGATCGAACGAATTTTGTAGTTATGGAGTAGTTTAAAAACTAATTTAATCGACGGATGACTTTCTAAAGGTTCTGGAGAATTTGTACTCTGATGATTCAAATGAAATCTACTTTTGGTTTCTACAGATTTTATTGCAACTGTTTCAACAAACGTTGCTGATACTTGAAAAGAGGGATCTTGTGCTTCCTGAAATGATAGAACCTATCCAAAATCCATTACAAAAGGCTCACTGAGAAGATGCAGAAGAAATTTCTTGGTGTCATGACTCAATCTAAGCTGCAATTAATTGAAGATTCTGATTCGGCCCATCGACTAGGAAAAAAAAATTCGACGTTTTATTCAACCGCCGTTGATTACATTCAAAAGTGATCAATCTTTGCCATCCCTTCGTCGCGAATGCTGCTGTTGAGCGATTTTTTTCAAAATTTTTGCGCAAAAAGCAATGGACTGGCAAATGACATAAATTGTCTCAAAATTGAAACTGTTAAAAGTTTATTACAGGTCAAGTTCAATTATTCATTAACGTGCTCTGAAATGTACGATTATTTGTTGAAAAACGATAACTTACTTAGACAAATTCAATAGAGCAATAAGTATGTTCACTGATGTGATCGTATTGGTATTGTATTAATTTAGTTGTGTATGATTTCAGTATACGTTTGTCAATTTAGACTTTTTTGCGAAATGTCCTTTTTTCTGGCATAAAGTATGTGGGAGCCCTACTGAAAATACACAAATTTGCATTTTGCTATCCGTTTCCGTTCCCGAGATATGACTTGCAATTGGCAAAATATCGCGAAGTTACGGGAAATTTCGGTCGGCCGAGCACAGAACTGTTAAACTAATTAATCTGTCCAAGGAAATTTAATTGCGTCCCTAGGGAAATGACCTCCAGAAGACAATGCCGCAATATATTTTTAATTAGTTGTAATTATTTTTTAAATTTGAATTTAGAATTTCGCAATAAAAAATTGAATCTTTTCAAACAATTTACACATCGATTTGTTCGTTTTGACGTCTAATTTCCGTGTGCCGAAAATGATTTTGCTGGAATTTGTAGTTTCAGAGAGGTTGGCAAAAAAACTGAAAACGCACTTTACTTCTAGTCAAAATGATGCTTGAATTCCCAAATCCCACACCACATTGTTTCGATTCCGATTCGCCTGACGTGGGCCCCGTTAAACGCAAAAACACCTTCGCATAAGCTAGCTCGCTCACCTCGCTCAAACGTCGATAAAAAATCAACAGTAAAAACAGTACACATTGAAACAGCTGACGGACTGAAAGTAAATAATCGGAAAAGTATTTCTTAACCCGAAAGAAATGTCTGGGGTGGATCCTCCAACGGGTGAAAATCAGAATATAACAGATGTTGTCGCTGATTATGAGTCTACAGGCAGTCAATGGAATCTAGTTAAGAGTCGCCGACGACAACGAGATGTGAACGGACCTATTAAGAAGAAACCACTGACCAGAAACCGAGTAATCCGTGGCACGGCTATAGTGGAGGATTCAGGACATACATATGCTGGTAATTTCTCGATCGCAACACAGCAATACGACATAGAAACATATTTGAACACGTTCCCAAGTAAAAAATTTGAGGTCGAAAGTCTACCACGTCGTCTCAATGCTAGAAGTGTCTCGTTTAAAATCACCGCCGACCATGGTGCGCTCGAAAGTCTTAATGATGCTGAAAATTGGCCAGAGGGTATCCTCATAAAGAGGTATTTTTTTCGGACGAATGTCAACGGTACAAACCCACAAGCAACACAGCAGCCGCCTGACGCGACAAGGTAATTCATCATCTAATATGGATCTTAAATCAACACACTATAACTTGTCACACCGTGCTTCACCAGCTCCATTAAGGGCAATGAATGCCAGAAAATCTAAGTTCTCAATCTATTATCAAAACGTTAGGAGTATCAGATCAAAATTGAAAGAGTTCTACTGTTCATGTCTTAGTGAAGATTTTACTGCAATTATTTTATTTGAAACATAGTTATCACCTGAACTTTCCAACACAAAGTTATTGAATGATCGCTATGAAGTCTTTCGAGCTGATAGAAGTGTTGTAAATAGTGATAAAACGTGCGGTGGTGAAGTACTAATAGCAGTCCACAAATTGCTTAAACCATGTGAACTTTTATTATCATCTCCTTCTGTTGAGCAGATTTTTGTAAAATTGCGCGCAGATTCACGTCATGTCATCGGTTCTGTCTACTTGCTTCCCGGTTCAGATGTTGGCAAAATATTCTAGTCATGTTGAGACTGTGTCAACCCTCTGTGATAAATCTCCTAACTATGATATTTTAGTTGTAGGAGACTATAATTTACCTAACATATTCTCGCTACCTGCCGATGACTGTCTGGGATATGTACCCTTAGTGTCTTCTGGCAAAATTATCGAAACTGTTATCGATGGAATGGCATCCTGCTCATCAAATCAGCATTGCAATTTCATAATTAACTGTGGAAATGTGTTAGACCTATGCTTTTCGACCTGTGATTAAGTGATAGCGCTTTGACAAAAATAGACCCTAGTCATCCGCCTTTTTTGATTGAATGTTATATATTTTGCGATAGTTCTGAACATAACCTCGTTGCAAATTATTATGATTTTAATTCGGCTCCATACGCTAATATTTCGGATTATCTTTCTGGCATTGATTGGGTTGGTACATTTGACGATATTGACGTCAATAGAGCCACTAATATTTTCTATGAATATTTGTATACTGCCTGTGAGTTTTGTTGCACAGAAATGTAAATTTGTATCCACATATCCCATTTGGTTTGATTTGAATACCATAGAACTTATCAAAAACAAGAAAATTGCACACACAAATTATAAACGTACTAAAAGTATTACTGATTACACTGAATTTACTAATTTGCGCAGACTGTGTAAATTCTCCATTAGGATTGCCTACAACAACTACTTAGAAAAAGTTGAAAAAGACCTAATGTCCAACACATTCCGTTTACAAGATATTATAAAAAAATGATTAGGGGCCTAGCCTCCCAAAATCCATTTTTTCTATGTTTGATAATGTCATCTTAAAAAACTTGGTTTGACCATGTTTGCCAACTATTTCTTTTATTTAATTTTTTTTTTTGAACCCCAGACGTTTTTTTTAATATAATATTTTTTTATTATTTTTATAATTTTTGTTTTTTTTTTCGTTTTTTGTTGAAGAACTTCGTTTGACCATGTTTGACCATCATTTTTTTTTCAAGTGTTTTACTTAAAAAAGTTGTTTTGTTTACATAAGGGGTGAAAAATTGAAAGATATAGATTTAATGAAGAATTGATAAGGACCAAAAAAAAAGTGCAAACCTCGAAAATTAATGAAAACATATTTCAGGTATGCCAAAATAGGTTTTACATTTGTCCACCCATGCTTTTTTTAATACATAAGAAGTGAAATATTGTGCAATGCATATATTTTAATAGGTCCTTGTATTTTGCGTACTGGAAGCACATTATAAATATATCAGTAAGTACATCAAAGTCATTATTAAAGAAAACAGTATTCTTCTATTATTGATTTATTTTAAATGCCATCTGTTTAGTTACAACTTGTTATCTTATATAGGGGCTCAAGCCCCCCCAAAAGCATCCGAGTTCTTCCGTGGCAAATCAAAGTGAACTCATCGGAAAATATATTTTCATAGTTCTTATTCTTCTTTTTGGCGCAACAGCTTAACTTGGACCTAGGTCTCCTCCCTTTACGTATACCAGTGATTGGTGCCTAGTGTTCGTAATATAATCGCAATAGTAAACAATGTTACCAGTTTTGTACGAGAGTCAGCAAAAGGATTGGCACATTTCAAACAAGCCATCCTTAAAAAATACCCATAGATGAAAAGAGTCAAGTTGCAAAGTCTTAGTGATACATGCTGGGTTGAAAGGCATGATGAGCCTCTTCAATTCAAAGAGTTCTTTGAACCTATGGTACAGTTTCTTGAAGAAATCGACAGAACTTCTCCGTCATTGAAAAGTGCAAGATTTCTGGGTTCTATTCAACGATTCGACTTTGTCTTATCTCCACGGTAACCGCCGCAGTATTTTAAATCACTGTTTCGCTTTCACAGCGACTGCAGGCTGTTGCATTAGATCTTAACCTACAAATTCTTGCTACATTACCGGTAAGCACCTGTAGTGTGGAGCGCAGCTTCTCTGCAATTAAACTAATAAAAGCGTACCTTCGTACGACAATGACCCAAGACAGGTTAACTAGTTTGGTTTCCATGTATATTCACCGAGATATCTCTGCCAATGTACAACCTAACGAAGTCATTGAGGAATTTGCCAAAAATTATCTAAAGAGACTTATTATGCGTTAAGCAGAATACAACGTGTGCTGTTTAGTGTTTTCTTTGCTAGTCTTTAGTTTACCTACCCTCAGCGGGGTCAAGCCTATTCAACGATTCGACTTTGTCTTATCTCCACGGTAACCGCCGCAGTATTTTAAATCACTGTTTCGCTTTCACAGCGACTGCAGCCTGTTGCATTAGATCTTAGACCCCCCAAATGACAATCCTGGATCCGCCCCTGCCACGTAATGCCCGTTATCTCTTGTTCCTTTCAATTGTCTCCCAGGTGGTTCGAAATATTCTATACCCCATTTCAGAATATAAGTTTTTCCCCTGATTGCAATTTTTTTCGGGAATATCAACGAGGAAAATCTTGTCCGGTACATCATTGCTTATTTTATCTTCTATATTATCTTGTTTGTCCAATCCAAAGTGGTCCTACAATTCTGCCATTTCTTAAAATCATCTTACTTTTGTCCCTCTTCATTGGTAGATCATGAATGAGTCGTACTTCTGGATACAGTGTCAAAAATTTTCCTCTTGATTTTTCTGTATCCAATTTTCCTATTGATTTTTTCTTCGTCTTCTTCCAATTTGTGGAATAGTATTGATTTCCGGTGTTGTCTGTGTAAAATCCACAGAAGAAAAATGTGAATTTTCTGGTGAGACCGTGTGTTGAGAAGTGTTTTTGAAATCTTGATTTGTTGATTGCAAAGAAATTTGTTGAATCGAACTGTTACGACCAGGTGCCGAAAGGTTTTCTATATTTGTGTCCCCGCTGGCTAATAATTTTTCCTCAATAATGTCATTGAGTCCTGTATTTTTTCCTTTCCAATTCTCTTCTTTGAAATAAGTATTCGTTCTCTTGTAGAAATTTTACGTTCATTTGGATTTTTGAATAATTTTCTCATTGAATTTATAACGTTTTCTTTTGCAAGCAGCTCGCTCCAATTTACTTGTCGCTTCGATGGAACGTATATGTTTGACGATGAATTTATCCGCGCGAATTGGACGGCGGATTAATGTTTTTCAAATTCTTGAAGTACGCTTGAACATTTGTTGAAGTCCCTACATCGAATTGTGACCCGAATTTCTTTTTCATTACATTCGTCCAGAAGGGAAAGAATCCGGCAAACTTCAATAGAGGTTCAATAATTTCCGGAAGGTAATAAGGTTTGGTCGATCAAAATTGGAACATTGTTTCGTCTCTTTTTCAACGAAAATCCGAATGCTTTCTACGAAACGACGTACATCCCTATCAACTTCAGCAGGCTCTTCGTCGATTAATCATTTTTTGAGGTTCACCCATTTTCGTTAAAATTCTCCACCTGTATGTTTCAATTTTTCACTCCATATTCAAATAAAACGATTTTCTAAGGGTGGGCAGACGTCAAAAGCTATTTTTACATGTGTGAAATATTCTGGGGCTGTTAAAAATATTTTGTATTAAAAAAAAAACAATAAAAGTAAAAAAATAATTAAAAAAATAATATTAAAAAATCGATTTTGGAGTTCATAAAAAAAATTTTATCAAAAAAAATGGTGGGCAAACATGATCAAATGATGTTTTTGAAGATGTCATTCTCAAATACAGAAAAAACGCATTTTGGGGGGCTAGGCCCTCGATCATTTTTGTATAATATCTTTTGAACGGAATGTGGGCAAACAAAACTATTTGGTATCAACTATTTGGTATCAATCATGGTCAAACCTATGGCCCATTTTAATTTTTTTATTTTTTCAATTTCGGGGGGCCATCTTCACGCATCTCTTTTAACGATTTTTTCGCTTCTATGTACTCTACCACTCAATGTTCTAGTTTTAATTTTATGTGTGATAAATGTATATATGTTAGTGACATATGTGTTGAGTTATCTGAAGTAGTTTCTGCTCTCGACAAGCTTAATGCCTACAAGGGAGCTGGTCCAGATCAAATACCACCCCAATTCTACAAGCAATTTCAGGAGTTCTTGGCTCTTCCTCTACAACTTATAATTAATTTGTCCATAAAATCTGGTAACTATATGTCCAACATTGTGGAAACAGGCGTACATTGTCTCTGTCTATAAATCTGGTAGTAAATCTCTGGTCGACAACTATCGTCCGATCTCCATATTGTCAACTCCGTCCAAAATTATCGAATCCATAATATCTAGTCATATGTTTTCACATTTCAAAAACATAATCTCACCTAAGTAGCATGGCTTTTTTCGAAAACGTTCCACTGTGACAAATTTACTATCATATACCTATAACATCATTAGTGCCATGAGTCTTTGACAAAATTAATCACCAAATCTTATTAAACAAATTATCAGCTTACGCAATATCCGGTTGCCTGCTAAAGTGGTCCACGTCTTATCTTACGGGTCGGACCCAGGTTGTGAAATTACAGAATTGTATATCAAATAAACAGCTTGTAACTTCAGGTGTTCCCCAAGGTTCAATATTGGGCCCCTTACGGTTTTCTATTTTCGCGAATGACATTGCCGATGGACTTGCATGTGACTTTGTGTTATTTGCTGATGATAAAATCGTAATTGCAAATCGTGGCGATGAAGGGCTACTTCAAATTGATTTGCTCTTTCTGGTTCAGTGGTGTAGTAAAAATCTGATGGTATTAAATAGGGACAAATGTTGAACAATCAATTTTAGTTGGAAATTAAATCCTTTTGTACCGTATTATCTTGTGGATAATGTCGCTCTCAAAATAACATCAGTAGTCAAGGATCTAGGAATAGTTCTTGATAGCAAATTGTCTTTTACTCATCACTATGAATGCATAATCACTAAAGCAAACAAAGTCTTAGGACGTGTGAAAAGATATGGCTATGAATTTCACAATGTTCGCACACTAACTGTCCTATATGTGACATTTGTTAGATCAATTCTAGAATATGGTTCTATGGTCTGGTCACCCTTTTATGAAACTCATATTGAGAGAATTGAAGCTATTCAAAATAAATTTGCAAGATCGGTCAAATATAAGCTACCAATTAGTGTTAATCCACTAACATCCACAAAGAATCCACAGAACTCCACTAGTTTATGCAAAAGTTAACTTGGCTTGTCTGAGCTAAAGATGCGTAGAAAATATTTAAGTGTATGTTTCATTTATAAACTTCTAAACAATATGTGTGATGCTCTCAGCCTTGTCAATAAGTTAAATTTATTTGTGCCTTATTATCGTACAAGGAATGCTCCCTTATTTTATATCCATCACTACACCTCTTATTTCGCTTTATTATCGCCATTTAATTCAGCTGTGGCAGCTTGTAACAGTGTTTGTAATGATTTGGACTTCTTTGGCATGCGGTTCTCAACTTTTAGATCTACAGCCCTTAGACTTACGTGTTCATGATCTCTGTGTTTATTTGTAGTATAAGTTTTGTTATGTATATTTATAAGTTTGTATTGTTATTTTTATTTTATTGTTTCTTAAAGGTACCCACTACCGCTAATAAATTATTATTATTATTATATACGCTGGATTTTTAGAGGGGGTTTAGGATTCTGTCTTTAGCATTAAATAACATGTGGGATAATTTTTAAGAAGGCTTAAATGCTACTTGCAGATTTTGTTTTCGAAAAACGTGTGCTAATTGCCTTGCCTTGCCAAAATATGTGAGAGAAATATGAAAGTTTTATAGTCTTCGAGTATATTATAGTCTGATTTCGTTTTTTATTTAATAAATTTTGAACGAATGTAAATGGGATACCATTCTCTGTGGCAATTGAAATGTTGTTATTTGTTAAATTCTTTGGTTGAAGTATTTTCAGTGATTCCTCACCCCCACGGATGTTTACAATATTCCACACACGCTAATTCCAACAAAAAAGAATAGCCCGTATATTTTTAGAATCGTTTCATCGATTCTCATTGTATGGAATTACGTTCGTCGCCGGTTTATACGACCTAGCGCGAATTTCGCACGTGAAATGTCACGTTTCTTGTCGGCAGCGGCGGTCAGTCAAAGGTGATATTCGATAACCTGTTGTTCGGACAGCGAAAGACGACGCGTAAACAGAATTAATGGAATAAGTTTCGCCAAACTATTTGGTGTTAATTTGGAGAAACGAGACGAATAGAGGAATGGGGAACACAATGTTTGGGATCCTAACTACATTTCGGTCTGGTATTGAATGAAGTTTCAAGTTGTTTTTGGTAATGAATACTTGACCAGACACGACGAGATTTTATTATCAAATAGATACCGCAAGCTATCTTCCGAGATACCGCAAGCTATCTAGGAAATATAATTCGCTATAAGTTTTACTTGAAACATTTATAAATTTTTTGCTTATTTTCGCATTTTTTGAGAACATTTTTAAACAAAAACAAGGTTTTGACTTTGACAAGGTTGATTATTACCAAATTGACAAACTAAAATATACCAGGTAATGCACAAAAAATGAGTAAGTATTTTTCTTCGTGGTGATTATAAATAGAAGCGTGGAGCATCCTTGAAGTTAACGTGAACATACTTTAGCGCTCCACGCTTTTATTTATATTCAACACGTAAAAACATTTCATATATATATATATATATATATGTATATATATATATATATATATATATATATATATATATATATATATATATATATATATATATATATATATATATGAAATGTTTTTACGTGTTGAATATAAATAAAAGCGTGGATCGTAAGTATATTCACGTTATCTTCATGGATGCTACACGCTTTTATTTATAATCAGCACGGAGAAAAATATTTAAAAATTGTAATCATTTTTTTCTTATCGTTTGGCCCTACGAAGGACTCTACCTTACGGGGCTCGTTTTGACTCCTTATGTGGGTCTGCTTTTTCTTCTTAGCACATAAAGCTTTCATTTTCTAGCTGTGGGCAAGCTTCCTCTACTCTGTCCACTTTGGTCTGTTGGTTGCTGTACTGTTTCTGCTGGTAAGGGCCACTGGCAATACTCTTTGTCGAATGGTCCGATTTTGGAGCGATCCTCTGTGGTTTCTGTTGGATTTCTCTGCGGAATTATAAGTTGCTGCAGATCTGATTTCAGTGTGGTGATCCATTTGTTTTTGGAGGCTTTCCCTCTACCTTTCGTGGTGAAGATCCTCTTCCTGAGTCTGCGCGGGCCATGCAGGTTAAATGTCCATAGTAGGTCAGGTGCCTCTTCCTCATAGATGTGATTATCTCTTATAGCTCACTATTTAGTCTGATCCTGTATGTGCCAGCCTCTTCTCGTATTGGCTCTAGCATTCTCCTTAGCATTTTCCGTTCTTTAATCTCTAGTTTCCTGCGTGGACCTTCCACGTTCATCAAGAGGCATTCTGAGGCATAGAGTAGGGAAGATCTTACTACTTGTACAAGTTAGAATGTTTAAGTTAGGGTTTCCTGGAAAGATGTTTGGAGATGTAAATCCTCTTGCCGGAGTGGTAGACCCTCTCCAACTTGGTACATCAATAGCCTCCCACTCTCGTTTGCTAAAATCCACTCTCCTAAATACTTGATTCCAACGACTTTAAGAATGGTAGAGCCTTCTAGTGAAATTGTAGATGGGGCGTCCTTTATGTTAGTCATGAATACAGTTTTTGCATGCTGACTCTCAAACCGGCCTTACCTGCTATGTTGGAGAGGCTCTGTATTTGGTAAGTAGCTTCTTCTATCTCGTTGGATAACAGAACAAGGTCATCAGCAAAAACTAAGCAGTGTACATTGAGGATATCTTTCCTGTATCCAATCCTCAGTCCAGTTCCCGATGGTAATTATCAGGTACATTCCCTGATAATTTTCTCCAGTAAACAGTTGAACAGGATGCAAGAAAGACCCTGTCTAACCCCCGTTTGAATGGGAAAGCTCTTAGAGAGCTCACCTCTAAACTTATCTTTAGAGATGGTGTCTCTCAGAGTGGCCTGGATTAGTCTGGTTGTCTTCTCATTCAGGCCCAATTCTCGAAGGGTGGAGTTCAGGGTCCGTCCGGATTACTACCCAGGGATGTGCGCCACGACCCTGTAATGTAAGGATGGTCTTGAGATTTTGTATTTGCTCTGTTCATGATCTTTTTGCTCGGGATCCAGCCTGATATTCACCTAGTTGGGAGTCAAACTGGTTGCTGACTCCAGTTAACAAGGCTGTAGAGAATATCTTTTATGTGACAGATATCAGAGATATTCCTCTGTAGTTGTCAAGGCCAATCTTATTACGCTTCTTGTGAAGAGGATGAAGAGGATCATAGCTGAGGTTCATCGTCTGGTAAAATCTATTTTAAGGACCCATATGTCCTGTATAATCTGATGGATGCTCTGTATGCATTGTTCATCTGCATTTTTTCCACATCTCCGCTACTATGGCATCTTCACCTGAGGCCTTGCTGTTCTTCAGGCTCTCGACGATGTTCTCTATTTGATCCCTGAATGGTGGTAAGGAGTCTGGATACCTAGAAGTGTGCTCATGGAAGGTAAGTCTCTCTTTAGGTTTTACCGCATTGAGGAGTTTTTGGAAGTATTCTGCAAAGGTATTAATGCAGGTATTATTAGCAGATATTACAGGTATTAGCAGATATTATAGGTATTATTCTGCAAAGGTATATTCTGCAAAGCTATAGTGCAGCCTTTATTGTTTAACTGAAGCTTCCCATCAGGACCACGTAGCTGAAAAGTGGGAGGTTTGTACGGAGTGGTTTGCTTCATGAGTTCCCTATAGGGGTCTCTTAAGTTGTTCTTCTTGAAGTCCTCCTCTACCTGTTGTATCAGGGATCTGCTGTAGTTTCTCTTGGTATTGCGGATAATGCTCGCAGTTATTTTTCTTTAACAAGTTAAAAAGGCCTGACAGTTGGGCTCATCCTTACGCTGATTTCACATGATTTAGGCTCTTTTCTCGGTTTCTGATATATATCTCCTCGATCCTATTACGCTCACAAGGGTTTGGTGGCACTATGCTTCTACCACTTTTAAAGCAATTTTCCACGCCTCTGTTCTGGGCTAGTTCTGTGGCCTCGTGCAGAGAAAGTCCAGTCAAGCTTCTGATTCCGTCTACCGATCAGGTTGGAGATCTTCCTCGTGGCCTTCGTCCGTCGACTTTGCCTTGAACTACCAGATTTTCTAATACATACGGTCTTCTTGAGACGTGTCCGAAATACCACACATTGTTCCGGTTCAAGCAAACGACTTCTATCTTGAATCCTTTCTTGAACATCGTCGATTGAGCAGGCGTTCAATCATCTCGAATTCAAGGAACGAACATTGGTGGCTGGGGTGCTCCTTCGGGAAAGTACCCAACCTCCATCATAATATTGGTAGCATAATCATCGCAATAATAACAATACACAGGAGCTTGGAAGGAGGCTGAGACTGACGTGAACAGCCCACGGAAAACTTTAAAACAATTTTAAATCTGACATCTCCATCTGCCTAACACACAAGGCGTTTGACCAATGCATCCCACCAGTTTTAGCATACGAAGCAGTGACTCTAAGAGCTATATTTCACTGGGACACCATAGCGGAGCAGCTAGTGGCCGCCATCAACAGAATGAATCTATCGAGAGTATCTCTCCACTTGGTTGGGCAACCAATTTGGCGGAGCGACCAGCACAGAATGTTTCACTATATCGTTCCTTTGGATGAACAGGGTATTAACTCATTATGTTCTTGCCTGCAGAATTTTTTTTTTTTTTGCTCAGTAATAGCAAAATTGACAATGTCAAGAAGTGAACAAAAACGTTATCAATACACGTTAATCAATAGTTTAAAAGATATTATAAGAGAGGTTAACCAATTATTTATTTTATTTATTTATTTATTATTTTGCAGAAATATATTGACTATACTGATTTGAAAACTTCAAATGACTCTTCAGGCTTTTTCGAGTTAATACCCTGTTCATCTGGATCGACGATATGGTGACTCGTTTTGATAACTCAAGACACCACAGTTGCGCGACTGGTTGCTCCGTCATGGTGTCCCAGTGATGTAAAGCTCTAACGCTCACTCAAAGATCTGTCCGAAAGATCAGGGTAGCACAACGATCCATGGAACGTTCATGGAATTTAGAAGATTGAGCGCCTGCCCCGCGGCCTTGCTCGCGGACAGCCTGGAGACGATCTCCAGCAAAGGCGGTGAGATGGTTTCGAGATTCCAACTCACCAGTTAAGTTTTCCTAGTTGATATAAACACATGATTAAACAGTCCGAAATGAAACATTAAGACAGCGATCTGGGGTCAGTGATGCAATTGATAACTGCTCCAAAACAGAATTTATGACGAATCTAGTCCCTACCCGAAATTTTATATTAGTAGAAAATGGTATCCGACAGGTTCTTGGGAGAATCCAGGCCACGAGATTAAAATCGATAGAGACAACCAAACATACGAGTTTGGAAGGAGGCTGAGACTAACATGGGCAGCCCACGAAAAACAATTTTAAATCCGACATCCCCAACTGCCTTGACTCAAAAAACGGAGTGTCTTGCACCACCTGAGGAATTTCCTCGCAAGAAAGTCAAAGTGCCCATCAATGCACGATCTTATTCTACATTGAATCCGAGACATGACAGGATTGAAACAAAATGGCACTATGTTATCGCAAGAAATCTTATTAAAGAAAAATTGAGGACTTCAGACTTTATAAGATGTTTCCCACTAACAAAAGAACGCTCCAACCCCTTAACCTGTCGTTTAAAATTGGCGTGAAAAAAAGCCCAATCCACGGCTTATTCGAAAGCAACCTCTGGTCTACGGGAGTTCTCGTGAATTGGTCTGCCGCATCTCCGCCAAAATTACCATCTCCTCCGCAATTACCATCTAAGCGTAATCCTTAAGCTGATTCCCACCAGTCTAAGCAGGTCATTTTCACTAGCCAAGGTTCAATCCCGTCACTCCAGTGAACTCTACAGGGACTATCTCCTACAACAACAAACACGCCACCGAGACTGTTACTACGATCACATCTGACAAGCAGGCTATTGCCGCATGCAAATCAAATGTCCTATCTAACAGTTCCTCGATAAAAATTTCCAGCCCTATTAGGCCTAGTGACCCTCAAACTTTATTGGACCCCATGACCACCAGTAGTTCGGTTAACAAAAAAATCTAATGAAGATAATCGATACACTTTGTCAAGACTGAGGGAACCTGTCATCATGAGAGCAGTTAAGTTATACTTTGCGTACCTTCAAGTATTTCTAGCGTCATAAGGCGTCCCCATAGAACTAAAAGCCCTGCGTGCCATCTTCTTCAGTTTTCAGGAAGCTTATGGCATCTCTACTTCCGATGTGGAAGCCCTCTCCGCCTATAGGTCCTACGTCTCTTCCGACATGATCATACACCACGAAAAAGTCAGGGATTGTCAAAAAAATTATTTTTCCTGTAACTCGCCCAAAAAAAAATTTTAATTAATAATTTGACGTGTTCGGAAGACCAAACGTCTTCCAAATCTAACAACTGCAAGCTTAGCATGGTTCTCATAAATATACAATCATTAAGATACAAAACAGATGAATTGTTTATGTTTTTAGAAGAAATGAGCTTCCCTCAAATAGTATGTATAACTGAACATTGGCTAAAAGTAGGCGAACCGGTATTTATTGAAAAGTACACCACTGTTGCTCGGTTTACTAGAAGAGACTCAGTTTATGGAGGAACGTTAATACTTTCAGCTAGGGGTGATTTTTCTCCGATTTCGAACTTTGACTCCCTATTAGTTGAGAACGTCGTTGAATTTTCGCTAGTGCACAGCCTACTTTTTGATCTCTATATAATATGTATTTATAGATCACCTAGTTCAGATAGTTCATCTTTTTTACAGAACCTTCTAAGCTTGCTCGATGCTTTACCTATTAAAAGCAAAAAAATTTTATTTGGCGATTTTAATATTGACTTCGCTAATGTGTGTACTGTTCAGAAATCATGTATATCTATTTTTGACTCCTTTGGGCTTCAAATGCATGTCGAGTCACCGACCAGAATCTCAAAAACTACAGCCTAGCACCATGGACTACGTTGTGTCTGATCTACCAGCTAACGATGTAGAATCTATAGTTATTTTCTCTGGCCTCTCGGATCATGAAGCAATTTTGACCAATTTTTTTCTAGGAAAGAAACCAAAACCCACAACTCACCGCCTGGGTAGAATTTTTTCAACAAAGAACTTTATAAATTTTCGAAATAAATGTAGGTAGACCTTAACTTCTCAGATATTTTAATGAAAGTTTCCTGTGCCAGTAATTCAGCGTCCCCCTAACTCCATTAAGCCCAAGCGTCATAAACCTTGGACTACAGTGGGAATTAGAACAGCTTCACATACATTAAAAAGTTCACAGTCAACCCTAAGGTCCTTAAGTACATCTCGCAATACCGTACTTTACACTTTAAAATTATCAAATTGACTAAAAAAGTTTACTTTCAAAATCGCCTCTCAAATACTAATAATGTCGCTAGAGAAGCCTGGTGAATAGTTAATGACCTGAGAAATAAATCTCGTTCACCTAACCAAATTTATCTTGATCCAAATGAATTGAACAATTATTTCGTAAATGTGGCCAAAAATATAACAACTAATATATCATCAAATTGCGACCCCGTTCCTTCCTCTCTGTCACAAATTTGAATTCCAGCAGTTTCTTCTTAAGTCCTGTTGACAACCCGGAACTATCACAAGCCATTTAAACTATAAAAAGCAAGTCTACATGCAGCACTAATGGTCTACCGGTTAAAGTATTTCTAAACCTTCCTCTTGAAGCAATGAACGCCCTGTCCCATCTAATCAACCAATCTTTCGAGAAGGATGTTTTCCCCCAGTGCCTCAAAATTAAAGTGGTGATAAGGCACCAGCTGCTGCAACTTCAGACCAATCGCCTTACTAACTGCTTTATCGAAGATCATAGAGAGGGTCGTCAAGGTACGCTTGATGGCTTTTCTTACCAAATATAGCATCTTAACATCTAATCAGTTCGGGTTCTTATCCAGTAAAAGTTCGAGTGGTGCCATATTCTCTGTTCTTAGTGATATCTACCACAATCTTAACAACAAGCTTTTCACAGCAACAGTTTTTTGTGACATTGCCAAAGTCTTCTATTATGTGAACCATGAGATTTTAGTAAAAAAATTGCACGGAATTCTGGGTACTCCACAGGAATGGTTCAAATCCTATCTTGGCAATAGAAGGCAGTTTATCAGGGTAAATGACTCCTCTTCCTCCTGCAGAGCGGTGGATGTTGGTGTCCCTCAAGGTTCTGTTCTAAGTCCAATTCTCTTCCTAGTATTCATCAACGATATAACTAATTTAAATATCAGCGGAAAAATTTGTCTCTTTGCCGATGATACTAGTATGGTCCAAACCTAACATGGTTCAAACCATTGTTTATCTATTTTTTCTTTATTTATTTCTTCATTTTTTTACGATATGTATATATTTATGTATGTACGTACTTCTTTTTGATATGCTTTGTTTTAGCTTTTAAGTGATTTATTTATTTTGCCTGTGCTTTGTCCTCAAAAATTATGTATTTTTAATTAACAATAAAGCAATATATTATTATTATTATTATTCAAAGGGCTATATTTCACTGGGACGTCATAGTGGTGCAACTAGTGGCCGCCACCAACAAAGTGTAGGTATACAGTAGTCCGCTTGGTTGCGCAACTAATTTGGACGACCAGAACGGACGCGTGCACAGAAAACGAGACACCATATAGGGCGCGTTCCACTTGGCGCCCACAACACTCAAAACATCCATTTAACCGTTCCACTTGACGATCGCGGTCGTTGTGGTCGCGGCGAATACGTCACTAATAACGTCATTATTTTCGCCCACAACGACCCAGCTGAAAAGCTGGGTCGAAATGGTCGTTCTGCAGAAATTCGGCGCGTTTTTTTAAATTCAAATATGGAGATGCAGAAAATTTCTGTGCATTATGCAACTAGTAATATTTTAGTGGAAGCTTATGTTTCTGCTACGGAATATGAATCTGCTACGGAAATTCTATAGTTAACCTGCTTATTATTTTTATTACGTGAATGTGTCACTTACATATGTGCATATTTTAGCTTCTTTATGGCGGAGTCCAGATGGACTCAGCCTTCAGTATTACTATTACTGGAAACTTACAAATCTATGGAGAATACCCTCCATGGTGGGAAATTATAAAAAAAAAAGTTTGGGAGAAAATTGCAATAGGAGTTTCGAAGAAAGGATATTTTATGATAGGACTGCGCATTTTGTGACAATGGTCTTCCAAGCATCGGAGTTTAAAAAAAAACATTTTATAAAAGTCATAAATGGTATAATTACTTACATATAAAAGAGTAAGAGTTTAGAGTATATTCTAGATATCAAATTGGATGTCAAATTTTTAAAATGTAGAATGTAATTAATATACCTAAAAAACGAGACGTTGTTGCGATTGCCCAACCAATATTCAATTGGCGCAATCAACGACATTTTGATTATATCCTTTACTGCAATTGATAATTGTTATATACATTATTACAATTGAATATAAAAACTCAACTGTGTTGTTTACACTGCCATTTCTAATGATTTCATCGCCATTTGTAATGTTGGTATTATTGAACGCTCAAAACGCTACAAAATCCATTCCACTTGGATTTTCGATTGTAACGCCCTCAAGCAAGTGGAACGGGATAAACCGCGGTCGTGAGCGTGAGCGTTGTGGGCGCCAAGTGGGACGCACCCATAGTGATATCTCTCGTGTTGCTCAAAACACGCCATCATGGTGTCCCAGTAAAATATAGCTCCACTGCTTTCGAACACAATCTTTTGAACACAAAAGTGTGTCCAAAAGATGAGGGTAACACAACATTCCATCATTCCATGTTCGGTATCACATTGATAGAAATAGTACGAAACAAAATATTAAGGCAACGATCTGGGGTAAGTCATGGAATTGAGTGAATCAAAAACTAAAATGGAATTGGACGCAATGATGCTAAACCTGATCCTGGAATGACGATCTAAGAGTACATAAGTAGAGGACGCCTACCAACTCGATGGATGACGAAACGCACCGTTATTAATTGGATGCAAGTAGCCCAGGATTGTAGATTTGGTGGTGCTTTGTACTGCGGCCTTCATAGATTTATTTTACCTCATACTCTTCCCCTAAACCTTGGTATACCTACCCATTTAGAGCACCTCCTATAGACCTGATTACTTTAGGATTTTCAGGATCTGGGTGGGATTCAAGGACTGCAGCTCCTCTGCGTTCAAGCAGAGGGCTCCAAAGTACAATTTATCTCTTGCGGGTCAGCGCTCCGCAGTCTTTGAGCAGATGCGGGGGTTTCCTCTGCTGAGCCACAGAATCTCCATATGGCATCTTCCTCTAGTCCTAGGGTCTTGAGGTATTTTCAAAGTCTGTAGTATCCGGTTAGGACTCCTGCCACAATTGTAAGCTTGTTCCTGTATAGTTTTAGGCATGCTTTTCTGGTTAAAAGATCCCAGCATTACTTTGGATTGTCTTAGCCCTGGAGGTTCTGTCCAGGTTTTCGTCCATTGTTCTCTTATTTCCTCATCTAAACTTTTGTGGATGGTGTTCATACTCATACCGCAAAAGAGTTCCGGACCTATAAAGAGATTACTGGATATCTCTTTTCACCTCTAGGTGTTCGGCTTCTTCGTTTCCGTCTATACCAGAGTGTCCTGGTACTCAGTATAGCGATACTTTATTTCCTCTGCCAAGTTTGTTTAGATTTCCCACACCAGTTTGGATCTGTCCCATACCAGTTTGAATCTGATGGTGTATGAGCTAATGCCCGTGTTGGCTGCTAGGCTGTCTGACAGGATAACTATATATTCGTTTTTTGCGATAATTCCTGTCGAGGTTAAATTGTGCACATCGTTCGATTGCATGTACCTTTGCTTGGAAGATACTTGGGAATATCATTATGGATTCGAAGTATTTGGTACGTGGTCCACCACTCCTGCACCAGTACTTTCCTTTGTCTTCGAAAAAATTGTATACCGCTTGATAGCATATGCTCTATGTGGTATGATGAGGATTCGTCGCTCCAATCGGCCTTACTACTACACATTGCTCTGTAGTTTTTCTCGAAATGGTATTTGCATACCATTTCGTCTTTTGGTGCTTTCAGCCAGAGGATCTTTGCAGCGAGGCTGTGAGGGTCTCTGCTCCAGATTATTTTGCCTCTGCCTATCTCTTCCTTGCTGAACTTTATAATCGCCGATCTGGCGGCCCTCTAACGACAAGGTGCAACGGAGTCAAATCCAGCAGCAGTTCCATTGCTGCTGTTGGGCACGACCCCATCGTCACCGTGATGCAGACATACGCCAGTCTTTGAATCTTCTCAAGCTGCTTCCTCATAGAGTTTGGTTCTACTTGGTTCCCCACGCAACTGATGGCAGGTCTCACTATCATGGTGTACATCCATCGCAGGATTGCGGGGTTATCCCAGGATAGAAATAGATGGAAGAAGTTAAGATAGGCCTATGTCCAGCAGTGGACGAGTCAGGCTCTGATATGATGATTCTAAAAATCATTTGATGCATGATGTTGAATAAAAAAATTATAAAATAAATGGTATCACAAGGAATTATTTGTTTTAGTTTGGTGTAATAGTATATTGAAGCTTGTGTATATAGATGCAAATATTCGTCATCAAAATAGATGCAAGTCTCTCACAAGAATAAAGGAAATCCGGAAAATTAATATTCAGTTTACTAAATCGTCTATAAATTTCCACAGTCGTTTAATATTCGGCCGACGTTCGGCCGTTAGTCAAATAAATGTAAATATTAGTTCTGGAGGATTTTCAAAAATCGCCGCCCAGCAATAACAACGGCGCGAACGTGCTGCAATTTGCGGAGTAAACTATTTCGAGCCAATTCCAATACAGAATTATCAGTTCGAGGAAACGCACGGCGGAAATTAATTTTATCCATTGTCGAGAATCGGAACGGGCGTTCCGGAGTTCAGCGGCGTGAATCGAATCCAGCGCTTTAATTTGGTGTAATATTAGGTTGCAAAAATAATTTCGGATTTTACTTTTTCTTTTCGCAAAGAAAAAAAAAACGGAAATCATTCCTGACTGAATGAAATCTTTACACAAAGCGTCTGCACACAATGCTGACATGCTTTCTATAAATGTCCGACTCGGATTTAATTACCTTCAGAAATTTAATAATCTGCAAAATTCTCTGCGAATAATCATCTTCAAAGATCATCTCTTCAAATATGTTTGCTTTGCAAATATTACGTAATTACATTTTATTTTATTCTTTTCACAGAATACGGTAATTTGTATATATATATATATATATATATATATATATATATATATATATACTGCTCAAAATAATTAGCGGGTCATTAACGGGAAATTACATGGAAATAAAATGAAGAACATCTGAAAGACGCTCCAATTAATTGTTTTAATATTAATAATATTGTTTTAATAATATTGTGTACATATATATTTACACATGGGGAATTAACAGCATCGCAAACTGCCGGAGTAACCGTAATAATTAACAAGAACTACCAAAACTTAAGTGAAATAATGTATCCCAAATCATGATGTAAATCATCCAATAATGTATCCTAATGTATCCCAAGAGGCCTTGTTCAGTTCAATATACAGCCCCAAATATCTGCAACTGACAGTTTGACTTAAGTTAAGTGAAAATGACTGATTATCTCAACGAAGTGGAACTTGTTCGTACTATAACATGAATTAAAAATGGCGAAAACCTTCGACAAGTTTCAAGAAACTTCAATGTGAGCCTGCCTGTTATTCAGCGAATAAAAAATTTAAAAGTTCATTATCACTAAAAACAGACAATGGTCTTCCAAATAAACATTTTTAGAGCATTTGAACACCAAATACAACTGCCAAACCTTCTATATAAAGTTGATTATAAGTTATCGCGGCGTATGTTAGCATTAGTTACCAAGATTTAATAATTTGAAAGCATTTCTAAAATCCGTCAACTCCTTCAAAAGTTACAGCCAAAAATAACATTTTCTCAGCCTACTAGATTTATAAAAAACTTTGATAACTCGGTTATTTCCCGATGGATTTTGGCGATTCTTTCGCAGTTCTATTCAGAATGAAGTTCTTTGTTTATTTCAGGTATTCAATTGTTCTTGCTTTTCCATGACTGAACTAGTGGCTGGGACTAAAGGGATGAATCTCAACCGAGCGGCGGGCGAGGGCGATCTGAGGACAGAACAGATCAAGAACTTTGGACCACAGACCCTGCAATGGCTCCTTAATATGTTCAACGTATGTGTCACGCAACTGAAGATCCCCAATGAATGGAGGAAGGCTCATCTCTTCAAGATGATTTCTTAGAGATTTCTTAGACTTCTTTTTCTTTGACCCTAAGAACTTCAGCCCCGTGTCCCTTCTGTGCCAACTCTTCAAACTGCTGGAACGACTGATTCTAAACGGAACAGCGGAGATTTTGGATGCCAAGATTATCGAACAGCAGGCCGGCTTTCGTCATAAAATCATGCTGTGGCCAAATCCTCAACCTAACACAGCACATAGAGGATGGTTTTGAGAGAAGGAAGATTACTGGAGTGACGTTCATCGATTTGACAGCCGCTTATGACACTTTCAACCACAGGAGGCTGTTAAGAAAGCTTTATGTGACAACAAAAGACTATAGGCTCACTATGGTCATCGGTCTATTCCTCCAGAACAGGAGATTTTATGTTTCACTCCAAAACAAGAATAGCAGATGGAGAGTCCAGAAGAATGGACTGCCGCAAGGCAGTGTACTCTCCCCACTCTTGTACAACGTGTAAGCGAACGACCAGCCGATTCCTGACAATAGAAGGCAATTCACCTATGCCGATGATACAGCTGTGGCAGCCCAGGGCACCGAGTTTACCGAGGTGGAGGAGAAGTTGGAGGTCGCCCTTGAGGAACCGGCAATCTATTTCCAGAAAAACCACTTAAAGCCGAATCCCAGCAAGACTCAGGTCTGCGTCTTTCACCTGAAAAACAAAGAAGCACAACGGGAGCTCGAGATACATTGGCGAGGCGAACGACTGTAGCACTGCCCGACGCCGAGATACCTGGGCCGTGACCCTGGACCGTACTCTGGCCTTCAGACAACACTGCATCAATTCTAAAGGCAAAGTTAGTGCGCGTAATAACATATTGCCAAAACTCACAGGCACAGCATGGGGAGCTCAACCAGAAACGTTCAGAAGCTCGGCATTGGCGCTCTGTGTGTCCACTGCGGAATACGCCGCACGGGTTTCGGCAGCTTCAGCTCACACAAAACGTGTGGACGTCGCTATCAACGAGACAGCAAGAATCGTGATAGGCTGTCTATAGTCAACTCCAGTTAATAGTTTGTGCCCACTTATTGGCGTGGCACCCCCATCTGTACGAAGAGCCGTCGCCACGGATGCTGAAAGGACGAAACAGGAAACCGATGCTCGCCATCCTCTGCACCAACACAAGCCAGCCGACCCCTAAGATCAAGGAAGAGCTTCATGGCAAGATCACACACACTCGAGGGGTCCATAGAAAATAATCATATCACTAGGTGGACCCAAGAGCTAACTACTCGGGAACCCCCAAGAGAAGAAATGGCCCCAGGCAAACACCTCCCTTTTCCGGTATGGAAATCCCTAAATCGGCTCAGGACGGGAGTGGCAAGGTGCAAGAGAAATCTGTTGAGGTGGGTATGTCCCGAGAACGACGATGTGCTGTATGCGTGTGGCCAGCCCCAGGATATGAGCCACATACTGGTCTGCCCACAACTGGAAGAAGGATGCACGCACGAAGACTTAATTTTATGTAACGACAAGGCTATTGCAGCCGCTATTTTTTTGGAAAGATGTCGTATGAGCCGGACATGGAAAGTAAGTAATTGTTCTTATTACGGTGGTAGCGTACGTTTACGGGCAACACGGTTATGGAGCTTCGTCTAACTCCAGCATTTTTGGACACATCTTGGCTCCTATTCCGATTGCGTACGCCAAAGCCGCACCGGACGTCGACTACTATGTACGTTTTTTATTTCGCCATAAATTTGTGTTGTGATTGGAGATAGTTAAACAAACTCCTTACTCCTTCAAATACGGAGTTGAAGATTCAAAAACCGGAGACAAGAAGGATCAAGTTGAGGAAGGCCACGGCGATGTCGTCAAAGGACAATATTCCCTGGTGGAACCTGATGGTACCTTAAAGACTGTTAAGTATGTCGCCGACAAACACAATGCTTTCAACACCGAAGTGATCAGGTCCGGCCACGCCGTCGTTTATCAACAGGTTCACTCCATCGGAATCGGCGCCTACGACACTGGACTCTACCATTAAACCACACAAAACCCTTCAAAAATCATCTTCATCTCATTTTTCAATTTTCCTTACAAAAAAGCGTTTTCATTTGTTTCTGTACATATATAATATAGCTGTGTTTAAGTTTTTAATATCGCAATATAGATCGTATTCTAAGGAACCATTTTTACATTTGTATGTCATTGCAGTCTTTTGGTTAGAAAATAAACGTCAATAACGACAAGTTAAAAATGGAAACAGCTGTAGTATACAATGGACTGAACTGTCAGTGTTAATTGACGTAATCAAGAGACCGCGCGATAATGGTGGCGTTTAAACAACTCAACATTTTTCTCAATATTAAATTTATTTTTTTAAATTTAATTACAGCATTTTTAAGCAGTATTTGTATTTTTTACAATATAATAACGGTGTAAACAGAGAATCATCTAGTTTTTCTATAAAAAGAAAAATATTATCGGCTTGCAAGATGAAGATGACCATGGTCTAGATCAGGGATTCCCAAAGTCCGGCCCGAGGGCAAAATGCGGCCCGCAAACCTTGTGAATGTAGCCCGCGATGTCATTGCCATGATTTATATTTTTATTAAAATAATGAAAAATAAATAAACAGTAAAATAGATAATAAAATAATACGAATAAAATACAATAAAATGTGGGTGCTATTTTTCAGCCCTTTAAATAAACTTTTCATAACGGTAAAAAAGTGTTTACCACAGATACAGATACAGAACGACACTACGAACTAAGAAAGTCCTTCAGTGGTCAGAAATTGATGAAAAATCTGGTTATACAAAATGAATCCTCCGTTTTGGCTAGCTATGTTATTGCGCAGGAAATTTCCAAACATAGTAAACCACTCCTTCTCACTAATGGGTCACCTCTGTGGGGAAGTGGATCAACCACTAGACCCACAGAAGGTGCCACAAGCACTGCTACCTCGAGCTTGCAAACAACGCAAGAAAAGAGGTACAGACTAAGTGGGTCGCCACGCAGGAAGATGAGAAAGGAGGCCGCTAGAGCCAAACTTGATCCTCAACTGCGTGGAGCCAGACTTTTGCAGCTTCGTCGGCACATGTAACGTAAACTACGCCATTGTCGACAAAGCTGTTTATAAGTGGGGGCCTGTGCATAGTTCACAGCTCCAGATCTCCCTCATTAGCTCTGATTGCAGAAGTGCCTGCAAAATGCGTGTGACCGGCAAGCCGGCGCCGGTAACGGACGAACCAACTGGGACTAGTACCGGGAGTGGGTCTGGGACTGTCGTCGTCAAAAGGCTGAGGTCTGAGGGTAGTACACCGTCTCCCAGACGGAGCTATCCTCGGCCTCTTGAGCCTAAAAGACCCAGGACGGAGGGGTCGCTGTGGAACAAACCTGGTGCTAGCTCACAGAGCAGGCCTAGGCAGTCCTACAGCGGAGCTCTCTCTGCCTGAAAAATGGCTATTGTTCTTCAGAAATATCCTGAGGAAAAGATGACAGAAGAACAAGGTAAGCTTCTGCAATCAGAGCTAATGAGGGAGATCTGGAGCTGTGAACTATGCAGAGGCCCCCACTTTATAAACAGCTTTGTCGACAAGGGCGTAGTTTACGTTACCTGTGCCGCCGAAGCTGCAAAAGTCTGGCTCCTGGAGAAGTTGACCAAGCTTAAACCTTGGGAGGGGGCAATTCTCAGAGCGGGTACCGCGAGAGATATTGTTCGTATGACCAGGGTGGTGGTTTGACAATTTAGAAGGGATTTTTTTGACAATTTAGAAGGAAATTCATCCAGTTGCCTTCCGCTCTTAACCTCTTGTGAAGTTCTGTTTTATTTACCTATTTACCATAACATTTTCTAAATCACTTGTTTATATAAGTTCCACTTAATCGGCAAGTTCGTACAGTATCGCTTGCTTTACCATACGCGTGAACATGAAAAATCCTGTCGTGTTTTTGTTTAAATTGCGAGACATTTTAGACCCGGACCCGGACCCGAAAAATCGGACTCGGACTCGACTCGGACTCGCCGAGTCTAAAGAAACCGGGCATTCCCAAACCCTACTAGCAAGATTTTACGTTTTGCTAAAATACTGCTATAACTTCGCTATTTGTTAAGACTTTTGAAAAATTCTCTCACATCTACGTTTTACTGCCCGAACCCTCAAATTTAAGACAAAAAAACGAAAAAACACTAAATTATTTTTTTATTAAAATTTAGGGTTTTTAAAGTCAGTTTGACTTTTATTTTATTTTATTTTATTTTAAAGTGTTTATTTTATTTAAAGTCAGTTAGATGCAGTTTCTCGGGAGGAATTTAAAACTGCAAACATTTTTTCGACATCACGCTCCGTTCTAAAGTTATTCGTAAAAACCCTTTTTCCGTGGCTATCTAGACACAAATCTCTTTCTCGTTCATTTCGTTTCTAGGTAGGCTCTAGAAACTGTTTTTTTGCTGTAACTTACGAACAAGTTTTTTTTCAATTCTGTCACTAATATGTTTCTTGTATTGATTAAAAAATTTTGGTGGTAAACTTTTTTTTCAAAAATCCGTATTTTGATTTTTGAAAGCACCTTATTCCATTCAACTTTTCGTCTGGATTAATAATATGTAAAAATGTTTTCGAAATGTCAATTATTACCGGAGCTAGAGCGATTTTAAGGGATTTTTTTCTTAGTATCAAGTGTGCCGTGGATTGTTTATTTTGTTGGTAACTTTGGAACGGTTGGTGGGATTTCGATTTTTTTTGACCTCGCAAAGTATGGAATCAAAATATGGTGGATATGCGACACCGAAAATTCATATCCATTGAAAGGTCAAATTTACACTGGCAAAATAACAACTGGCCGTGAAATAAATCAAGGTGAAAGAGTAGTAAAAGATTTAGCTGCAAAATATAAAGGATCCGGAAGAAATATTACAATGGATAATTTTTTTACTACTTTAACTTTAGCGAAGCATATATTGTATGGAACCTAACAATTGTAGGAATATCGAAAAAAAAATAAAAAATACATCCCAGTAGACATGCTAGTATCTAAAGGTTGTGAATTCTCTTCTCTATTTGGGTTTCGTGAACAAGTTACTCTATGCTCTTATGTTCCTAAAAAAAAGAAAGTTGTTATACTTCTATCTACAATGCACTCAGAGCAATTTGCAGCGAAGACAAAAAAAAGGAACCAGAACTTGTTCAGTATTTTAATAAAACAAAAATTGGTGTGGATATAATGGATAAGATGTTGGGCCGTTACACAAGCCACAGACGGACTAACCGATGGCCACTCGCATTTTTTAATATTTCGGATACCGCCAGTCTTGCCAAGTATATCATTTATCATCTAAATAACAAAATGATGAAAAAGACAAACGAGCGCCGATTATTTTTACGAAAATTAAGTGAAAAATTATGTATGCCAGCGATTCAAGAGCGATCTCAAAATATGCAAATTATGAGAAATTTCACCACTAGGATTGCCATAGAAAGCATCTATGGAAAACTAATAGATCCTACATGCAGGGCAACAACGTCAAGTGAGTCAGACGGGTCTACTGAACAGACAGATTCCAACAGACAAAAAATTTTGTAGGATATATCATCATATCATATATGTTACCAGGGTGTTTATAAAAAATGGAGACAAGCGCGAAAATCGTGTAAAGAATGTAACAAATCAGTTTGCGATGAACATTCAAAAGCAATTGTAAAATGTAACGCATGTTTCCAATAATAAATTGAATATAACAATATTTTGTACAATATATAATAGTATAATTTATAATAAGTTTTATAATAAAATTAATTACAAGTTAAATAAATCCGTTTATTTATATATTAAGTAATATTTTTTATCCCTAGAAATAAGTTTAATTATTTATTTATATTTGCGGTACCCGGGTATTGAACAACGGGGTATTTGACTTTGGGTTCAAGAAGTTTATATATTTTTTGGCATATTTTATTATTAATGTACACGAATCGATGTCAATAGACTCAAATAACGAGGATCTGAAAGGATTTGATAATTTTTCGTTAAATACAAAAGATATGTAAGTAAGAACATGGAAAAGGGTACCCGGGTATTTACATCACTGTTAAAGCGCCACAAGTATCACGCATCGCTGATTTCTCCATGTTCCAAAGGGACACTGAACATAACATAAGCATCTGGAATTTATGTGGTGTATATGTTTCCACTATTCCACCATAATCAATTATTCAAAAACAAATACTTGTCTTGTACATTAAATTGAAACAGCAGACACATTCTTGGAAACTATTAAATTTATGGATCGTAACTTAGTCGTGAAGATTGCAGCAAAAATAGATTTCACGATTTAATATGAACCGCAGCAGATAACAATAAATTGTTTATCGTTCACTTTATTCTGTGAACGTCGACGAACCGTTCCTCCATTTCGTTTATTTACTGCCAATCTTCCACACATAAACTAACTTTATCGATCAACAAATTATTAATCTAAAATAATCGTAATATTCACTGCAAATAGGAAAACTAGGTGAAACAGTTGAATATTTTATCATATTGTCTAGTCTTGTACTATTCGGTTCTGCAAAAGCAAATCTAAATCTCCATTGCAGATGAAAGCATCTGCAAATATATTTCTCGAAAAAACAAGAATTGCTCTGCATTTCGCTTAATCGTTCATCTATTTGCATAGTGGTATTTATATCTGTCTAGTCTTGTCTGTCTAGTCTTGTCTGTCTAGTCTTGTCTGTCTAGTCTTGTCTGTCTAGTCTTGTCTGTCTAGTCTTGTCTGTCTAGTCTTGTCTGTCTAGTCTGTCTAGTCTTGTCTGTCTAGTCTTGTCTGTCTAGTCTTGTCTGTCTAGTCTTGTCTGTCTAGTCTTGTCTGTCTAGTCTTGTCTGTCTAGTCTTGTCTGTCTAGTCTTGTCTGTCTAGTCTTGTCTGTCTAGTCTTGTCTGTCTAGTCTTGTCTGTCTAGTCTTGTTTGTCTAGTCTTGTCTGTCTAGTCTTGTCTGTCTAGTCTTGTCTGTCTAGTCTTGTCTGTCTAGTCTTGTCTGTCTAGTCTTGTCTGTCTAGTCTTGTCTGTCTAGTCTTGTCTGTCTAGTCTTGTCTGTCTAGTCTTGTCTGTCTAGTCTTGTCTGTCTAGTCTTGTCTGTCTAGTCTTGTCTGTCTAGTCTTGTCTGTCTAGTCTTGTCTGTCTAGTCTTGTCTGTCTAGTCTTGTCTGTCTAGTCTTGTCTGTCTAGTCTTGTCTGTCTAGTCTTGTCTGTCTAGTCTTGTCTGTCTAGTCTTGTCTGTCTAGTCTTGTCTGTCTAGTCTTGTCTGTCTAGTCTTATCTGTCTAGTCTTGTCTGTCTAGTCTTGTCTGTCTAGTCTTGTCTGTCTAGTCTTGTCTGTCTAGTCTTGTCTGTCTAGTCTTGTCTGTCTAGTCTTGTCTGTCTAGTCTTGTCTGTCTAGTCTTGTTTGTCTAGTCTTGTCTGTCTAGTCTTGTCTGTCTAGTCTTGTCTGTCTAGTCTTGTCTGTCTAGTCTTGTCTGTCTAGTCTTGTCTGTCTAGTCTTGTCTGTCTAGTCTTGTCTGTCTAGTCTTGTCTGTCTAGTCTTGTCTGTCTAGTCTTGTCTGTCTAGTCTTGTCTGTCTAGTCTTGTCTGTCTAGTCTTGTCTGTCTAGTCTTGTCTGTCTAGTCTTGTCTGTCTAGTCTTGTCTGTCTAGTCTTGTCTGTCTAGTCTTGTCTGTCTAGTCTTGTCTGTCTAGTCTTGTCTGTCTAGTCTTGTCTGTCTAGTCTTGTCTGTCTAGTCTTGTCTGTCTAGTCTTGTCTGTCTAGTCTTGTCTGTCTAGTCTTGTCTGTCTAGTCTTGTCTGTCTAGTCTTGTCTGTCTAGTCTTGTCTGTCTAGTCTTGTCTGTCTAGTCTTGTCTGTCTAGTCTTGCCTGTCTAGTCTTGTCTGTCTAGTCTTGTCTGTCTAGTCTTGTCTGTCTAGTCTTGTCTGTCTAGTCCTGTCTGTCTAGTCTTGTCTGTCTAGTCTTGTCTGTCTAGTCTTGTTTGTCTAGTCTTGTCTGTCTAGTCTTGTCTGTCTAGTCTTGTCTGTCTAGTCTTGTCTGTCTAGTCTTGTCTGTCTAGTCCTGTCTGTCTAGTCTTGTCTGTCTAGTCTTGTCTGTCTAGTCTTGTCTGTCTAGTCTTGTCTGTCTAGTCTTGTCTGTCTAGTCTTGTCTGTCTAGTGTTGTCTGTCTAGTCTTGTCTGTCTAGTCTTGTCTGTCTAGTCTTGTCTGTCTAGTCTTGTCTGTCTAGTCTTGTCTGTCTAGTCTTGTCTGTCTAGTCTTGTCTGTCTAGTCTTGTCTGTCTAGTCTTGTCTGTCTAGTCTTGTCTGTCTAGTCTTGTCTGTCTAGTCTTGTCTGTCTAGTCTTGTCTGTCTAGTCTTGTCTGTCTAGTCTTGTCTGTCTAGTCTTGTCTGTCTAGTCTTGTCTGTCTAGTCTTGTCTGTCTAGTCTTGTCTGTCTAGTCTTGTCTGTCTAGTCTTGTCTGTCTAGTCTTGTCTGTCTAGTCTTGTCTGTCTACTCTTGTCTGTCTAGTCTTGTCTGTCTAGTCTTGTCTGTCTAGTTTTGTCTGTCTAGTCTTGTCTATCTAGTCTTGTCTGTCTAGTTTTGTCTGTCTAATCTTGTCTGTGTTGTCTGTCTAGTCTTGTCTGTCTAGTGTTGTCTGTCTAGTGTTGTCTGTCTAGTCTTGTCTGTCTAGTCTTGTCTGTCTACTCCTGTCTGTCTAGTCTTGTCTTGTATGTCTAGTCTTGTCTGTTTAGTATTGCCTCTTTATTCTTGTCTATTTAGTCTTATATATCTAATCTTCTCTGTTTAGTCTAATCCGTCTACTCTCCCTTGTCTAGTCGTGCCTGTCCAATTCTGTGTGTATCCAATTTTGTTATTTTTTATTCTGTAATCTGTCTTATTTATGACATCATATGATGATAACAATGACGCTATCGAGAATTTTCCTGGAAAACTTTTCGTTTATTTATCACTCACAAATGTCTGGTGCAGTTGCATTACCAGTTTTCCTTTTGTCTCTTTTTGTTGGAGAACCGCCATCAGAGAGGAAAACTGGTGAAATGTAAGCGACGCTCTCGCATTGTAACCGACGCGACGCGACGTTCAAATTTATTTACTGTAGTTACGAGAAGATAAATCTTCCTTGCGACTCGAACGCGCCGGAGAAAAAACATATTTAAAGAAGAATTTCATTATTACGTTGTCAGTTTCGTTCGCTGATGTTTTTAATAAAGCGAGAAGGAAATGGAGAAGTGTCTCTGTTATGGGATATTTCGAGGACACCAATTGATTTTATCAATTTCATTCTTGAGCTGTTTATCAATTGGTTATTGCATGTCGCTGAAGGGTACAAATTTCGGAGCGAGCACGGAATGAAAGGAAATCGTTTGAAATTTATGAACTCAATACGGCGGGCGTTTTTCGTAACTCTGCCTTCGCTTTTCACTTCTTTTGCGCTGTCTAAATCGACTACTTCTGTTTGCCTTCCAAATATATAATCTACCTTATATATGTAATGGCGATGGATATATATTCCACTATGCAAATAGATGAACGATTAAGCGAAATGCAGAGCAATTCTTGGTTTTTCGTGAAATATATTTGCAGATGCTTTCATCTGCAATGTAGATTTAGATTTGCATTTGCAGAACCGAATAGGACAAGACTAGACAATATGATAAAATATTCAACTATTTCACCTAGTTTTCCTATTTGCAGTGAATATTACGATTATTTAAGATTAATAATTTCTTGATCGATAAAGTTAGTTTATGTGTGGAAGATTGGCCGTAAATAAACGAAATGGTGGAACGGTTCGTCGACGTTCACAGAATAAAGTGAACGATAAACAATTTATTGTTATCTGCTGCGGTTCATATTAAATCGTGAAATCTATTTTTGCTGCGATCTGCACGACTAACTTACGATCCATAAATTTAATAGTTTACAAAAAAGTGTCTGCTGCTTCAGATGAACAAGACAAGTATTTGTTTTTGAATAATTGTTTCTGGTGGAATAGTGGAAACATATACATGTGGAATACACATAAATTCCAGATGCTTATGTTACCTTCAGTGTTCCTTTGGAACATGGAGAAATCAGAGATGCGTGATACTTGTGGCGCTTTAAGCGCCACCTTGCGTTTTGTGTAGAAAACTATAGGTAGTTACTGAGATTTTTAAAATTAGTTAACGGCATAATTTCACAAACTTGATTGAAATTCTAAACGGATTAGCGAAAACCGAATTGGAAAACGCGTTAAATTAAACGAAGTATTTAGAATGTTAGATTTGTGTCTAGATAGCCATGGAAAAAATGTTTTTACGAATAACTTTAGAACGGAGCGAGGTGTCGAAAAAATGTTTTAAATTCCTCCCGAAAAACTACATCTAACTGTCGTACCCTAAATTTTAATAAAATAAAAAATAGTGTTTTTTTGTTCTTAAATTTAAGGGTTCGGACAGTAAAACGTGGATGTGAAAGAATTTTTCAAAAGTCCTAACAAACAGCGAAGTTATAGCAGTTTTTTTTAATAAAACTTAAAATCTAGGTAGGCTCTAGAAATCGTGAAACTGTTTTTTTTGCTGTAACTTACGAACAGTTTAAGTTTTTTTTTTAATTCTTTCACTAATATGTTCCTTGAGTTTGCCAAACAAGGGTTTTTAGAATGTAGTGTTATTTTAATTAATTTTGTAAAGACGAAGAGTTGATTCTGAAGCGTATAAAAGCAAATAAAAAAGATACCAATAAAAGAGATACCAATAAGTCGGAATACATTTAAGTTGTCAATTCCCAGTGTCACTTCTAGGTGACGGGACTTGGCGATTTTTAGATGCAATTTATTATGTTTTAAAAACTAAGGTTAGTTAGTGATATTACTACTAAAATGTCAATACTTAGTAGTGTATGTGATTTTATTTTGGGCAACACTGGTGTTATGTTATCTGTCAAATTAATCAATTGCTTCAAACGTCTTTTGAATTGTTTGCTCGTATGTTTTGTGAAATTTACATTTTACAGTTGTAAAAATGTCAAAAGGGTAACTACTGTAATTGTTTTTATTATAAACTAGTACATGCGCATCGCATTTTTTTGGACGGAAGAGTTCTGGATGTAATAGTTGAATAGGGTGGACACGTTGATGAGAGTGAAACGATTGTTATAGATTGAATAGTTGTAATAGTAACGACAATATAATATATATATATATATATATATATATATATATATATATATATATATAATAATAATAATAACAAACGAATAATAATAATTTTGTGCCAATCAAGTGTCAGTCACATGATTTTACATGATTATGTGGTTCAAGCAGATTTGATGGACGTGCGACTCTTGTGGCGCTTTTAGTGCCACCTGGGTTGTGTATGTGTGAAAATATGGGAAATTGCAAATTGGACGATTCTTGATGTATACAAATATTTTTCTAAACATCAAAAACTACAAAATCAGTTTTTTGAATGAATTTATTCATACAATGTTACTAACCGTCTGGAATCAAAGTTACTATATTTAAAGAAGTGATATTAGAAATGAAAAGCTGCCAGCATTGATAAGAGAAAGTTACTGTAAATAACGATGTGATATTAGTTACTAAGTCTTACAATAAAAAAAAAACAGCTGTGGTGTAAAAGTTACTAAAATCTAACTGTAAACTTCATAACCAATAAATGAGCCGTTTATTTTGAAAGTGACCTAACTCCATTTATGTTCGAATCGAGATATTGAAGGGTTTGCGTTGGATAAAATTTAAAGATATGGGTAACAGATAACAGTAGAATAATGTTTTCTTGTTTCTAAGGGTGTCAAATTTATCACCCCAATTAGCAAATTTAATGTTATTTAAGAAGAAATATGTTTTTGATGGCTGTAAATGGATTTGGGCCACTTTCAAAATCAATGAAATCACGTTTCCAATTCTTAAGAAAGCACAAGTCCATCCATACATAAAATAAATTTTCCTTGAAATAAAGATAAATGTATACACTTTTATGTTATAAAATCAAAAATGATAAATAACAGTTGTTAAATAATTTTTACATTAATATTAATATTGTTTTATTAATTATTATTCAGTGTTCTTCAATGCACTGCTGTTTGTGTATGCGAGTGTGATTTAAAATAATTATTGTGTGCAGGTGATATACAAAGGTGGTATACAAAAATTCCTTGTATATGAGGTTTGTGAGTGGTCTCGTATTTTGTTGTAGCTTTTTTTCATTTTTACATTGAAATTCATTTCAATTCATTTTAATATATTCATATTCTCATACAGTTTTTTTGCAATTTAATTTGTTATAAACGAATTATTAACGAATTGCTGAAAGGAGACCCACATGAATCCATTAACAAATCGAAACTGAAATTCGAAATTAAATTGTTTATAATAAATTTATTGCACTTTGATAATTCAACTTCTACTTTAATAATTAAACATAAAGCTTACGAGATCACATAAACTTTAATTGCATATTTTCCATATCGGTTTGAAACTCTCACAATGGGACTTACGCCACTTTCAAAATAAATTTTCATCACTTCATTGACCCAGCAAATTTTGGTGTTGGAAAATTTTAATGATTTTAAATATATTAGTAACAAGTTACTTCACAATCAAAAGATCAAGTAAAAATCTAACTATTAAGATAGCTAACTCAATATTTTTGAAAAATGGACTTAGGCCACTTTCAAAATAAACGGCTCAAATTAATTAACTGACACTGATATTGTTTACTTTGACGATCAACATAACCAACATATATTGTTTTTTTCAAGTTGGTGTAGTTGTGTCAAATATGACAAATAACATAACCAAGTTAAAAAAATTCAGCTCTGCGAAACACTTTTTTTTCATCAAAGTTGTATGCCAACACCAACAATCCTTGCCACATTATCCTATTTTTCATCGAGAGTATAAGCTGCACAGAACTGAAAGAATTTTGAATACATCTGTCCAAGTTTCCAAGCTATAGTAATTTGAATTTCTTACATTGTGTGCCGCTTAGAGTTTGAGGGGCGGCGGTCGCCGCCATATAATATTATTTGCAAAATTCCTAAGAGGACTTGATACAATGATCCTTTCAGTGCATATTTGTAAAATTTTATTCTTCCACTTAGTGTGAAACATACCTAATACAAAAATTTCAAAATATTGAAAAATTGACAAAATATGTATTAACCCTTCAAGGATTTCAATGAAACTTTCACTGAATGTAGGTGGCCACATGAAGTACCCGCTGGCCAAATTTGAACGTTCCAATGAAGGCTGTGTGGGGAATTATTTTTGCTTATGAGGATTTTTTGCAAATATCTTGTCAACGCCTCAAAATAGAAAATTATGATATACGGGATCTCCATATGTAGGACATCGGTGTCTACAAAAAGTATTCCTTGCAAATTTTGTTTAGTCACAAAAGTAAAAAATATAAAATGCATTTTTTTTCAAGGGGCACTCCGCTAAATTTCGTTTTTCAATTTACATGGGTTTCAATGGAGAACGCGGTAAGAGGTTTTCAAATTAATTTATTCTGCAAAAAACTGTACGCTATGGAGAGATGAACATGACATTCTTTAGATGAAAATCTGCTTTAGAAAATAGTGCTAAATGTGGACGTGAACATGTTTTTGGTGGACTTCGGAGAGTTGGACAAAAAATATATTGGCAAGTTTTTAATAAGTATTTCTTTATTATAAAGAATCCAGTGTTAAGGCTATCGCCAACGAAGATACCAAAACCTCAATATCAATAGAAAAATGTATAATTTATGTAGATCTGAAAGAAATTTTAATATATCTGTTGCAGTTTTCAATTTATAGTTATTTGAATTTATTACATTTTGTTAAAGTCCGAGTTTGACGGGCGGCCACCGCCGGCAGATAAAATATTTTGCACAACAAACTGAGGAATATCATAGACTGACAAATTCTCTACGAATGTGTCAAATTTTTTTGTTCCACGTTGTGTGAAATTTACTAAAATTTATTTTTTTTAATCCAGACATATCAATCACGAATTCCGATCAAAACCGAAGACGAAAATTTTAAAATATTCAAAAATTACGAAAAAAAAATGTATTAAGCCTGTATGGATTTCAATGAAACTTTTACTGAATGTGCGTATCCACCAGAAGTATCAGCTGACAAAATTTGAACGCTCCCCGTCCAATGGGTACGGCGTGGAAAATTATTTTGTCTTCAGAGTTTTTTTGCAAATATCTCGTCAACGCTTCAAAATAGAGAATCAAAGCCGGGATATACGGATGTAGGACGTCGGTGTCTACAAAAAAGGGTTCTTTATAAATTTTGTAAAAACCTTCGGTTTAGTCACAAAAGTAAAAAATATAAAATGCAAAAAAGAAATTCAAGGAGTACCTTCTCTGAATTTCGATTTTCAATTTACATGGGTAAATGCTTTATCAATGGTACTGCTTTATCGAACAGTGTAAAATATATGTTCGGCAGAGTTCAGAAAGTTGAACAGAAAAAATATTTGAAGAATTTCAACACAAATTTCTTAATTTAAAAAAAGTCGTGTGTCAAGGCTATCGGCCACGAAGATTCCAAAATGACAATTTCGATAAAAATAAATGTATGCGCTATTTAGAATTTAAAGCTTTTTGAATACATCTGATGTGAATCATGATGAATACATCAATTTTCAAAATATAGTTTTTTGAATGTGTTTCCTTCTGTGCTGCGTTGACTTTGAGAGGCGGCGGTCCCCGCCGGATAAAATATTTTGTAAAAATAACTAAGGGATATCATAGAATTACTAATTCTCTGCAAATGTGTGCCATATTATTGTTCCACGTGGTGTGAAACACTAAAATATTTTTTTTTAATGAATCCAGACGTCAATAAAGAATTCCAACTGGCCGCCGCCAGATAAAATATTTTTTCCAAAATGATGTGTTAGATATTGAAGTGTTAGACAGATCGATTTTTTCTCTGGAATCGTGTAAAATTTTTTTGTTCCACATGGTGTAGAACCTATTAAAACATTTTTTTAATGAAACCAAACATCAATTTAAATGATAAACGTGGTCAAAGATTTAGATTTTTTACCCAGTAAAAATAAAATACTTGTTAATTTGTTTGTTACAAAAAAAAAGAAAACGTTTATTACCAAATTAAATACATTTAAAACTCGAAATAGAAAATCAGTTTAAATAACCACAAATATTTTGGCACATAATTCCACTAATATCACATGTTCCAAAATGATTTTCACTGATTTCAAGAACAACCTTTTCTGTGCGAAACTTGCTTGGGGGTCTCTTCTCGGTCAGAATTGTTCGAAAGTCTGAGTTTTGTCTGAAAACGAAATTTTTCAGCAGTCGCAGCTGATTTCAACTGACTGACGGTTGGGATGACGTTTGTGTATGATCCCGCCAGTAGCGCCGGTGTCTTTTCTTGCTGAATTCTTGGTTCAGAAAATACGGAAAAAAATTCGAATCATCTTGCGACGGTACTTGCAGGCGAAAGAGCGGAAATGTGTTACCACCTATTGGCGTTCTTCGTTGTAGCGTAAATGTCATGGTAAGAAAATTCCGATTTTGACGTACCCGAAATTTGAGGAATTTTGGAAAATTCTCCCTCACCGAACTGCAGCCGGCAAAGAGGCGAAATTTACTAACCTTGCCGAAAAGAGTTGAAATTTGCGAATTGCCGCGGTAAAAGATGCTAAAGTTGAAAAACTTATGAAATATGACGCGCAAAAAATGGACGACGATTCCCAGGGCTCTGGGGGGCGCACCGTGCAATGGAAATGTGCAAACTTGGTTTCAGAATGTCGGCAATTTCCGGCGAAAGGACACCGTTAAAAAAAATCTTAAAAATTCGCATGCGCCTCACCAGCTAGGACACAAAATGCGACTTTTTGCAACTTATTGCAACTTTTAATGGCTTATGGCACGGTCCAGTCTGTTCTCGATCTGCCACTGTAGTGCAGGAAGTTGTGGCATTTGTACTCTTGCATATCTAGATTGCGGATTGACATCCTACCGATTTCGGCAAATCGGCAGATGGTACGCAAGATACCGTCGACCTCCATCGAACGGTGTAGAAGAAATTGCAAAATTCCACCCACTTTCGGATCGGCAGCCGCAAACGTCCGGTTTTGCAAAAACATCTACCGCACGGCCATTTTTGGAAAAACTCGCACGGTTTCTTCGTAGGCCCAGAGAGGAAGAACTTACAAAACCGTACCCGCAAAAGGGGAGTCGTTCCGTTCAGCGGTGTTCTCGCAATAGATCGTCAAAGAAGATCGTTTTTTTCGATTATTTTTTTCTGTTTCTCGCAATTATCTCTAAATTTTTAGCGAAGACTCGAAAATTCGAGATGACAGTTTTGTGCAGAAAAAATCGGCGCTCCCGATAACACATTCGCGTCGCGCTCGGTCCAAATTCGGCCGCTGGGCGGCCGAGAAATTGAAATTTCATTTTCGCGCCGCACCCCCGCCGCCTTTGGCGGCACCACAATATCTCAAAGAATCATCAATTGTGTGGCGTTGTTTGAACATTTTACCACTTCCTCCCGGCAAAATTTCTTTCGAAAATAACTCAAAACGTCCGTTTTTATTCCCGAAACCCGATTTGACGCATTTCTCCCGCCCCCTCCCGGAAAGGCGTACCAAACTATTTTAGTATATGTAACTAGTACATGTAGATCGTATTTTTCGGAATGGAATAGTTTTTGTGGATGGAAGAGTTGAAAAGAATAGAATAGTTGTTAGAGGTGGAATAATTGATAAGGGTGGAATTGTATAATACATTTTCAAGTGTGTGATACTTGTTGCGCTTTCAGCGCCACATGATATATGTGGAACGTGAAGTTGTATATGAAATTAAGCAGAATCGCAAGATGCGCGATTCTTGTGGCGCTTTCAGCATCAGCTTAAGGTGTATGTGTGTGTGCACATTAAAAGGAGTTGCAAGAGGTACAACTCCTGCTAGATAAAATATTTGCCAATAATTCAATCATTTTAAATGATTTTAATGCTGTCACGTTTGCAAAATATTATAATCAAACACTTTTGAAATGAACTTAATCATATAGTGTTGCCATTTGTCTGAAATCAAAGTTACTATAATTAAAGGAGTGATATTAGAAATGAAAAGCTGCCAATGTTCATAAAAAAGTTACTATATCTAACGATGTGATATTAGTTACAAAGGCTTACACGGACGAAACAAAAATCAGCTGTGGCGTGAAAGTTCCTAAAAATCTCACTAAAAATGTCATAACCTTTAAATTAATTAAGTGACATTGCTGTTGTCAACTTTGACGTTAAACATAACCAACATATTGTTTTAATCAAGTTGGTATCTTGTGTTGTTGAGTTACCAACATACTCAAACATAATCTCACCAACTATTTGTGGAAGTTACGTTGTTGTTGTCAAGTTTGACAGATAACATAACCAATCCTCCAATTATATTAAAAATCCTCCAAAAAAATTCCAAATATACCTGGGAAGCGGATTCAAAGAGCAGAGACTGAGTACTTGAGTAAACGAAACAAACAAAACGATCACTAGAACCCTAAACCAAGCAGCAGAAGCGTAAACAGAAACAAAAACTAAACATGCTAGATAAAAGACAACTTATAGCAAATAACAAAAGATCATCAGCAGAATACGCTGAAACAAACAAAATCGCCAGAAAGATGGCAAAGGAGGACATCAGAAAACACAATGTGCAAATCGCGCAGAAAGTGCTGGAACAACACAAAGGGACGAAAGTGTTCAGAAGACTAGCGACAAACACAAAGAAAGAAATCGTCAGAATCAAAGACAAAACAGGACATAGAATTGAAGGAAGACACGAAATTATTAGAACGGTACAAGAATTCTATGCAGACCTATGCGAGACGAAAGTAACGAGCGACACAACCGAATAAGACCAGGAAGAGAAAGTCATGAACGTCAACTCTGAAGACATACCTGAGATTACAAAAGACGAAATCAGATCGGCATTACAACATACTAAAAATGGGAAAGCAGCGGGCGAAGACGGCATACTGACAGAGATGTTAAGACAAGGCGGTGATATTCTAGAACACCAACTAGAAATATTGTACAACAAATGCCTGGAAAAGGAGGACATACCACAGGACTGGACAAACGCCCTCGTGATAATCATTCACAAAAAGGGAGACACCGAGAACCAAGAAAATTATAGACCGATCAGCCTGCTATCCCAAATATACAAATTATTCGCGAAAATATTAACCAACCGTCTCACACCAAAGTTATACTATTACCAGCCAAAAGAGCAGGCTGGGTTTAGGAAGGGCTACAGTACTACAGAACACCTGCAAACGACGAGAACACTAATCGAGAAGGCTGTGGAATACAATATACCTTTATGGCTAGCATTCATTGATTTTAGAAAGGCTTTCGACACGGTGGAAATATGGGCACTACAGCAAGCCCTGCAACACGCCAGAATAGACCACAGATACGCAAACCTAATTTACAACATTTACCGAAATGCAACTCTGCAAATTCAGCTACACGAAAAATCCGGCAAAGTGGCAATTAACAGAGGAGTGCGCCAAGGAGACCCTATGTCACCCAAGCTCTTCACACTAGTTCTGGAGGACGCACTAAAAACAATCGACCTCCAAAACAGAGGCATTAATATCAACGGGGAGAAACTCAACAACTTAATGTTTGCCGATGACATAGTAGTGATAGCCGAAAACAGAGAAGAACTGGCCACACTTATCGATGACATCAACAGAACCACTAAGCGCATAGGCCTAGAAATCAACTTTGACAAAACAAAGTACATGACATCAAACGTAGATGACGATCGAGAAATTACCCTAGGAGACAACAGAATCGAGAAAGTAACTACATACAAATACCTAGGACAAACACTAACTATAGGCAAGGCTAACCAAGAACTCGAAATAAATGAGAGACGGCAAACCTGGGCGGCATATGCCAAAATAAAAGACATCTTGAATATGGACATACCCCTAAACCTCAAAACCGAATTATACAACCAGTGTATCGTACCAGTAACTACTTACGGGTCACAAACTTGGACCTTCACGAAAGCTATACTTGACAAACTTAAAGTAAACTAGAGAGCTATTGAGAGGAGAATACTTGGGATATCATTAAGAGATAGGAAAACAAATGAATGGATCAGGAGAAGAACAAAGGTTCATGATGTCGTGCGACGCGCCGCCGCTCAGAAATGGGACTGGGCGGGACACGTAGCAAGAGACCAGGATAAGTGGAGTGACAAACTAATTCGATGGAGACCATGGAGCAACAAAAGGAGCATAGGAAGACCACAAATGAGATGGAGCGACGACTTGAAACGAGCGGCAGGACTGAACTGGTACCAGGAGGCACAAAATCGTGGCAACTAGCAAAATAAGAGGGAGGCTTATATACCCAAAGGGTAGAAAACAGCCGAATTAAAAAAAAAAACACTTGCATATCTTCAGCTTCCCCGATCCTCATAATCTTCGTATTTTTCTGATTTATCGCTAATCCGTATTCCCCTCCATATCTCCGAGTTGTTTGACTAGTACTTTAAGATCTTCTGTACTCTCTGCGAACAGGAGTGAATCATCAGTAAACCGTACGGATACAACTCTCCTTCCTCCAATATTTACGCATTTATTACCTTTCCAACATTCCCACACCATGGACTTAATATTGAAAGGTGGTTGATAAAGGACATCCCTGTCTCATACCCTGGCCCAGATCAGACCAATCCGTAAGATTGCCACCGACTTTTAAAGCTACCTGCTGTCCGAAATACATCTGGCTTATCAACCTTCTGTCCTTACAGTTGGCCCGTTTTCTTTGAGAACATCAATTAATTTTTCCCACAGGACACAATCAAATGCTTTTACCATCCAATCGCATCTCTTGTTTCCATTCCTCTTCTAAATCCGAACTGTTCATCCGACACGTATTCTTCCATTATCCTCTCGAGACTTTTTAAACTTAGACTATTTAACACTCGCAATAATATTTTCGCCGCATGTCCTACTAGACTGATGGTTCTGTGCTCACCGCACTATCTTTGTGCCTATCTTTTTAGCCAGAGGTATCATCAGCCTCTTCAGGAAAGCATCTAGCCTTTCTCCATTATTATATAAAGATGTAAATTCACTCATTACTCTTTTCGGAAGACACCTCAATATCTCTACTGGAATTCCATCCACCACAGCAGCTTTGACTGCTTTCATGTCTTTCATTGATCTTTCTACTTCTGCGATCATAATCATATTGACACGGAGACCGGACTAGGCAGACAAAAATGGTCCGAGAAGATTATTTGGATAATTATTTAGTATTAACACACATACATTTTAGTATTAACAGAATGGCAATAATAGTAATTGGTAATTGGTTATTTGCAAAATTAAAATACGAATTATTCGCAATTTGTTTCGAGATTTAATTTATCAATTTACGTCGCGCATAAAACAAAACAAAAATATCACATTTCAACCAATGTTTATATCCGGGAAATTAATTTAATTTTCATCCCATTTTACGAATTTCGTAACACAAAAACCAATTAAATTTATATATTCAGTTTATTTGTTTTTCTAGTCTTCTATTTTTACTCTTGCTTGTCTAGTCTTCATTGTTCGCATACTCTCAGACTAAATAAATCGTTTTCTCAAAAGAGGCAAAATGTTCACTGCAAGATTTGCTGCATATCAGCAACATTTGCAGTACATTACACAATGCACATGTTATTTATCGAGCTTGCAATTTATATTTTCCTTATCGAAGCTTTATTGTCTCGCTTTCAAGTTTGCGAATAAATAGGTATTTCTATATAGGATTATAGTACAATAGCGCGCACTATACGAATAGCTAATACTTAAGCTTGGTATTAAGCTTACTATTTGTTTAGTTCTAGTTTAGGTGAAACCTTGAAGATCAAGTTTGGTCTACACCAGTGTTTCCCAAAGTGTGGTACGTGTACACCAAGGGGTACGCGAATGGCTTGAAAGGGCTACAAAACCATCTTCAAAAATTTTCATTTTTTGTGTGTGTCAAAGTGGATATAAGCAAAATAACAATATTTAAATTACATCAAAAATAGTGCATCGAACATTACTTTTTATAAAGTGTTTGAATCTTTTAATTAGCTGTGAATCTGCAAACAATTCCTTTTCATCATCTTTGATAATTAATTAATACAATACAACCAAACGGTTTTACTAACTGCTCCCGATAAAACGATTGCAAATTGTTTTTCGTACATAAAATCAAGCAGAAACTATCTTAAAGTGAACTCAAAGACCAACATTTTTCCTAATATGTGTAATATTTTTTATTCAACTTTACCTTAACGTTTAATTCCTTAGATGCGGATCAATAAAACAGTGAGTATTTAAATAAAAAAAATATTTCGCTAGTGAAATAAAAGTATCCAAAGCAACGCCTCAAAATAATTCACTTTTGGGCTCCGTAAGCACAACCCTAAATATTGACTTCGCTGATGTTCTTTCTTGATATCCAATCACAAAACTTATTACACATTTTTGTATAAATGTCTTGCTTTCCGATCTTTCCGCAATTGCGTTACCATTTAACAATAATTCTTAGGATGTATCCATTTATGATTAATAAAACACAAATTAGTTAAACACGATACTCAAAAAACAAAATTTTGATGCACGAATTAACAATTTCATCGTTGTCACGACAACAATATAATAATGGGCCGACGATATGCTTCTCTTAAAAAAAAAACAAAAAATGGAACTTGAAAATGGAAACAAAATTAAAGAAAAGTTTGTTTACACTAGCGAATAAAATTAAGCTTTAACTCGCGAATCTAAATCTCCTTAAACCTCAATTTTATCCGCTTGTTTAATAAATCAATCAAACCAATCTGGAGACTGCATATTTCTTAAAAAAGACCGGTGAAAAGGATCTCAGAATTTTTCTAGGGGTACGAAGGGGTACGAAGTGAAAGGTACGAAAAAATATTTGAAAGGGGTACACGTGAATCGAAAGTTTGGGAAACACTGGTCTACACAATCAAATTAGAATTCAGGAAGCTTTTTCTTGATTTGATTCGTGAATTTTCTGTCTGATATCCATATAAAGGGTGTGTTTCAGATGTTAGAGCATTCTTTTTCTTATAATTGGCCGCAATCTCTCGACAAATGTCAGGTGGAGCAATACCAGCTAAGCTGTTTAACTTATCCAGTGGATTGGGTTTTAGACAGCCGGTGATGATACGGCAAGTATCATTGAGAGCCATATCGATCATTTTGGCGTGGCTAGATCTGGACAATACTGGGGACATAAATTCTCTAGCCGAGAAACATAGAGCCAGGAAAGAGGTTCTAACGGTGCCAGGATGTGCTCCCCATGTTGGGCCAGTTAGCTTCCTTATGATGTTGTTTCTGGCAGCAACTTTTTGTTTGAAGTTCAAGCAATGTTTCCTGTAAGTTAGAGAGCGGTCAAGGATAACTCCTAGGTATTTACGAAACATACAGTGGTCCAGCATGACTCCATCCCAGGTAATTTTAAGAGTTCTGGCTGCTTGCTGGTTCTTAAATCTGTGTCTAACTAGGATTTGGACTAAGCTGATTTTCTTTGTAGTAGACTGATAGTTCTATTAATGCTTTGGTCAGCTCCTGCTCAACAGTATCAAAAGCAATTGGTTTGGACAGTAATGGCACGGTCATATGCATGAATGAAACTCTGCGTTCCCTCAGATAATGTTCGATCGTTGGTGTAGATATTGAATAGCGCCGGAGCAACCACACTACCCTGGGTTAATTCATTCTTCTGTGGTCTCCATCTGCTTCTGCGCCCAAGAAATTCAACAAATAATTTCCAATTTTCAAGAAGGTTCCGTATGAAACAGGTTAGTTGGTATCCTTTGTTGGTAGCCTTACATAGTTTCAGGATAAGCCGTTTGTGATTAACTGTGTCGTAGGCTGCTGTTAGATCTATATATACAGCTCCTGAGATATCCTTCCTTCCAAGCCCATCCTCAATATGCTGTATGAGCTTTAGCACTTGAGATGTACAACTCGTCCCAAACCTGAAACCGGCTTATTGTGGAATAAAGACTGCCTCCAACTCTCCCATTATTCTATTGTGGATGAGTCTTTCAAGAACCTTATACAGATTTCATAAGAGATATATGGGACGGTAACTTCTTGGATCATCCTTATCCTTGCCTGCTTTACGAATCGCTATAACTTTGGCTTTGCTCCATATGTTTGCGGAATTTTATTCAGTTATTCATCAGTTCTTTCAGCCAGCGCCTTGTTTTTGGTCCAAAGTTCTTAATCTGCTCAGCTCATATTTCATCGAAGCTCGCGGCTTTGTCATTTTTGCATTTACTTAGTACAAGAAATATCTCATCCTTGGCGAAAGGTTGTTGTAAGGAGGTGGCTTCTTAATCAGGCTGCCTCTCAAGAGTTTTCTTACCAGCCCTAGTTATACGAGGTGTTTTTCCATTAAGCACAAGCTGGCGTGCAATATTATCAGCTCGGATATTTGCATGGGTGTTTGCCTGGGAAGGATCATCATTCAGGCGCCAAATGAGTCTCCAAGCCTCTTGACTATTCCTGCCCATATCACAGTCTGACATTAGTTTCTCCAACTGCGTACGCTTTGCCTCAGAGATTGAGGAGAGAACAGAGCTCGCTGCTTGGAAGGTTTCGTCACTAAAAGGATCTTCTTAATACTCTTCTAGTAAAATGGTTATTTCTGAGGTCATACCTTGAAGATATTCCGTCCTACAGCCTCTTGGAATACAGGTCAGCAAAAGGTTCATAGCTTTCCAGCCCAGGTGAAATTGTATGAACTTTTCAATCCAATACTCTGGAGAACTTAGGCCAATTAGCCTTCTTAAAGTTATACCTTCGTCTGAAGCCCGTTTCTTGAGGTCTTATGATGGGGAAGAGTTGACACATTATTGGTCTGTGTTGTGTGCTTGGGATAGGAGAACACACCGATTTATGGCACTGTCGTGCTATGTTTTCACTGACGAAGAGGAGGTCAAAGACGTCGATGAATTTATACGAAGATTTGTTGGTAGAGGATACTACGGCTGGGAAACCGTTCAATGTACAATCGTCTAGGTTGTTATGAATTACCATCAGCGAGGCCATACATGAAATGATTGTCAGTCATCTCGGCGTTCGTATACATGGTAGAGGACATCACTAACTATTAAAGACACGTCAAACAGCCAAACGTCACTCAATGTAAACAACTGCGACCGATAAAGGTCATCAGTAACGAGACGTATTCAAATGAAATTCACTTGTACGTTAGTAGATAAAACAGCCGTTCCAAGTTATCGTCAACATTTTTTTGTACTTGATAAACTCATCAATTTTTTGCACCTAATGAACATATTGGCGTACGCCATACTTTTATTTACATTTATGATTTCAACAAATATCGAATATGGTTGTCGCGAATTTTGTTCACCCTGTATCTTCGAAACAAAGAGGTTTTCAGAAATCATCATTGGACAAACTATTCTTAGATAGGGCAAGGGATAACCTCTTGATTTTTTGCCGCATGTTTACCTAACACCCTGTATACAAACATACTAGATTATCAAAGTCTAGTCTAGATGAAACCTTAAAGACCAAGTGTAATCTAGACAATCAGACTGGATTATTAAAAGTCTAATCTAAATGAAAACTTTAAGACCAAGTCTAGTCTATACAATCAGACTAGACTGACCTAGTCTAGTCTACATACTCAGACTAGACTACCAAAAGTCTAGTCTAGACGAAACCTTTAAGACCAAGTGTAATCTAAACACTCAGACTGGATTATTAAAAGTCTAATCTAAATAAAACTTTGAAGACCATGTCTCATGTATACAGTCAGACTAGATTATCAAAAGTCTAGCCTAGATGAAACCTTGATGACCAAGTCTTATTTAGACAAATCAGACTGGATTATTATAAGTTTAATCCAAATGAAACCTTGAAGACCAAGTCTAATGTATACAATCAGACTTCCATTGTATTTATGAAAATAAAGATTGGGACGCAGTTGACTTTAAGGTTTGCTGATAACACTATCCTGTTCGCAGAAAGTACAGAAGATCTTAAGGTACTAGTCCAAGACATGGAAGGGGAATACGGTTAAGCAATACATCCGAAAAAGATGAAGGTTATTATAATCGGGGAAGCTGAAGATACTGGAATTGCACCCCAGCCGCTATGACTGCTTTCATTTCCTTCATTGATCTTTCTACTTTTGCGATCATAATGCCGGATCCCATATTGACACGGAGACCGGACCAAGCAGACAAAAATGGTCAGACAGGACTATTTGGATGACACGTTAGACATTTTAGTATTAACAGAATGGTAATAAAACTAATTGGTAATTGGTTATTTGCAAAATCACAATTCGAATTATTCGCAATTTTCGCAAATTTGTTTCGAGATTTAATTTATCAATTCACGTCGCGCATAAAACAAAACAAAAATATCAAATTTCAACAAATATTTGCGGAATATGCGCAAAATTAATTTAATTTTTATCCCATTTTACGAATTTCGCAACACAAAAACAAATTAAATTTATATATTCAGTTTACTTGTTTTTCTAGTCTTCAATTTTTACTCTTGCTTGTCTAGTCTTCATTATTACTTCGCATACTCTCAGAGTAAATAAATATTAGCATCGTTTTCTCAAAAGAGGCAAATTTTCACTGCAAGATTTTCTGCATATCAGCAACATTTGCAGTACATTACACAATGCACATTTTACTTATAGAGCTTGCAACGTATATTCTCCTTATCGAAGCTTTATTGTCTCGCTTTCAAGTTTGCGAATAAATAGGTACTTCTGTGTAGGACGCGCTATCGCACTATACGAATAGCTAATACTTAAGCTTGGTATTTAGCTTACTATTTGTTTAGTTCTAGTCTAGATGAAACCTTGAAGATCAAGTTTGGTCTACACATTCAAATTAGATTTCAGGAAGCTTTTTCTTGATTTGATTCGTGAATTTTCTGTGTGATGTCCATATAAAGGGTGTGTTTCAGATGTTAGAGCCTTCTTTTTCTCATAGTTGACCGCAATCTCTTGAAAAATGTCAGATGGAGCAATACCAGGTAAGCTGTATAACTTATCAAGTGGAGTGGGTTTTAGACAGCCGGTGATGATTCGGCAAGTATTATTGAGAGCCATATCGACCATTTTGGCGTGGCTACATCTAGACCATACTGGGGACGCAAATTCTCCAGCCGAGAAACATAGAGCTAGGAAATAGGTTCTGACGGTGCCAGGGTGTGCTCCCCATGTTGTGCCAGTTAGCTTCCTTATGAAGTTGTTTCTGGCTGCAACTTTGTGTTAGGAGTTCAAGCAATGTTTCCTGTAAGTTAGAGAGCGGTCAAGGGTGACTCTTAAATATTTAGGAAACATACAGTGATCTAGCATGACTTCACCCCAGGTAATTTTGAGAGTTCTGGCTGCTTGCTGGTTCTTAAGTCGTCTTAAGTCGTTCTTAAGTGTATTACTAGGATTTGATCTCAGCTGATTTTCTTTGTAGTAGGCTGATAGTTCTATTAATGCTTTGCTCAGCTCCTGCTCAACAGTATCAAAAGCAACTGGTTTGGACAGTAATGGCACAGTCATATGCATAAATGAAACTCTGCGTTCTCTCAGATAACGGTTGATCGTTGGTGTAGATATTGATTAGCGCCGGAGCAAGCACACTACCCTGAGGTAATTCATTCTCCTGTGATCTCCATCTGATTATTCGCCCTAGAAATTCAACAAAGAATTTCCTATTTTCAAGAAGGTTCCGTATAAAACAGGTTAGTTGGTAATCTTTGGTAGCCTCATAGAGTTTCAGGATAAGCCGTTTGTGATTAACTGTGTCGTAGGCTGCCGTTAGATCTATAAATACAGCTGCTCTGATAACCTTCCTTCCAAGCCCATCTTAAATATGCTGTGTGAACACCTCTAATCAGACCTGAAACCAGCTTGTTGTGGAATAAAGACTGCCTCCAACTCTCCCATTATTCTATTGAAGATGAGTTTTTCAAGAACCTTATACAGATTTCATAAGATATATATGGGACGGTATCTTCTTGGATCATCCTTATCCTTGCCTGCTTTACGAATCGCTATAACTTTGGTTTTCCTCCATATATTTGCACAATTGTATACAGTTATTCATCAGTTCCTTCAGCCAGCGCCTTGTTGTTGGTCCAAAGTTCTTAATCTGCTCAGCTCTTATTTCATTAGCCCTAGTTGTACGACGTGTTTTTACATTAAGCACAAGCTGGCGTGCAATATGATCAGCTCGGATATTTGCATGGGTGTTTGCCTTGTTCATCCTTATCCTTGCCTGCTTTACGAATAGCTATAACTTTGGCTTTCCTCCAAATCTTTGCAGAATTTTATGCAGTTATTCATCAGTTCTTTCAGCCAGCGCCTTGTTATTGGTCCAAAGTTCTTAATCTGCTCAGCTCTTATTTCATCAGCCCTAGTTGTACGACGTGTTTTTACATTAAGCACAAGCTGGCGTGCAATATGATCAGCTCGGATATTTGCATGGGTGTTTGCCTAGGCAGGATCATTATTCAGGCACCGAGGAAGTCACCTAGCCTCTTGACTATTCCTGCCCATATCACAGTCTGATATTAGTTTGAGATCCTTTCTCCAACTATTTGAGATCCAGTCTCCCACTGCATACGCTTTTCCTCAGAGATTGAGGAGATAACAGAGCTCGCTGCTTGGAAGGTTTCGTCACTGAAAGGATCTTCTTAATACTGTTCTAGTAAAATGGTTGTTAATATTTTATGACCTACATCAGCCTTAACCCAACGAAACCGAATATTAAATCTTCTTAAATTAAAAGTCGGATTTCTTGTGCTAACTGCCAAGTCTCCAAAATCAGTTCAGTAGGGCTGGTCATATATTTAAAGGCGTCGAGTGCTGCTTTGCTGTACGAATGAATCGAGCATTTGTGGATTAATACATGCTCCGATCATATATACCTTAATGCTATGTTGATGGCTAGGAGTTCCGCCTGGAGAATGGAAAAGTACTTTTCTAGTCTCATAATCTCGTTGTGTACCTCGACCTCCACAATATAAACAACAAATGCTGCACCTACGCCAGATTCAGATTTCGAGCCGTCAGTGTAACGCTTTGGGTGTCGTGCGTTAAACAGTAATTCATCGGTAAAATTTCGGCCGGATATTTAATGAGGGAGATATGGATTGTCTGTTCAATTAGATTAGGAGACCCGTTAATTCCAGTAAGCTCCTCGAGTGTAACCTGGTCCAGTGACCACCTTTACCCATATAATGCGACTTCTTTTTGTCGTAGGTCCGCTGGAAGAAGCCCCCAGATAACACAAGCCGTCTCTGTCGATACGGTGAGGTAAGCTCTCGCCGCTTTTAACGTACAAACCCGCAGTATCCCGAGGAGTATGCACGCATTGTGCCAGATAGACGCGCCATATAAGAGGCCTGGTTCACTAGTTCCTCTATAGATTTATGCTAAATTATCTTTCCTCAAACTCTATTTCATCCTAGATACGAGCCATAATCTTGTGCTTATTTTATTCTTGTATAAATACAGTTTTACATATAAATACATATAAATAGAGTTTTATCGCTATTTTGGATTAGTTTGTTTATTGAACAGCAACAATATACAAACAAGATTAAACATAGAAGACAAGGCAGAAAAAATGAATACAAGACTACTCGGGTAAGATTAGACAGACAAAACTAGACAAACAAGATTAGATGGACAAGACTAAATGGGCAATACTAGACTAAATAGATCTCGCCGACAGACAAAACCAGACAGACCGGTCTGGATAGACAAAAGTTTGCAGATAAGACTATTTGGACAAGACACTCAATTTAGATTATTCAAAGTGTGGTCTTGATGAAACCTTGAAGACCAAGTCTAATCTACACAATTCGACTGGGTTGTTCTGTCTAATATGAAGTCTAATCTAAATGACACTTTAAAGACCAGGTATAGTGTACACAATCAGACTAGATTATCAAAAGTCTAGTCTAGATGATACTTTGAAGACCAAGTCTAAACTAGACATTTTAGTATTAACAGAATGGTAATAAAACTAATTGGTTATTTGCAAAATCACAATACGAATTATTCGCAATTTTCGCAAATTTGTTTCGAGATTTAATTTATCAATTCACGTCGCGCATAAAACAAAATAAAAATATCACATTTGAACCAATGTTTGCGGAATATGCGCAACATTAATTTAATTTTCATCCTATTTCACAAATTTTGCAACACAAAAACAAATTAAATTTATATATTCAGTTTACTTGTTTTTCTAGCCTTCTATTATAACCCCTGCTTGTCTATTCATTATTAATTCGCATTCTCTCAGACTAAGTAAATATTAGCATCGTTTTTTCAAAAGAGGCAAAATGTTCACTGCAAGATTTTCTGCATACCAGCAACATTTGCAGTACATTACACAATGCACATTTTATTTATAGAACTTGCAACACATATTCTCCTTATCGAAGTCCTTATCCTTTATTGTCTTGCCTTCAAGTTTGCGAATAAATAGGCATTTATGTGTAGGACGCGCTATCACACTATACGAATAGCTAATATTAGAGCTTGGTATTTGTTTAGTTCTAGTCTAGATGAAACCTTGAACACTAAGTTCGCCTACACATTGAAATTAGATTATTGAAAGTCTAATCTGACTGAAACCTTGAAGACCAAGTCTAGTGCATAGAATCAGACTGGATTATCAAAAGACTTGCCTGAATGAAAGCTTGAAGACCAAGTCTAATCTAGACTGTAGGAAATACATTCTACACATTTTTTATTTTAAACATTTTCTTTCACAATGGGGGTTTATTTCCATTGTCGCGACCACGGGCCGCTTATAATAGATCCTTCCAGGTATGAATTATAAAAGATTCAAAATCTTTGATTTTCTAAGAATTTGTAATGGGGTTTGTTTCTATAATCCCTCGGACGATTTGGTAATGGATATTTTATGACCAGATCCTAGAAACATTACCCCACGATCAGTCCCTCATACCTGGAAGGAGATATAAATACGGTCACCCCCGAACAACTCACAGTACACACGCAGACCCAAGATCGACACCACCATCAAGTTCTAAGTTTCATAGTACGAGGAAAAATTGTAGGTTGCAGACCCACCGTTATATTATCCGAGTGTTTTATTTTTATGTTTGTAAATACAGTGTTTATAAAAATCGTGAGTTATATTTACTGAACCCTTATCGCCCACAAACTGGTGACCCCGACGTGATCGTGTGTTAGTAACAAAGTGGGTAAGCGATAATAACTTTATTAAAAAACACAAAAGTGCTATAACAGATCGCGATAATTGAAATAAAAATAACTACAACCATGCCGAACAATAACGCCGCGAGTGCAAGCCGCAGTACTATGTCATCTAGCCAAGTTACCGTGCAGGTCCCAACGTTTATACCTAGCAATCCTGCGGTATGGTTCCAGCTAGTCGACATGAGATTTGAATTAGCGCAAATTACGTCAGAAGAGATGAAATTTAAAATTTTATTAACGTCCCTCAACGCGAAATGTATTAATGAGATGCAGGATCTCATTTTAAATTCGGAAACATATCCGTACTCGACATTTAAACACGAGATGATACAATGCCTCTTATCATCAGTGGAAGAGCGAACGCGCCAACTCCCGGAACACGAAAACTTAGGTGACCGTAAACCGTCACAATTTTTACGTCATCTACGTCGACTCGCCGGTACAACATTTCCTGATAGCCTACTTCGTACACTATAGATCGGGCGATTACCACAAAATGTCCAAGCAATTTTGGCCGCAATTAAAACGGCATCCTGAAATTACGTAGCGGACCTTGCCGATGGTGTAATGGAGGCGTTGATGCCGAAAACGTCCATCGTCGCAGCAACAGCGCACCAGCAGCTTTACAAGAAACCCCGCATCTGCAACAGATGAAGCACTAACAACGCAGGTGGCTGCTATGAATAACTCGATCGATGAGCTTTAGCAGAGAGCAAAATCACCGTCGCAATCACAGTATGATTCACGGTCTTGCCCTTACTCCCGACGACGCTCGCGCTCCAGAGGGTCCACGCCGGAAGGTAACGGTCAGTGCTGGTATCACTAAAAACCTTGCTCGTTCGTGTCGGGAAACGCCCCGGGCAATCGCTGATGACGGCCGACGATAACAGCCCGAGGACACGCCGTTTGTTCCTGAAGGATAAAACTTTACATATTCAGTTTTTTATAGACACTGGTGCAGATCCTTGCGTGTATCCTCGATCTCTCTTACAAAGACAACAAAAGCGATCGAACTACGAACTTTTCGCAGCAAACGGGACATCGATCGCGACGTACGGGACCGTCACAATGTCGCTTTATCTCGGACTCCGTCGGGAGTTCACCTGGAGGTTCATCGTTGCCGACGTCTCCCAGGCAATCATAGAAGTGGACTTCCTCTCCCATTTCGGTTTACTTGTCGACTTGAAGAACGGACGACAGTTGTTGGACCAGCTCACTCACCTGGCTGCTCTCGGACAAGTAGCAAAACACCAAATCCAGTCAGTAGGGATAGTGTCTGGCTCAACAGTGTACCATGACCTCCTCCTAAAATTCCCTAACATCACCTGGCCCGACGAAACAATAACCGACTTTATTGTTTCGTCGGGCCGGGTGATGCAGGGAAACCAAGGAGGTTAGCTCCGCACATCCTGTAGGCAGCTAAAAAGGAATTCGATTATATGCTACGTTTAGGCATAGCTCGTTCATCCAAGAGCTGCTGGACGACACCACTAAACATGGTACCGAAGAAACGCGAAGAATGCAGACTATGCGGAGACTATCGCGGTCTCAATGCGAGGACCTGTCCTGATAGGTATCCTGTGCGACATATTCAAGATTTCGCACAATCTTTATACACAATCAAAGTAGTAGCATCCTTTCTACTATTGACCTGATGCGAGAATTTAATCAAATTCCTGTCGCGGAAGAAGATATCCCAAAAACAGCCATCACCACACCATTAGGGTTATGCGAGTTCCCGTTCATGACTTTGGATTGCGTAATGCAGCGCAAACGTTCCAGCGATTCATCGACGAGGTGCTCCGAGGACTGGACTTCTGTTACGCATATATCGACGACGTCCTCGTAGCATCATCAACCACCGAGGAGCATCTGGAACATCTTGAAATCCTATTCAAGCGTTAACAAGAATATGGGGTAGTTGTCAACCCAGGCAAATGCACATTAGGACAACCTGTCATCAAGTTTTTGGGCTATTCTGTTTCCAAGTTCGGCACACGACCTTTGCCGGAGAAAGTGGAAGCGATACGAACCTATCCACGACCATCGACTGTAAAACAGCTTCGTCAGTACCTAGGTATGTTGAATTTTTATAGAAGATTCATACCTGGAGCTGCACAACTTCAAGCGCCGCTCAACGATCTTCTCCAAGGTAACGCAAAAGGCAAGGTTCCCATCAACTGGATCGAGAAGACAATCGAAGCGTTCGAGGTAACTAAGGAAGGCCGAGCAGGAACTACGTTACTAGCTCATCCACAGGATGCGGCACCTCTAGCTATCATCAGCGATGCTTCCGAGTTCACGGTTAGTGCGGCTCTACAGCAACGAGTAGGTCGTGACTGGCAGCCATTGTCATTTTTCTCGAAGAAATTATACCTGGCTGTCAAACACTTTCGACATATGGTGGAAAGAAGACAATTCATAATTCTAACAAGACAATCAGACTGGATTATTAAAAGTCCAATCTAAATGAAACCTGGAAGACCAAGTCTAGTATATACAATCAGACTAGATTATCACAAGTCTAGTCTATATGAAACCTTGAAGACCAAGTCTAATCTAGACACTCAGACTGGATTATTAAAAGTCTAATCTAAATGAAACCTTAAAGACCAAATCTTATATATACAATCAGACTAGATTATTAATAGTCTAGTCTAGATTAAACATTGACGATCAAGTCTAATCTAGTCAATCAGACTGGATTATTACAAGTCTAATCTAAATGAAACCTTGAAAACCAAGCCTAATGTATACAATCAGACTAGATTATCAGAAGTCCTGTCTAGATGAAACTTTGAGGACCAAGTCTAATCTAGAAAATAAGACTGGATTATTAAAAGTCTAATATAAATGAAACCTTGAAGACCAATCTAGTCTATACAAACAGACTAGATTATTAAGTTTAGTCAACATGAAACCTTGAAGACCAAGTCAGGTTTATACTCTAATTGTCTAGATTATGATGAGTTTAGGAAAATAAGACTAGGTATATATGAAAATAAAGATTGGGACGAAGTTGACTAAACAGATTAAGCAATAGCGAACAGATAAGTTTAAGCGGTTTTTCGTTTACTTGTTATGTAGTACAAACTTAAATTGAGTTCGGTGAATTTCTTTGTTGGTCGCGTGCGAATTAAAAAGAAAACACGAATGAAAACGGAAAATTCTGTCCTACATTTTTATGTTAATCCGCATTTTGTCCGGAGTCTAATCACAAGATCACTCGATAATTGCGTGTTGCGATAAAACTAATTATAAGAAATAAATGGGATTTTGTAACTAACAAAGGATCCTTGCCTCGATGTAATAATAGATTTGCTCTGTATGCAAAGTAGGTATACATGATTTGGATCTAGCGCCGGTTTTTCTGCGTGTTTGCAGTGAACTCGAAATGCCCATTTCTCGTGATCGGTTCAGACGTTCCTTTCCACCTCCGGCTTCCATACCTTTCATAATATACATATAGAAAGGCCCCAGAAGTTTTCATCACAAACTTCGGAAGAATATTTTTACATAAAAGACAATTTAAACTTTATTATTAAAATTTTTACAGGTTATTCTTGGGAAAAGGATTTCATTAAAACAACTAGTTATTCATGTTTTAACAACGTATTTCTTATTATTAAAGTAAACAATTAAAGCGAATTTTTCCATTTTGTATAGAAATATCGCAGTCGCTTTCGCCTAAGTATCTAATCATTTTAGCGTTGAACTAGCCATATAAAACTGTAATAAATCTAAGAGAGTGTGAACTTGATAGATGGATTCCTTCCAGTAGAAAAATCTACATTGTAACCCCGACATAAATTTTATACGAATTGTGTAACGTACGGCAAGATATATCGGCAAGCTATCTGCCAATATTTTCCAGGTCTTAGGACTATACATACAAGACTAGAGAGACAAGACTAGTCAGACAAGACTAGTCAGACAAGACTAGACAGACAAGACTAGACAGACAAGACTAGACAGACAAGACTAGACAGACAAGACTAGACAGACAAGACTAGACAGACAAGACTAGACAGACAAGACTAGACAGACAAGACTAGTCAGACAAGACTAGACAGACAAGACTAGACAGACAAGACTAGACAGACAAGACTAGACAGACAAGACTAGACAGACAAGACTAGACAGACAAGACTAGACAGACAAGACTAGACAGACAAGACTAGACAGACAAGACTAGACAGACAAGACTAGACAGACAAGACTAGACAGACAAGACTAGACAGACAAGACTAGACAGACAAGACTAGACAGACAAGACTAGACAGACAAGACTAGACAGACAAGACTAGACAGACAAGACTAGACAGACAAGACTAGACAGACAAGACTAGACAGACAAGACTAGACAGACAAGACTAGACAGACAAGACTAGACAGACAAGACTAGACAGACAAGACTAGACAGACAAGACTAGACAGACAAGACTAGACAGACAAGACTAGACAGACAAGACTAGACAGACAAGACTAGACAGACTAGACAGACAAGACTAGACAGACAAGACTAGACAGACAAGACTAGACAGACAAGACTAGACAGACAAGACTAGACAGACAAGACTAGACAGACAAGACTAGACAGACAAGACTAGACAGACAAGACTAGACAGACAAGACTAGACAGACAAGACTAGACAGACAAGACTAGACAGACAAGACTAGACAGACAAGACTAGACAGACAAGACTAGACAGACAAGACTAGACAGACAAGACTAGACAGACAAGACTAGACAGACAAGACTAGACAGACAAGACTAGACAGACAAGACTAGACAGACAAGACTAGACAGACAAGACTAGACAGACAAGACTAGACAGACAAGACTAGACAGACAAGACTAGACAGACAAGACTAGACAGACACGACTAGACAGACAAGACTAGACAGACAAGACTAGACAGACAAGACTAGACAAGACTAGACAGACAAGACTAGACAGACAAGACTAGACAGACAAGACTAGACAGACAAGACTAGACAGACAAGACTAGACAGACAAGACTAGACAGACAAGACTAGACAGACAAGACTAGACAGACAAGACTAGACAGACAAGACTAGACAGACAAGACTAGACAGACAAGACTAGACAGACAAGACTAGACAGACAAGACTAGACAGACAAGACTAGACAGACAAGACTAGACAGACAAGACTAGACAGACAAGACTAGACAGACAAGACTAGACAGACAAGACTAGACAGACAAGACTAGACAGACAAGACTAGACAGACAAGACTAGACAGACAAGACTAGACAGACAAGACTAGACAGACAAGACTAGACAGACAAGACTAGACAGACAAGACTAGACACACAAGACTAGACAGACAAGACTAGACAGACAAGACTAGACAGACAAGATTAGACAGACAAGACTAGACAGACAATCAGACAGATATCAGCAGGGATCACTGGCATAAGAGACGTGCGAAAGTAGGCAGGCGTAAGCCTCGCGTAAAGCCGCGTAAGAAGAGAAAGTTCGAGTTAGGTCGTTCAGCTGCCAACACAGAGTTGGGACCAAATAGAGAGCACCATGTGCGCACTCGTGGAGGCAACACCAAATACAGGGCGCTCTCTCCGTATTGACACCGGTAACTTCTCCCGGGGATCAGAAGGCACTGCCCGTAAAACACGCGTTATTGAAGTTTACAATGCGAGTAACAATGAGTTGGTACGTACCAAGACTTTGCAAATAATGCTATCGTTGTTATTGACGCCACACCATACACATTTATCTTTGCTACGCAGGAAGGGAACTAAATTGTCCGAAGCTGAAGAAGCTTTGTTAAGCAACAAATGCAGTAAGAAGGTCCATAAGAATCCATGCAGTGAGAATAGTTCCAAACTGGAAGACCTTTGGCATGTTTGGCGTCTCGTCCAGGACAATGTAGAAGGACCGACGGATACATCCTTGAAGGAAAGGAACAATGTTGTAGGATGTAGGAGGAGAGGTTGATTTGGAGTTAGTTGTCAGAGTGATAATTATATTTGTCGTGGTAGTATAGGTTATAGAGTGGTGGGGAGAGATGAGAACCTTGGAGAAGACCTTGATGTGGAGTAAATTGAGGAGAAAGGTGGCTGTTTATTTTGATTTCGAGGGATCTCCCTTCAAGCAAATCTTTAATTAGGTAGAGGTGGTAAGGATGAATATTATTGAGTAGTTTGAGTAGGAATATTATTTAGTATTTGAGAATTTTTTAATATTGAGTAGTTTCATTTTGTAAAGGAGTTCAGCTTGCCACACACTGTCGAAAGCTTTGTTGATATCAAGGAATAGGGCAGCTGAATGTTGGTGTTGAAGGTATGAAGTCTGTGGGTTATTAGAAAAGATGAATAGATGATGGGTAGAAGAGTAATAGGGCTTAAAACGAAGTTAATATTTTGGGATGGTGTTTACTAGGATGCTCTGGAGTCTGGTTTTAAGGATATATTTTAGGATTTTGCCAATAACTGCTAGGAGAGTAATGGGTCGGTAGCCATTTAGAAGGGAATCGTTTTATCCAGGTTTGGAGATGGTGATAGTTATTCCCTTTTCCCGGCACGTAGGGAACGATTACTTGTGGAGGTAGACGTTGAACAATTTAACAATGTGTTGGTGGATTTCATCAGGTTTCGGAGTAAGGATTTTTTAACAGAGGTCAGAGCTTTTTCCATGGAGAAGGGCGGTTAGGTATTCGTCGTATGTTATTAAGTCCGTACAGTCGCATTTGAAAAAGCTGTTATCTATGTATTTACTCTGTTAAGGTTATTATTGTCATAGTGGGGGGCGATTGATGGTGCAAATGAGTTTTCAAAATGTTGCAAAATAGGAGGGTTTTTTCAGAGTCAGTGAAGTAGAGTCAGTTATTGAAAGAGATGTCAGGGATGTGACATATTTTCATGACTGCGTTTCTCATATGCTTGGACCCAATGTTTCAGGATCGTGGTATTGATATCTGATATCGCTTTGACAATGGATTACATAATGGATAACAGTCAAGTGCGAGCGTTCATCGAGAGTGAACGTACCTGCAAATATCCAAAACTTAAATTTAGAAGCAATCAATTTTTTATTTCATATAAGTGCAACTTAGCATATAATTATGTTATTAAGATCTAAGATCAATGATACCCCTACACAAAATCAATTAGATGTGATTACGACTTTTTTACGCAGTTCGGGATATGAAATTTTCTTATCAGGAATAATAAGAAAAAACGTGGAGCCCCTGAAGATGGTAATCTCCGATTTAAGTTTACAAGTAGAAAAATTAACCAACGAAAAGTTAATTAGCGCCTCAGGTTCTGAATCACATTCAATTCCGTCAATTAAATCTAATTTAAAACAAATGGAACGGGCAGTTATCATGGGTAGAGAAAGTGAGTTCAACGAACGAAGCGCAATAAGGCAGCAAAAACATCGAACACTGCAGATAAACGTACTAGCGCAAAAAACACAAACAGTACGGAACCCGAAATTATTCCGGCTCAACCAGAAGCAATTAAACGTCAAAACAGTAGAAATTGGGAAACACAGCGCAAAAAAAGAAGATCAACTAGAAAATCATACGTTGTTCACGGTACAGACGACGCAACCCTAATAAAGGCGGCTAACCGATATCACCATTTACATGTGTATCGGTTGCATCCAAATATAACAACAGATGAGTTAGCGCAATATTTAAAGAATAAAAACTTTTCAAATGTCACCTGCACCAAACTTATCTCGAAGCACCCGGAGGAATATTCATCCTTTAAGGTAACGGTACCAAAAGAAGATGCTGACAACATTGAAAAACCAGAGACATGGCCAAGAAATACATGTTACAATAAGTTCAAATTTTTTCGTCCAAGTAGTGGTCAACTCGACACCAACTAACGTTCACCCCGCAAGTGGTGATAGTCTGACGTTATTTAATTTAAATATAAGAAGCATTAAAAACAAAATGAACTTGTGCCATCTACTGTTAATGGAACTAAATTTTCCCGATGTCGTCTGTCTAACGGAAACATGGCTCACGGATGACGAAGCAAGAATTATTAAACTTCAAGACTATGAGTTCAAGACTATGAGCCTACTGCAGAAGCAAGTCAAAAGGTGGAGGTGTTGCTCTCTTTGTGAGGAGAGGCATCAAGTTCGATCCAATTCATATGCCAAATCACTTTGAAGAATCACACATTGAGGGTGTATTAATTAAAGTCAATTTAAATAACCAGAAATTCTATATCTCTTGTATTTATAGGGCATCAGCAGGTAAGTTTGATACATTTAGTTGTTAACTAGAAATTTTACTCAGAAAAATGTCATCGTTTAACATTTCACATATCATCTGCGGTGACTTTAATTTGGATTTTCAAACAAATTCTGACATAAAGGCTAGAGACGCGGTTGAGACCTTCAATTCTTATGAATTTAACCAGTGTGTTTTTGGTATTTCACTCAGGCAAGGTAACCACAAGTCCTTAATTGATAACATATTCTGTAATATACCGTTGCAAAAAATTAATGTGAAAACTATTGACTGTGGCTTATCAGATCATTATGGTCAGACGTTGTCTATTAAGTTGGGTCGGTACTATATCCCTCCGACAAAATTTATAAAAAGACGATTTTCTGAATGTAATGTAAATAATGTTAAACAGATTTTATCCAATGAGAGGTGGGAAGAGGTATATAATGAGAAAGATTGTGCTAAAAAGTTTGAAGCATTTCATAACACCTTCTGCTACTATTTCAACTGCGCTTTTCCCAAAAACCAGCTTTGTAAATCGCACACAGACTCGACCCAAAAATAAATCTTGGCTAACATCACAGCTTATAGATGAGGGTAAAAACTTAAGAGAGTTTCATATATACAATTCAAATTTTGATGATATTGAACTTAAAAACAAATACAAGGAATTAAAAAGCAACCATAGAATAAATATAAATACTGCTAAAAAAAACTACCAGGGTAACTTATTAACCAATGCAACACAACTAATCCAACTAAACTCGTTGATGATACTGGAGCTTGTATCGACGATGACCAGGAAGTGGCTAACACATTCAATCGCTATTTTCATGAATCTATAGAAAAACTTGTTGATACTCAGGTACCAGCAAGTATCTCTATGTCACCTAGCTCCAAGTCAAATGAAAATTCTATGTTTCTATATAATACGACTGACGTTGAAGTTTATTACATACTTAAACATCTTGCAAAGAAGAAGTCCTCAGGTTATGACGAAATTCCTTCCAATATCCCTTTCCAAGTAGCCCAACACATAGTCACACCCTTGAGCTATTTAGTTAATGACTCCTTCATAAATGGTTACTTCCCTGATCAGCTGAAGTTATCGGTAATTGTCCCAGTGTATAAAAAACTAGAAAAGAATAAAGTTGAAAACTATAGACCTATATCACTCTTGTCTGTTTTCTCTAAAGTATATGAGATATTATTTTTTAGAAGGTTAACAGCATTTGCTCAGATACACTGCTTAATTTCTAAAACCCAGTTTGGATTCCAAAAAATGAAAAACACCGAAGACAGAACGAAGAAGACAGCTTTTCTTTTGTAATCAAGTTCTTAGTAAATTGAATGAGAAATGTCTAGCATTAGGCATTTTGTTTGATTTGAGCCAAACCTTCGACACTATAAATCATCATCTTTTGTGTAACAAGCTGGAGACTTACGGTGTTAGAGGCTGTGTACTATCTTGGTTAAAATCCTATCTTTCTGATAGGAAACAAATGGTAAAAATAAAAAACAGTTTAAATCACACTGCCTTTTCAGATATAATTGTGTCAAATATTGGTGTCCCACAGGGTTCTACTCTGGGACCGCTGCTATTTATTTTGTTTATTAATGACATCTGTGAAAGTGTTAAGGATTTGGTATTATTTGCTGATGATAGTTCCAGCGTGGTCTCAGCCAAAAATGAGTCGCAGTTAGAAAGGTGCGCAAATCTTCGAATTAATGAAGTCAAATACTTGGGAATTGATCCATACTTGACCTGGGAACATCGCATCAATTACATCGCGTCAAAGTTGACTAAATGCTGTTACTGCATCCTTCAGCTCAGAAATGTTGTCAACCTGGAAACATTGCTAAAATTTTACCACGCATCTGTAGGCTCGGTACTTAATTACGGTATCCTTTGTTGGAGTAACTCACCTCACGTAAAAAGGTTATTTACATTGCAAAAGAGAATCGTTAGAACTATAGCCACTGTACCATTTCCGGAGACATGTAAACCATTATTTCTTAGGTACAGAATTCTAACTATATATAGTATGTATAATGTATATACTAAAATGTGTATGTTATGTTAAACGACACCTGGAAGAGTTTGTGAGATTTGGAGGTGTCAACTATTATACAACGCGTAATTCTGATAAGCTATATTTACCAAATTTCAGTACCTCCCAGATGGGGTGTAGCTCTTATGTCATAGCCATAAAGCTTTATAATGTACTTCCTGGTGCCCTTAAGGCGATCGTTAATTATAATAAATTTAAAACCACCGTCAAAGAAATGCTTCTCAAGAAACCTTTATACTCTTTGAACGAATTTTTTTTTAATAATTTTAATTTTTAATATTGTTTTAATAATCAAATGTGACGTGATCTAAATGTTTAAATCCAATAATTTATTTATATGTATATTTGTGTAATGATGTTAATTAATGACATCAGTTTATTATAACCCTTGACGTTGTTATATCATTATTGTGGTCCAAAGCATGAATCTAAATAAATAAATAAATAACCTTGCACGTCTTTCAAGTCCAGAAAAATGTACGCAATAGATCCCTCACTGAGCTCACTGAAGAGACAGCTGCGCTGTATCATGGGAGTTAAATGGCATGATTTCATCTCCAACAAAGAAATTCGGGAAAGAGCCAACTGCGACTCTATAGAGAATACCTTGGCGCGCAATCAACTGCGCTGGCTAGGGCATGTGTGCCGGATGTCCTATGATGGCTCCCAAAACAAATTCTCTGTGGTGAGCAATCCCATGGCCAGCGATATTCTGGTGGCCAGCTGAAGAGTTATAAAGATGCCATTTACTCCGTAGTAAAGAAAGACGGAATAGAGGACATCTGGGAATCTCTGTGTCAAGACAGAGGCTCTTGGTGTAACGTCTGCCACAATAATTCCGGCATGTTCCCTACACGCAACACCATCATAAGATTAGGCGGCATCGAGACATTTGTAGGTTCTCCATGCCAACGTACCATCCGATATCGCATCGGTCTCTGGAGCCACCAACAGGCCCATGAGCGAAGGCGGCGATGGCAATGAGGAAAGGATCTTCGGCAGAGAGGAAATCCCGACGATGACTACGTGTCAGGGATGTGGAAAGATAGGCGGTATTTGGAAAGTTCTACCTTCATCGTTTTCAATTTCTTGACAAACGTAGAGCCATTTATTTGTCCAAAACTGAGATTAGTGTCTATATGTCGATGTTGAGTCTGATAATTTCTGTTTTCGTTGCACTGTCTTCTGTACACTTATAGGTCCTGTATAGTTTGTGTTTTTTAAAGTAAAGTTAATGGGTTTGGGGGAATACTTATAAATTAAGTCTGTCAGGTTGGTCTAAAAATTGTCTATGCTACTGAGAGTGAGGTTAGCGGGGTCGGTAGTTTTTATATAGGTTAAGATGCAGACTTTAGGAATATTGGTGAGATTGAGTTTGATTTTAGTAGTATATTGGACAAAGGGAGGCGTGCAATTAAGAAGGATACAAAATGAGATTTTCAGGTGATCGGAGCCAAGGTCTGAGGAAAGGGAAACGTCAGTAATGGAACTGGCTAGGTTGGAGGTCTGGAGCAAAATGCCGGGAGTAGTGTCATTTTTATGTGGCATAGGCTGTGAATAGTTTTAAGCCATTTAAGTCTGCCGAAACCGATGGCATTTTTCCAGCAATGCTGCAGAAGTAGATCAAAACCATTGCCACATGCATTGCTGAGATATTCAAGGCCAGCTTTCGACTGGTGTACATACCGCTGGAATGGAAAGAGGCCAAGGTGATATTCATCCCTAAGGCAGGGCGCGGGCCTCAAGACCTGGCAAAGTCCTACCGAGCAATTAGCCTCACTTCCTTCCTCCTGAAAACAATGGAAAAATTGTGGACAATCACATACGGTGCAGATCTCTCAAAAGAAGTTCTCTCTATAAGCACCAATACGCTTAACAGATAGGCAAATCTACAGTGGACGCTCTACACGAGTTAACGACCACATTGGAAGTAGCACTGGACTGCAAAGAAATAGCAGTAGGTATCTTTATAGATATAGAGGGAGCGTTTGACAACACAACCCGTTTATCAATAAAGAATGCAGTCAACAGCAAAGGGATGGAAGACCCCACAATTGAGTGGATTCAAGACATGCTGACTAATTGTAAAATTACTGCCGCACTGGGGGGATCAACGAGGACGGTAACTACAGAGAGGGGCTGCCCATAAGGCGGGGTGTTATCGCCTCTGCTGTGGTGCCTGGTCGTTGATGATCTCCTAGATGTGTTAACAAAGAAAGGGTATAAGGCGGTTGGTTATGCATACGATGTTGCTATCATAATAAGGGGTAAGTTTGGTAGTACAATCATGAACCCTGCACATAGTGCACTTAACATCATCAACTGTTGGAGCAAGAAGGAGGGCATTAGTTTCAACCCGAGCAAAACAGTAATGTTCCCTTCACCAGAAAGAGGAAGCTGAACTTGAAAGCTCCGAGCATTGATGGTCAGACGTTAGAGTTCTACGGGTAACCTTGGATAAGAAACTAACATGGAACACGCATCTGAACAAAACGCTCTCAAAAGCCATAGCGGCCTTTTGGATCTGCCGTAAGCTTTAGGGTAAACATGGGGACTAAAACCCAAAATGGACCTATGGTCTTACACAGCAGTGGTAAGACCGATTATCCCCTACGGTTCACTCGTATAGTGGTACAAAACAAAAGAAAAAAAGACCCAAGGCGTGCTACAAAAGCTTCAACGGCTCGTGTGCTTGGGTATAACAGGAGAGATGCAATCTACTCCAACCAAAGCAATGGAAGTTTTGTTGGATCTACTCCCACTGCACAAACAGGTAGAAAAAAAAGGTCTACTCAGTACTCGGAGACTAAGGTGTACATCGCCTATTCATAGACACATGGAAATATGGGAACAAATCAGAAAGGAATTTCTGAAGCATCCCTGGGACACGATGTCTACAGAATACGACTTTGACACAGCCGTTGAAGTGGTCATTAATGACCGCCAAAGCAGTGTTCAAAGAATCGAACATCTGAAAGACAAAGCGTCCATGTGGTACACCGACGCATCAAAAACTGCTAACGGTACAGGAATTGGCATATACAGCCGAAGTCACAGGGAGTCCATGGCATTGGACCAGGCTCCCACGGTACTACTGGCTGAAATTATAGCCATTGAAAGATGCGCACAAATCTGCCTAAAGAAACGTCTTAAAGAGTGAAAAAATCCACAATTCAATCCAAATTTAAAAATCCACAACTTTAATTCGAAGTTAACCTGGAACTTTAAACAAACCTTGGCCTCCGGGCCGAGGCTCCATTCCTTGGCCCGGAGCCAACTTGTGGGCTTACAAAGGTCCACGTAAGGCAGGGGGCTAAGAAATGGGAAGTAGAGCAAAAACAAACCTACTGGAAGAACACACCAGGACAGAGGCAACCTAAAATGCTCATAGACTATTCTGCCGCAAAAACTCAGCAGATGCTAAGCTTCTCTAGAAGAGAAATCAGACCTTTGGTAGACATACTCACAGGACTTTGTCCGGTGAGATATCACCTACACAAAATGGGAAAGGAAGTTACCTGTAGATTATGTGAATCAGACGAAGAAACCGCTGAACAGTGCAGTGTAGCGCTAGCACACATAAGGCTTGCCCACTTCGGGGTCGCAAGAATGAGCACCTTGGAGCTGAGTAGCAAGCCTCTCAGGAATATCTAGACTTCGTTCACGAAGTTGAATTCCTGGGAGAGTAATTGTAGTAGGGTCAAGCACAATAGATCAAGTTGGTCGAAGTGCAGAAAGGCTTTGCAGCCAAATGACGCCCACACAAAAAAATTATTTTACAAAAAAATGTGGCATTACTAATGTAGGGTTGGTATTTTGGCGGATGAAAGGGTTAGTTATAAAGGGCTGAATCTGACGTGTTATTGTTTTTGTAAGATTGGAATCACCTATTATAACGGATTCTTCAAACAATGACGCCATGGTCAATATATTCGTTTCAATCCCAGGGTGGGGATGGATGTAGACAATGAAAGTCAAAACCATATTTTCGCTGATTTATTATTATCAGTTTTGTTCTACTAAGTCTGAAGCTGTTTAGTTAATCCACTCTTTACCCTTTGATTTTGATTAAATTATATTTTCCATGAAATTGATTTACAACGATTCCTGATAAAATTCGCATTGTCTATGTTAATGGACAAGCAATCCCGATAATTCGAAAATGATCCGTGCATCGAGATAATAAATCATCGATAACACACGAGTTTGGGGCGTTGATAAAAACGGTTTTCCGCATAATTCACGCCGAAAATTTGCACGTGTAGATGATATGTCTCGCATGTACTCAATTAACTTTGCGCCGATTTAATATAAATCCGCGAAACGTGTAAATATTTTGGCTCGGACTGCGGGACGTAGCGTAAATATTTAGTTTTAGTTTAATAGCGTAATTACGTAGCGGATTGTAACTTTGTGTCCCACATGAAATAGCTCTTCGCAGAATCGCAATCTGCGGTTTTTATCTTTTTATTAGAGAAATATTGGCCGAGGAACTGGGTCAAATTGGGAACGGAAAATTGTTTTGCCTTCACCAAAATAAGCACGAGTCGGATATTATTTGCAATTTAACCAGTAATTGCAAATATTGTCCGAAAAACGTCCAGTCTAGATAGAATTGATTATCGTGTATTTGACATTATTTGTAATTCATCCAATAATTGCAAATATTGTCCGAAAGACGTCTAGTCTCTATAAATGTAGGTATAGCTCGTCGATTATTGCCTATCGGAACTTATTTGTAATTTATCCAGCAATTGCAAAGAAAAAGTCTCTATACACGTATTCGCTCCGATCGCAACAGCACTAGCGCCAAAGGTGACAATTTTAAGAACTTCGTGACCAGTTACGTTATTATTTAGCATTTATTTGTATATATATATATATATATATATATATATATATATATATATATATATATACATGTATTTTGCTAATTAAAAATGTAATTTATTATTTTGCATTAAATAATAAAGTGCATAAATTGAGAATGGAGTCAAGTCAAAAATATAGGCTAAATCTTGCTTATGTATAACTTTAGGACGAAATAAACTCGAAAATCGTTTCCAGCACGTCGATTTCCTTAAGGTAACAAAAAAAATCACAAAGAAAATTAAAAAAAAAAAATTCAACAAAAATTCAACAAAAAACATTTCGTTTGAAAAATATGCGTTTTTCGGTTTTTTTCGATTTTCTCAAGAACGGTAAAAAGCAGCGAAATCATTTTCGGCACACAGAAACTACATTACAAGACGAACAGCCTACGTGTAAATTGTCCGGAAAGGAATACAATAATTCGTCGAAAATACAATAATTCGTCGACATATTTCAAACTGAAATTTACCCGATTATCGATTTGCTAAGTAGATGTCTCGGAAACGGTTGCAGAAAATCAAAAACAGTTTACGGCATTGTTTTCAGAAGGTCATTTTCCTATTAATACACTAAGATTATCCGCGGGAAATTCACGACTTTCCGAGATCTCTATTCGAGCGTCGAAATTTCTTAAAAATTTCTTCAATTCTTGCAGGCGATAGTGAACGGAAAGAGCAAGCGAAATATAATTTGCATATCTGTAGTCAGCAGCAAAAATGCTTGCAGAAACGTTTTTAAATTTTGCTGTAACTACAAAATTACGATTTTGACAAAATCGAATTTCTCGCAATTCGTCGTTTCCGCGGTCTAGACCAGGGGTCCGCAAAGTATGGCTCGCGAGCCACATGTGGCTCTTTTGGTGTGACCTTATGGCTCTTCAGAAATATATAGAGCATAAAAAAAATTATAAAAAAAGAAACAGAACTTTTCGGAAGTCTTACAATCGCCGCCGCCAAGTTCATAACTGTCACACAGTCACAGCGCGAAACTCGGTAGTTTCTTCAAGTCAGTGCATAGTTAAAAATTGTGCTTTTATGAACATAAAAACTCTAAATTCCTCTCAAAATATAAGCAGCCGATCGACATCGTGAATTCAAAACTGAATGGGTAACTGAATCGTCTGGGTTTGTACCTAATGCAGCTGGTTTTTCAACTTGTCCTATTTGCCATTAAAAACTAGCAAAGAACAAAGAGTCTAATGTCGAGAGACATTTCGAAAATAAACACAGGTGATAAGTAAGAAAGAGAGCAATTGAAGAGATCTTCAGAAAAATTTGAAAAATACCTTTTTTTCTGTTGTTCCTCTTTTAACTGTTGGATGCAGTCTGCAAATAATGCTAACTTGGCAAACTTTGTGGTGAGTCACGAAATCATCAAAAACGGAAAACCATTTATAAAAAAAAAAATATATGTATTTACCATCAGCGCTGATGGTGAATACATAAAAAAATGTTTTATAAATGTGACTGACCGACTTTTTCACAATTTTAACAAAAAAGATTTTATGAATAAAATCAAAAGCTTACAATTGTCTGACAAAACTGTAACAGACGGGACAAAAAAATATCGCCAAATGTTCTGGAAAATTTTAAATGTATGCGAGCAACAAGTCGAGGACGTTAAATTAGCATCAGCCATATCAATAGCAGCCGATGAATCTTGTGACATACGGATACTGCGCAAGTTGTCCTCTTTGCTCGCTATATTTCATCAGATGGTCCCAAAGAAGAACTCCTGGGATTATTGCCACTCAAGGGTCAGACACGAGGAGAAGATGTTGAAAATGCAGTGACCGAATGTCTGAATAAAACTCACATCCCACTTGCTAAAATAGTGTCAATTGCAACAGATGGAGTTGAAAGTATGGTGGGTTATTGTGTGGGTCGGCTCTCGTGGTCTAGGGTTAGAGGTCTCAAATCTGGAGGTCCCGAGTTCTATTCCGAGTGTCGAGCGCATTTTTACCAGAAGACAATCGTGTGATTAATTAGAGCAGATTTATAAAAACATCTAGGTTTTTGGGCCTATAAGAGAAAAATGTAGGCAAAATACAGTAGGCCAGTAAGGTTTAAAAACCCGGTACATTGGATCCCAAAACTTAAAATGGTAGGTAATAAAAAATAATTTCTATTACTCATGCAGGATTAGTACTATCTTGGCGCCCGTTTTTTTGTGACAAATGATTTTTTTTCTTTATTACCACCTAACTTGGGTAACGCACGCAAATATTCAATAAAAGTCGCTAAGTTACATTAACCCCTTCGTCGCCACAAATTCGACTATCACCCCACTTTTCGTCATTTTTACTTAAAATGTTTGGAAAACGCGAAAAACTTACTTTTCCTTAGAAAATATTCGTCATTTTTGGACGCCTAAATGACGCGATCCGGAAGTCTTATCGAAAATCGCCGTACGTGGGATCGTTTGTCTTTGGCTACAAGAATCTGATGCACGGCTGCCACCGGGCGGCGGACACCGCCGCAGGCGGCGTTTTACTCGGGGAAACCGGAATTGCAGAAAAATATTAATAACTTCGCTGACAAAAGTTGCGCAGCGATGAGAATGGTGTCGGAGGACGCGCCTCAAAGCTTTCTACCGGAATCATTTCGTGAATTTCATTTTTCCTCGGCATTTTTTTGACCTCCGTAAAAGTGGTAATTTTTGTAATGCAAACTTTAGGTGTGCGTGTGGGGAAGCGTTCGGCCTAAATTACCAGGTCTCGACGGAATTGCAAATTTCTATCAATTCTGAGACGACTGACGTGTGGCGTTTCACCAATTTCAGCTGGGGTACCGCAACACGATGGTTTTTAAAAAGGCTTACATTAGGCTTTTTTATGCGGCAGATCTTCGGTGTTTTAACCGCGCGTCTTCGGTGTTTTAACTGCAAATGTCCGTCCGCACGTTGCGAAGCCGCAGGTTTCGTCCTCCGTCCTGTCGCGCCCCTCCGGAGGGTAAAACCCCACCGAAAATCGAGGTTTTTGCAAACGGGCCGAAGGAAGCGGAGGCTACAGCGCAAAATGGGATTGCACCTTTTTCTCGTGTAGAACCAAGAGCTACGTCGAGCGGTGCCATTTTCGCGATTCAACTCCCCTAAGTTCGAACGCACCAGATCGAAACCTAAATTCACGAATTTTTTAACCTTTGAGGCGCATTTTTGTCGCATCTCAACAATTCTTCCGGATCTTTTGACTGCCGCCGTGCCACGTTAGAGCCCTCGCTCGCCGTCCTGCGACGTCCCGTTCACCTGGTGCAAGAGAAAATGCAACTTTTTTTGCAGATTTTGCATTTATTTTGCCATTTATTATCACTTCCACGGACGCCCTACGCTTATTTACAGGGCTCCAGGTCGCCGGTAGGATTCGTTCTCTTCAGAACACATGCCCGCAACTATTCCGGCAATACTTTTTAAACTGCGAATTTTTGCGAATCTGCGGCAGTTTAAAGAGGAGAGCAAAAAGTGCAAAAAGTGAAAAAAATCAGAGGCGTTTTGCGGTGGTACCTAGAACGTCCGAATATATTGACGGATCGGAACGGGACCGGCGCCGTTCGATCGGGCATAGAACCTATTAGTTTGTTTGGGAGTTTAATCCCGATTGCTTTGAAGATGGCGTTGCGACGCTATAAAAACGGAAAATGTCAGGACGTCCAGGAAAACTCCCACAGAATCGCCAACTAACGCTCTGCGGGAACGGTTTCGCGGGAATCCGGCAGAAAATTAAACGTTTTATTTTTAGAGTAAGCGGCATCTCACTGCGGCGTTCCGTCGCGGCGAATCGTCGCGACGCCCGCCGAAACTCATCGCATTGCAGGAAACAAATGACGAAAGTAAAACGTCTATATTTTTGCAGTCGCCCGGTGAATGTTCTGGATTTTTCAGTGTATTGTAGAATGGTGTTTTGGCTTTCCGCACTAATAATTGTACGTCGCGGAATCGCGCCGTGACGCCCACTTATGACTGTTAATCTGCTCAGAGAAAAACTTGAATGTCGAATTGGGGCACCAGGATGTCGCGTTTTTTTGAAATCCCAAGTTGACCGGCACGTGGGCCCCGCCGAGCCGCGCATTTTGGTACCGGCGCTGCGTAACTGCGATCACGGAGTCGCTCGCCACAGCTCGAAACGTATCGGCTCTCCTTCGCTGGAAGGTGCGGTCAGTCTGACCGCTGCAGTTTCTCAACGTATCTCAGCATTTTTTGACGAAGTTCTTTAGATTGAACCTATGGCTGTGCAGCAGTGTCACCGGCGCCGCCGCCGGGCGCCGCGGCACCGAGTTATGGAGGAGCAAAGGATTACAGAGAAGCGCTATTTTCCGCTTTTGATCAATAGGTGATCAATGTGAAAGGGGGAAAACATAACTACCGGAATTTTGGCGCTGGTGCTTTATAAATATTGGCGCTGTGTTTTATTCCTTAAAATTGTCATGGCAGTGAAAGGGTTAAAAAAAATTAATAAACAAAATAAACACAATCAAAACTTCAATATTAAAAAAGTGACGTAAAAGTGACTTGAAAGATTTTCTTTCATTACAAAATAAAAATAGAAAATAAAGAAAACATTTAAAAATTATTCTAAATGGTGATACCGGAGACTGATGAGAGTTCTTATGACGAATCCACACCACCAGAGACAATTGAAAAAGCGAATAAAACGAAGCGAAAATAAAGTATTGAACGAATCACCTCTCAATTCGTTCGTGAGCCCAATTTCGCTCTCGTGGGCAATTGACAACTTACTGCCCTAGTTGCGTAATATACTATTGTCACAATTTTAAAAGAAAAAAATTATCATGACGTGTTACCTTTCCATTGCACAATTCACCAGGAAGCACTTTGCACACAAACATTTCCAGAAGATATGGACAAAGTTATGGATTTGGTAGTCAAGGCCACAAATAATATTATTGCAAAGGCAGCTAATAGACCTTTTTACGGTTAGTTAAGCGCATCCGCCAAGTTTTAAAGGCGGGCAACTAATAAGGTTATACGTCAAAAACTTCGGGCAAAACGAAGGTCTTCCAGAAGGCCATCGCCGTTTATGAAGAAAATAAAAAAATATGACTTTATGGAAAAAAATATAGGTGGCTCTTGATTCGGTTTGAAATCATTTTAAATAAAAAAATGGCTCTTAAGTTTATAGAGTTTGCCGACCTCTGGTCTAGACTCCCCGTGCCAATGGTATTTTTTAACTGAAATCTTCCTAGGGAATATTATATTTATATTCCGACTAATTTTGGGACGCTGAATGGATTGGTGAAGACTAGAAGTCTCTGTGATAAGCGGTTCAAGGGTTAGGGCAGCGTGAAATCTACTGGAAATGTGAGATATATATTGTATATTTTTTGAAATTAATTATGTTTTGTTTTTGCCTGTTGTTTTTACCCACTATTATTGGAGACGAAGTTGTCTTTTTGGCTACGGGTGGCGCTAAGCGCGGTTATGCACGGAGCAAATAGCTTATCGATTATCGTATATCGGACATTATTTGCCGTTCATCCAGTAATTGCAAATATTATCCGAAACACGTCTATAGATGTATACATTACGTCTATAGATGTATACATAACGTCTATAGATGTATACATTAGATAGATTATAGACCCTTACTTACTTTGATGCAAAAAATCCAAAGATATGAAAGTCTTGCGTTTCCAATTTGATTGCCACCCCTGGTCTAAACCACCTAAATCTTACCAAGAACCAAAGGACCCTTTCAAACCAAACAGGTTCTCACAATCAAACAAATCTACAGATTCTTAATCCTCACAAACCACTTCTAACTTCATAAAAGTATTTAACTTCAAAGCTTCAATTATCTATTCCAGTCTAATCTCATCACTGCAAGAAACTGTTGCATCCAGGATATATCTCCGAGCTGAAACTTATTTAGTGCAAATCGCCTTGCACGATTCAGTGCACTAGGTCAGGGTTTATCTTTGTGCATTTTAGTACGGCAATTACATTTGATGTTTGCATCACGTGAGCAAGCACCGTATTAATCGAGAATTACGAAAATAAGTTCAACGTAGTTGGATTGAACTTCTTTGTTAGTTGTCTGTAACATCCATTGAACATATGTTAATAACTATCATAGAAAGGTATTCAATGCATTTATATTAGTTTAGTAAAGTTTCGATTAGCCCATGCACTAATTTATTTGTGTACTACAGCTTAGTATAGATTCTAGACTAAGCTTCAATTCTTTAAACTTTATTATAAACTTTAAATATAAATAATATAAACTTTACTATAGATGCTTTAAACTTTACTATTGAATACATTTGTATGATAGCATTGAATACATTTGTATGATAAGTATTAACGTATCTCCTAATCTAGAATCTAGACTAAGACTGTAGTATAATAAATGAATGTAGACTATTTAATCATGAATGTCTAGATTTACATATCTAGTCTAATCTGTCTAGTCTAGTCTATCTAGACTTGTCGGTCTGCATTATTTGCATGCAAGTCTAAAAACACAAAGTAAAGTAAATGCAAAATTGAAACAAAGTCTATTGTTCTACATCTAGTTTCAGAAAACAATAAGTGTTCAAGGCGTGCACGTTCAGAAGGAAAACAATACATTATTTAATAGAAAACATTCTAAATTTTGCCAGCAGCATCGTTCAATTAATTCCGTTATCTGCTGCGTTTCGGATGTCTCAATTTCCAAGCGCAATAAACTAAAAATACTAACTTTGTGCTTACTTAAAATGAAAACTGCTGTTTATTGCTGCTGTTAAAATATTTACCAACTTTACGTAACACAATATATATGTATATATGTATATATGTATATATGTATATATGTATATATGTATATATGTATATATATATATATATATATATATATATATATATATATATATAATATAGGATTAGATAAGACCCCTCAAGATCTGATAATATTATGCAGATCAGATAAGATCAGGTAGAGACGAGACAACTCAGACAAGATTAGATAAGACTAGATAATACCAGACAAGACTTGGCTGGAGCCGCGAAGAACAGAAAAGGTTAGACAAGAGCAGACAAGACCAGGAAAAACCAGACAAGACCCGATGAGACCGGACAAGACAAGACAAGACCTAACAAGGCCAGACAAAACAGGGCAAGACCAGGCAAAACTAAATATGACCAGACAAGACACGAGAAGACCAGACAGGGACACACAAGATCAGAACAGACGAGGCCAGACAACACCAGACAAGACCAGTCAAGACCAGACCAAAGCAGACAGGACCAGACAAGACTAGACAAAACGAGACTGGACAAGACCTGGCCAGACAAGAGGAAACCAGACTAGATCAAACAGACCAGACGAGACAGAACAAGACTAGACAAAACCCGACAAGACAAGACAATACGAGACAACACCAGACTAGAGTCTGGTCATACAGTCAATGAGTCATACAGTCTGTCTCGAGAAGTGGAGGCGAGCGGATGTGGATGTCTGTAGAGTGCAAGTCTTGAGGTTTTTCCTCCTATATGGTGCAATATAAGAGTTTCTAGAAGTAGACTAGGAATTTTCTTTTTCATTTATATCTTGAGCTTGATTATTAAAATATATTTAGTTAAAACCCATGCAAGCTCATTGCCGTTAATTGTCTTATGAACCGAGAACCTTTTGACATAAAGCTTGGTGAGTTTTTAAACATAGATTAAGCTAATTAACTATAAAAGGTTGAGACTGTGCAAATTCTACGCTAGACGAAACCAGACAAGACCAAAAACGAGCACACAAGTCCAGACAAGATCTAGACCAGACGAGACCATGTCTGTCTAGTCTTGTTTATCTAGTCTTGTCTGTCTAGTCTATCTAGTCTTGTCGGTCTCGTCTTGTCTGTTTAGTCTTGTCTGTCTAGTCTTATCTGTCTAGTCTTACTTACTTAGTCCTTCAAGAGGTGAATGCCTACTAGGTGGCCGTTTTAAGCCGGCTCCACACACTGGCTCACACAGCCAGGCCAATGTGTGTTCCAACATTTGCTGTTCTTTCACACACCACAAGTGGGCGTCTACATATTGGCTCACAAGTGCCAAGTTCTCAGTTCACAAGTAACATGTCTGGTGATCTTGATCTTGGACTAGTGGTTGCTGCCTTTTATATAGCATCTGCTGCATACAGTGTACAACTATTAAGTAGTAAACCCTGTAGAAAAAATTCACAGAAACCGAAACAAGTAAGTAATAATAATATTCTGTTCAGAAAAAATTTTCAAGATTTTAATTACTTTTAATTTTACAAAAGTTAAATTAAATATAGGTACTTACTCTGTTGAAAAATGTGTTAATTATATGTTCATTATATGAAATGGTTTGTTGTTTATTTAGATATGACGCAAGACAGATATTGGGAGATTTGATTCGAGAGCCGCCTGGAGAATTTGAAAATTGTTGCCGAATGTCGTCAACTGATTTTGAATATCTGCTAAGACTAATTGGACCGTCAATTAGCAAGCAAGATACTCGTTGGAGGGAAGCTATACCAATAAAAGTTCGACTTGTTGTGACAATTAGATTTCTAGCCAAGGGAGATAGTTACAAGAGCCTACATTACAATACACTACAAACTTCCCTACATGGCTTCAATTGGTACTCATTAGAGACTCTTTTTTGTTTTTTAGCCCAGATACTGAGCATTTTCCCAAGCATCAGCCACTGAATTTCTGTTTTTGTGTTGACGGTTGGTAGGATCCCAAACAACAATATCTGTTTGGTATAGTTCTAAGAACTCTAAAACTTGTTCATTAGTCCAAGACATAATTTTAATTTTCCATAAAAACTAAATTATTTTAAATTATAATAAATTGTTTTATTTATTTAAATAAAGGTTAATTAATTTGCAAAATAAATGACAATCACAGACAGGACAAAATCTGATAACATAACTTATAACAAGGTGATAATAAATATATGGCCAATGAAAGCACTAGAAGAAAGAAAAGGCGTTTCAAAACTACAATTGTAACAAATCATTAGAAACACAGAGAAAAAATTTCGAAGTTCGCAAGCATGTAGACAAAATAAACGGAAATACATAAACGACCAACTGAAGTCAATCGAAGACAACTTCAAAAATTACAACACACACGATTTCTACAAAAACTTTGCGAACCAAATTAAAGGGTATTCCCCACAGAACCTTTGCTTTCGAAAGCAAGGTGGTAAACTAGTCTTGACAAATAAGGAAAATTGCAAAGAATTAGCTACATATTTTTCACAGCTTTTAAATTGTCCAGAACCCAAAGAGAGATTCCAGAAAGTACAATCAGAAATCACACCGGAAAATTCGTCACCACCAACGCAAGAAGAAATTTATTCAAGCATCAAGACACTTAAAAACAACAAAGCATTAGGGGAGGACGGGATTGTTGCTGAACTTCTGAAATATTTAGGCCCAAATTCACTCAAAGAAATTACACAAATAATTAAAAACATTTGGCAAACCGAAAAGCTCCCGGATGACTGGAAGATTGCTCTAATCCATCCACTACATAAAAAAGGGAGCAAGTTAGATGTAAACAACTATAGAGGTATCCCTCTTTTATCTGTCACCTACAAAATACTATCAGCCCTCTTGAGTAGAACACAAAAGCAATTAGAACCCACACTATCAGAATACCAAGCAGGATTCAGACCAAACAGGTTCTGCCCAGAACAAATTATCAACCTCAAAACCATACTCAAATTACGAGCCCTCAGACAAAAGCCGACAATATGCACATTTGTAGACTTCAAAAAGGCATACGATAGACAGGCATACATTCGATAGACAGATCGTCACTATTCCAAATTCTAGAAGAGAGAGGACTAGATCCGAAAACCCTAAAACTCATAAAACAAACACTCACTGGCACAAAATCTAAAGTGAAATTTATGGGGGAAATTTCAGAACCCTTTGACATTCCAACAGGTGTGAGACAAGGTGATGGACTCTCTCCTATTTTTTCAATGTAGTGCTAGACAAGGTTATGGAAGAATGGGAGAAGGAACTCAAGAAATGTGAGTCTTGGAAACCGATTCGACTGGGCTTTCCCAAAAACAACCTCTACGTACCATACCTCGCTTTTGCGGATGATCTGGCGATACTAACAGAGGATGAGGAGACTGCTGTCAAACAGCTTGAGATACTTAAGGAATGTGCAGAAAAGGTGGGACTGCAGATCTCATTTGAGAAAACTAAATTCTTTTGTTCAAAAACCGATGTCGCGAGCTTGAGAACAAATTACTGTAAAATCGACAAAGTTCCGTACTTTAAATACCTCAGAGAAATCATCGAACCGACAGGCATTGAGAAGATCTCACAGCAAAACCGTCTTCAAAAAATCAAGAAGACATTATGGTTAGTCCAAGACATCTATAATAAAAAATTACAACACGGCATTACAACACGGTTATAAAACCAACGTCCTTTACGTAAGCGAACCATTGATACTTTAGAGAAAACAAGAACTAGAAAAAATCAAAAAGGAAGAGAGGAAGATCATCAGAAAAATCCTAGGACCAAGAAATACCCAATACGGCTATAGTCTACAATCAATCAAAACAACAGAAAAGAATGAAAGAAGAACGAATGAAATTCTTTGGACATCTAACGAGACTACCAGCAAATCGACTGTCAAAAAGGATATTAGATTATGTTAGCTCACTAAAGAATTTGACACCTTGGTTAGACGAACTTCGAAAGGACATCAGAAATGCAAACATATGTACAACAGATATTTTAGAAAGAGACACCTTCAGACACAAAGTAGACAAATGGGAAGTTACATTAGAGCAACCAAAGCAGTACAGACCAAAGTGGTCGGAAGAACGGAAACAAGCCTTTTCGGAAAGAATGAAAGCTTATTGGGGAAACAAGAAGAACGCCAAGAAAAATTCATTGAGTTGTTTGCTTAACGTCTTCCATTATTGTGAGAATACGATAATAATAATAATATATGGCCAATGTGTGGAGGGAGAACTTGTCATGTGGTAGCATGCGTCAATTCCGTTGAAGCGGGACAGAAAACCGATAACCCTATGGCCAACCGCCAATGCATATGTCAACCTCCACCAGCCCATTCACAAGCGCTAACTTCTTCATCCACACATTGGCCATGTGACGTATGCCACATCACATGGCCAATGTGTGGAGCCAGCTTTAGCTACAAACAGGGTGATAAATATGAAAGCAAGGTGAGTAAAATGGAAGAAGAAAGAATAATAAAAGAGGTGTTTAGAAGGGTGTATCGGGAGGGTGAAAGAGCGAAGAAAGGGAATGCGTGAGGAATGAATAAATGGGAATTTTATGAAAGAGGAGGGATATTTGGCGAGGGACTAGAAAAACTTCAGAGGGAAAGTGCAAAATGGGTAGAAATGTTAGGAAAGAGATTAGTAGAGGTAGAATTACACTAAAGCCAGAGCAAAGTTGCTAATAGTAGGTTTTTTAAGGAATACGCAATGAATACGCAGGGAATAACCAAGTAGGGTGAAAATAACACTGCGGAACACGTTATCTTTTCGTACCCAGATTCCGCACAATGGAGAAACACAAACTCTGAACCTAGACTACAAACAAAATCACCTTACCTTAATAACCAAGAGCAGTTTGGGTCAATTAAAAAGACTAAAGAGTGATGGTGTACCTTCGACAATAATGCAAAAAAACTCACCAGATTAGACCACGACAGTCGGTTTAGTTAAAAGATCAAACTGATGTAAACTACGTCTTGGCATCAGTAGATTAAGAAACACAGCCAGCATAGTGTCGAGCTCGACGGAATGCAAAAGGTCACCGGATTGATTCCGGAATGTGCCAAGAATTTAAAAAAGCTTTATCGGAGGCGAAACGAGCTACATGGCAAAGAAAAAATGAATGTCTGGTCTGCCTTATGTCTATGCATAGGTAATGAAGAAGACGGCTGCTATGCCAAGATTAATGTCCAACGTGGGTGAGCTAAAAACAGTAAACGGAGGTTGCTGGGTTAAGTTGTCGAGTATACTATGAAGTACGGTGCTCAAATCTGGGCCTATGAACTTCTAAAAGAAAGTAACGCACAGAAACTTGTAGCTGGGAATTCCGAAGGCGGCATAACTCTTAGCTCTATGAACATATTGAGATGCTCTCTGACTGTGCGAGGAAAAGAAGGGTAGCTTTCGTTGGCCACGTTGCAAGATTGCCTCCAAACCGACTAACCAACCGTCTGTTCACCTTCTGGCAAAACAAGAAGGTTCGTACCACTTGGTTAACAGAAACCGAGAAGGATATTAAAGAACTCGGAATAACAGATCTCCCAAACAGACAGTCTGTGAGACGCACCCTGAAGGAAGTCCGTGGATTTCAGGAAAAAAACCCTAGGAAAGGTACCCCCTGAAGAGAGAAAGGAGACAGAAGAGAGAAAGGAGTTACACCGGCAGAAGATGCGACAATACTGGGCAAAGGTCAACGCCCAACAGTTGAACAAGCGTGGTCCAAAGTATGCCTATTCGAAAGAAAAAGAAGAATCATGTAGATTAGATATTTGAATATAGAGATGTTCTACTTCCTTGTTAATAGCGCTGCAAATGAACTCCTTTAGATCTGACGGCGATATGTCTTTTCTTTTTTGTTTTCTCATCTTTCGTTTTCTTTCTTTAAAATTAACAAATTCTGCATAAAATATATGATTGACAGTTGAAAGTTTTGTCCGTCTAGTCTTATCTGTCTAGTCTTGTTTGTCTAGTTTTATCTGTCTAGTCTTGCGTCTCTAGCCATGTCTGTTTAATTTTGTTTGTCTAGTCTTCTCTGTCTAATCTTGTCTGTCTAGTCTTGTCTGTCTAGTTTTGTATGTCTAGTCTTGTGTGTTTAGTATTGTCTGTTTAGTTTTGTCTGTCTAGTCTTGTCTGTCAGTCCTGTCAATCTAGTCTTGTAAAAAAGAAAGTAGTGCACACAAACTCGCAGATTTCCAACGGAACACACGCCCACCATGTGCGTAGCTCATACCGAACATTCTGGACAAGTCGTCATGGTTATTGTCAACATCCTGCCGATCGACCTAGTGATTAAAGAGCGGAAAAGGCTTCACGAGGCTGGCCACAACAGACTTGAAAAAAGACGAGTCCGAGAAAAACTGCTGAAAGAATGGCAGGAACGATGAACGACTCCAGCGAGAAGGGACAATGGACGAAACTCCTTATCCCAGATCTAACCATATGGGCAAACACAAAGAATATCTGTACAATCTGCACCGAGCATCTGACGATCTGTGCGTGTATTGTGGAGAACCACATAGTGTGAGCCATACTTTCTCTACTCTGTCTAGTCTGTTCTTTCTAATCTTGTCTATCGAGGATTTCTGCCGAGTAATTTATATGTAAACAATGAATGAATATTGTAATAAATAAGTAAATTACTGGTAATTGTATTACACATATTATACCAGTTTTTAATTCAAACAAAAATATCAATGGAACCCACAAACAATGGCAGAACAAAAAACGTTTTAATGGAAAACTTCTTTACCCAAGCACATACACGTCAACTTGTTTGTTATTCCCATTTTTTCACGTTAATATATATATATATATATATATATATATATATATATATATATGTATATATATATATATATATATTGCAACGTTAATTGATTATTCTTTCACTTTGTTGTTGTCGGTGTTTGTTTTTTTATTTTATATTTATTGTGTGACGGCGTCCTTTACAGTTGATCTAGTGCATTAGATTACGCGTCCGTAATTAAAACTGAAAACACGCATCCGAACGTAAAGTTCGCGAATGCTATACAGTGTCAGTTTATTCCGTCTCAATGCAAATCCGTTCCGTTTCAGAAATCCAATGAAATCCAAATCCAGAGAATCCACCAAATCCAAAATATAAATGCAAATCCCTTTTTTTACAACGGGCCAGTAACAAATTGAAAATGTTGTGCGGGTGGGTAGTTGTAGAGTAGCTGATTGCACTCAAACTATGTGTTTATTAACAAAATAAACCTATAATGGAAAATTATATAAACAAAGCAATCATGAATGGAAATAATATTGACAGAGATAATAATTATTTAATGAGAAATTTTGAAATGTAAAAATTTTGAAGGGCCGCTAGAAAAATTAAAGGGGACTGCTGATTGCTCATAACAGATCACTAAACACATTTCAATCTCGTCGTCGCTATAAAGCCGGGGATTGAACTTTCAAAAATTTTAAATAATAAACACAAATCGGTTCATTATGACAGAAATAACAATACATTTTTCCCCTCTTGTTTGTAATAAATTTTTTAGTTTTTATCGCTGATTTTATTTTTATTTCAACCTGATTTGATGCCAAAACTGGCTTAAATTTTCGTTTAATATTTGAAAATTTAGAAAAATGAACGTTAATATTCGTCTCCTTATTTTTCCTATGTTAGTCGGTGTAAGTTTTACCTAAAGATAACAAAAAGGGCATATGGAAGATTGAGAAATTCTTGTTAATTTCTTGAATTGTAATTGTGTTCTTGTGTGTAATTTTTTAATTTGCAATTTAATCAGATTGTATATTTCTTTGTATGGAGGACAATAAATGATTTAATAATAATAATATTTCGTCGGTGTATAAAAGTAACCAGGTCAAAAATTGGCAAAAATCACATGATAATTAGACATGGGCACTTTTAACTGGAGGTAACGGAGGTCTGTTTAGAGGAAGCAGAGGCGGATTCGGAAGTGACGAGCTTAACCTCCGCAGATTAACGGAGGCGTAGGTGGGGAAAAATCAATAACACTGGTCAACTCAAGCTTAGTTTCCTTTATTTTATTTTTTCTGTTATTGGGTATTTCTATGGCCCTGACTCTGAAAAAAAATACCTGGAGATTGCTAACAGCTTTACCTTTTGAAATATACAGTTTTATTATTTTGACAAAAAAATACAGAAAAATAATACATTATGCTAACAAAATTTCTATATAACACTAGCAAATGAACTTTTGTAAGATTTCCTTGAATGAACGACTTTAGGTAGATCTCGCTGCAAACTCCAGCAGTAGTCTGCCATCATAGGTGAGACCCACCGTCCCTGATAACGCTCTTCCATTGTCCGAAGCTTCTAATGAAATGTTTACCCTGCTCCTCACTAAAATCATCCAAATTTTGTGGAAATCGGTCTAAATGCGAGTACAGGAAGTGGATTTTTATGCTAATGTTGATACCTAGCTGATGTAGTATTGTTGGAAGTAAAGTATTGATGATACGCAGCTTTCACAAAGTCCGATTAGGTTTTCGATATTTTGCAAGTATATATTCACCACAAATGTAGCAAAAACAATCGGATTTAAAACAAACACAACATCTTCTTGACGAAGCCATATCGAAAAATACAACAAAATATATTTTAGTGTCCAATAAAAAGCGAAAATCTTAGTAAAAGTAGTAGCTATAACAAAAGCTGTTAGAGAAAAACTGTTGCCATATTTAAAAAATACGCGTCAATTTGAGATAGAAACAAAAAAAAATCACAGGAAACAATTTTTTATTTTTTTGTTAACCAGTGTCCCAACAAAGAAGTCTACAGTGAAATAGAGGAAATTACGTACCTCGTATTAAATATCCGTAAAAGGCGGGCACGGTATTATGGTCATCTCAAACAAATGAACGGAAATAGGCTGACAAACTCACAGACAAAATAACAGATTTTTCACTTTTTTGGCTCCAAACAAGAAACCACATTGCGCTGGTTTATAAATACCAAAGAAAACCTCAAAATACTGCATCTAAAACCATATGACGCCTTAGATAGAAATCTCTTCTGCAGAAAGAGCTAAGAGCCCTAAAACGAGGATAAACCAAGAATAACCAAAAGGAAGACAAGATACCACCTGGACAGCGGAGTGCAAGCAGGCTCATTCATAGATAATGAGGGAATTCTGGGCTCAGAAGAAAGCGACACAAACTGCCAAGTGTAACAAGACTTAACGTGGTCTTAGATAATAGTCCATAGGAGTGGGTGTAGTCCAGTTTTCGACCGATGGTCTGCTTGTCGATGTAGTCTGTATGTCGATGATTGTCGATGAGTTTTGTCTATCGTGTTTGAACGACCATCCACATGACTGTCATCTGCAATATGTGAGACTACGACTGCCCATTTGACGGGAAACGAATTAAATCGAATTCGTCAGGCGATTACCTGCGCTCGTTGCACTTGACGATCATATGAGTGGGTATATACCAGTTTTCGATCGATGGACTGTTTGTCGATGATTGTCGGTGAGTTTTGTCTATCGTGATTGAACGACCATCCACATGATTGTCATCTCCATTATGTGCCACTGCGACTGACCATTGGACGGGAATCGAATTAAATCGAGTCCGTTAGGCGATTGTCTTCGCTCGTTGCAGTTGACGATCATATGAATGGGTATAGTCCAGTTTTCGACCGATGGTCTGTTTGTCGATGTAGTCTGTATGTCGATGATTGTCGGTGAGTTTTATCTAACGTGTTTGAACCACCATCCACATGATTGTCATCTGCAATATGTGCTACTGCCCATTGGACGGGAATCGAATTAAATCGAGTCCGTCAGGCGATTGCCATCGCTCGTTGCAATTGACGATCATATGAGTGGGTGTAGTCCAGTTTCCGATGGATGGTCTGTTTGTCGATGATTGTCGGTGAGTTTCGTCTATCGTGTTTGAACGACCATCCCCATGATTGTCATCTGCAATATGTGCGACTGCCCATTGGACGGGAATCACCAAATAGGTTCACTACAATGAAGGATCTTCGTTTAATTGGAGTCTTTTATCTTTATTATATTCATTTATTAGTGATTTTATATTTTATATCATAAATTAGCTAGTGGATCAACTCATTTGTTGTTTCCTCTTCATCTCCACTGCTATTTTTCAGCATGTCAGCAAGACTTGAATATACATTTGTATTGGTGGTAAAATTTGGAAGATTCGATTCTACTCTGGCTCTTTTGGCTCTTCACCAATCCCATTTGCTGATTGCAATATCAATGTCATGATGGCATGATGTCAAAAAGTCATGCAAGCGTTACCAAGCGTAACAGTTCGTACTGGTCTTATTCTTTCATTATTTCATTAAAAAACTTTAATTTATACCTTCGGTCCATGTGTAGCAAGCGAATACAGTAGCAAGCGAATACAGTGTATTGCTTGGAAGGTCACAGAATCTGGAGTTGATGTCTTCGATTAGTTTTTGAATAATGTTTTTAAACCCAACACACAGTTGTAGTTGGTGGACTGTTCAACTCACATCAGGCATATTCGACAAATGCATTGCTCCGACCATATTTGATCAACCATCCCTAAAAAGCAATGCAAATGTTCGTCCTGGATGTTCCAATCCCACAGCATCATCTTGAAATGGTCACATATTGTATCACCGGTATGGCGACCATGAAGTGAGCAACATTTTAAAACAATTTGTCTACGGGCGACGTCTTCAGAAATGCCATGTGCCGTTAGGCTCAAAAGTGACAGATTAGCACTTGGCTCAGACCAAATATCCGTGGTGAATGACAATTTTAGAAATACTTTAAGCATTTGTCAAAATTTCTTTTACTAATTCAGTTAGCCATTTTCAGTAAAAGATTGACGCCTATTTGATAATTTGGCAAAGCAGTTTGCATTGCGCGACGAAAACCAATGCCCTCGATAAAATGGAACGGCAGATTTTGTAATGCAATCATTTCTCCGATCATATCGTCCATTTGTTTTGCTTTGGGGTGTGATGTATCTCACATTTGATTTTTTTTTAATATTCTTCCATGGACCGTTTATTCTATTGTGATACCGGAGACTGATGAGAGTTCTTATGACAAATCCACACGACCGGAGATAATTGAAAAAGTAAAATCCTCGTTTTAAATTCTATTTTTTTATGGCCCCTGGACGCCAAACTTGTAAGATACGTCCCCTCGCATGAAGAATCAAAAATATTATCTGTAAACTCGTGCGGTATTGGCGGCACAGTGCTGGATTTACCAGCAGGCTGAGTAGGCTGGAGCCTAGGGCGGCAGATTTTAGGGGCGGCAAATTTGGGGCCAGAATTTTTTATATGTCAAATGTCAAATGTGAAAAGATTCATATTTATATACCTTAATGTAAATGTTATTAGGTCCACACAAACAATTCAACATTAATATGTTTCAACACTTATTGTTAAAAAATTTGTTGCTACAATTTGCGTAATCGCGTTTGGTCCGAGGCAGAGGCGACAGCGTCGGGCAGTTATGGGCATACGCCGCGTAGTGGCATTGAGTTAGAGATAGATGGATATAAAGCGGCGATACAAACGAAAAAGCCGCCGGAAAGAAAAGCCGCCTGTGTTGATTGAGTCCTTCAATTTCTTATAGTATTAATTTGTTTTCGGGTGTGTGCTATATAGAGAAAAATGAAAATTTTGAAGATCCGCATAAGAGAAATTATTGTAAGATTTTGGAACTGTTAGCTGAATTCGCTTCATTTTTAGCGAGTCATTTTGAACGATTTGGGAACAAAGGATCTGTGTATAGCCGTTTTGCTGCTTGTAATAGTGTAACTGAAGTTACCCGATCCAATTTCAACGTTTCTCGTTTTTATTCAATCTTACAAAATTCTTCTTGGGGGGCTTGGACTTGAGTAAAGTATAGGCGCATCTGCCATGCTGCGTTCTGATTCTATTTAGCGTGCATCAGGTTTTCCTTGGTAAGTCGAAGCCTGGTCGTGAGTTAGTAATGCATGGCATATCACTGTTTTGTTTCGACGTCCATTACTGATACCAAGGGTCCGTGAAGCTCCATTCGTCTTCTTTTGCGTTTAGTGCGGTCTTGGTTTGTGGTTTTCTAGATCGGAGGCGGTTGTGGTTAGCGTCCTGGATGTCTGTATGGATCGGTTGTTCTCTGTTGTCCAGTATCTTGTTAAACGCTCTGTACAGAGCATTTATGCGGCGCAGGCTTGGGGATGTGACTCAGTACTGGAAGCCATTCTGTAGGAGTCGATTTAATAGCCAGCAATCATCCTTATTGTATTGTTGAGCTGTGCGTCTATTTTTTGGACGGGTGGGCTGTTGAGCCATACCGGAGCACAGTACTCTGCAGCTGAGTAGAGGAGGCCCAGGGCTGATCTCACTGGTTTTCGGCTTCAACGCGCGATTTGAATAAGAATATCAACTACAAAGCTCAATAACAATTTCGTTATAGCGACCTGACAAGTTGATACATTTATCACGTTACATAACCTACTCACTTTCCCGCTACACAAGCACAATTCTGACCATTTGATGCGTAAGCCTCAATCGCGCGGCGAGGATCCTCAAAGCGTCGTTTTTTGCGCGTTGATGTAACGTAAACAAACCTCCGTTATAACTTCGCAACAAAAAAAAAGACGGTGGCGGAAGCGGAGACGGAGGTATTTCTTATCGGAAATTCCGCACTTGCGAAGGCGGAGTAGAAGCTCTGTTACAACACTACTTTTAACTACAGAGATTTTGATCTAGAAGATTTGGTTATTATTAGCTACGTACATTGGCTTGAACTATTTTTTCCATCAAGGTAGCAGGCGTTAAAATGACTTGGACAGATTATCCCATTTTCGCCAATTTTTAACTCGGTCACTTTTGTCAGTACAACCACGTTATATTTCGTGGATGCACTGCCAAAATTGGCTAAGTCAAAAATTGGCAAACATAACTAGACATGGACACTTTGAACTATAAAGAGTTTGATCTAAAACAGGGATCCCCAACCTTTTAGAACGCAAGAGCACATTCTAGAAAGCCGGTCGGGCGGCGGGCATCTTATACTTTTCAAGAAGTCCTCATCTGATGATACATTGGATTTTAGGAAAATGTCGTTTTGAAGGTCCAACATTTCGAGCTCCAGTTCTTCTGTCCTTACTTGAATAAGTTTTGCAATATATGCTATTTTGGTTACGTTTACTTGCGGCGGGCACGCGTAAAACGGTCGGCGGGCGCCACGATGCTCGCGGGCATAGGGTTAGGGACCACTGATCGAAAAGATTTGGTCACGATTTGGTCACATTTTGGTCATTTGGGCATTTTGGACCATGTAGGAAGGTTCTGATTAGAGATTTAATTATTAAAATATAAAGATTATGATTTAGGGATTAAGGTTTTTTTATGCAGGTGTTAAAACGACTTGGACACATTATTTCATTTTCGCCAATTTTTGACTTGGTCACTTATGGCAGTACACCCACGATTGAAATGCATTGGAAACACAGCGGTAATTTCTCACCAAGGAACGGTAACACTGTATACTTTTCCGGGCATCCAACCGACTCAATGCACGGGGTGGCTATACTGATTCCAAAACAAATGCAAACAAGTATTCTAGGTTACAATCCCATCAGTTCCAGTATAATGACCATTAGGATTAATGCGAAACCGTGTATCTTGAACATTATTCAAGTGTATGTTCCTACAAAAGCGAGAAGCGAAGGCGAAATAACAGAGTCCTACGAACAACTTGAGACAACTCTGCAGGACATACCGAAAAGGGAAATGGCAATCATCCAAGGCGACTTCAACGCAAAAATCGGACAAACCGAAGAAGATGAACATCTATAAAATGATCGGACGACATGGACAAGGAAACAGGAACGAGGCCGGACAAAAACTTGCCGAATTCTGTATCGAAAAAGGGATTGCAATCCGGTGTCATTTTCAATCCGGTCGGATCCGGCCGGATCGATGGAAATTCGGTTGATCCGATCACGATAATATTTCTTTTCGTTCTAAAATGGACTGTTTCCAGGGTAATCAACGGAGTGTATATAGTTTACACACACACACACTCACACAAATTTACAATTGAACCGGTTATTTCGAAAAGGGCACGAGTCACACTTTCTTGAAATATCACTTTTTTACGCGATTCTATTCATTGAAGCGTTTTACATATTCCATGCGAAAAGAGTACAGTGGGATAGAGTGTGTGTATGTTTTTTATTTAACAACCTCTATATTCAGTTTCTTCAGCATCAATGACGTTTTTAACAAAAAACATATTTTTGTTGATTCTGAGAAGTTTTAATTCATGGACTTATGCCCTTTTCGAAATGACGGGTTCAATTAGACAAACAATTAAAAATCTGGTACAGTGTAGGTAACTAGACATCAAGATGAATCTGTCTAATGAATGGCACAATTATCACAATAATCAGTTTATAACTATTTAATATAATCAACTTACTATAAATACTGTATTTGCCGGTGTATAAGCCGCATCCTAAAATTTAACTCTTTGTGCACCTATTACGCGGACCTATATTTTAGAGGCATTTTTTTTGCAAAAAAGGTGCGTGTTATACACCGGCAAATACGGTAATTATTTCTTATTACTCATGAGTTAAAAGTACTATCTTGGCGCACGTTTTTTAGTGGGACAAATGCCATTTTTTGATTACCACATAACATGGGTAACGCACGCAAATATTCAATATTGCTAAGTTACATTAAAAAAAAAATGCATGAGTCCTCTCGAAAAAATGTCCTCTCGCATGAGTAATAAAAAATATTATCTGCAACACGGGCGGTAAGTTGTCAATTGCCCTCACGAGCAAATGTGCGCACTTACTTCGTTCGTGCGCCCAATTTCGCTATTTTGAACAAGTTACAACTTACAAAAAACCTAGTTGCAAAACATACTATTAAGTATACATTATTTACCCCAAAATCAAGTTTTGTTTTGAAACAACCATATGGCACCATGCGCACCACGCATTTAAAGTACCTACTCATGCAACAGCGCGATTATTTACCAAAAATTATCATCACCGGATGCGGTGACTTGATCCGGTATATAGGTACCGGATCCGGTCAACGTTTAGGGATGCTGGCTCCGCCGGATTAACGGATCCGTTTTTTCGGAAAACAACCTGACCATTACGAACAGCATGTTTCTGCTGCACCAAAGGCGCCGATATACGTGGATTTCTCCAAGCGCTACATTAATCAAATTTTACACACATTAAACAAACACGAACGAAACACGCGATCTATTCCAAAGAATCAAAGAAATCTCGACGGAGTTCAAACCAAGAACGAGGAAAATAGAAAACAAGGATGGGAAAGTCATAACCAACATCGACGACTTAGTTGAGGTATGGCGACCGTACTGTGAAGACCTCTACGCGGATGAAGGTCATCGTCAGGGAACAGTTAGTCTGCCACCCATCAGAGAAGTAGAGCAGGAAGCTAACATCTTAAAAGTTGAAGCTGAGCAATCCATCAACATGCTCAAGAACAAAAAGTTCAGGGGAAGATAGATATTAGTGGATAAATGCTAAAACAGCTGTCCCCAAAAGGCATCCAACTCTTGTGGGCAAGCTGCAACAAGATATGGCACTCAGGGCAATGGCCAACTGACTGGAATACATCTATCTTCATTCCGCTGCACAAAAAAGAATCAAGCCAAAAATGCAGTAATTACAGAACGATCGCATTCATCTCCCACCCATGCAAGGTCATGCTCAGAGTTCTGCTAGAATGACTCAGAAGCTTCTTTGACCGACAAATTCCACAGGAACTAGCTGCATTCGTGGCTGGTAAAGGCACTCGAGAGCAGATCATGAATGCACGGCAAATTATTGAAAAAGCCAGAGAATTTGCAATGCCCACTTATCTATGCTTCCTCAACTACAGCAAAGCGTTTGACTGTGGAAACTGGCACCAATTATGGAATGCCCTCTTAGACATAGGAACCCCTCCTGACCTTGTCATTCTGCTAAAAACTTTTTAAGATAACAGCAAAGGAATCATCAAAATCGAGGAAAGAAAATCAAGACCCATTAGGATAGGACGAGGAGCTCTTATTACCCTTACTATTCAACATATACGATGAGTTTACACTAAGAGGATCTCTGGAGAACTGGGAAGGCGGAATAGTCATTGGCGTAGGAAAATAAACAACTTATGGTTTGCCGACGATACCACAATTATCGCACAGAACGAAGAAGAAATGACCGAACTCCTGGAAAGAGTCGAGAGAGAATGGTCAAAATTCGGACTCTAAGTCGCCAAAATTTTAGTTCTCTAAATCGCCAAAAAACAAAACGAATGGTAGAAGATCGTGGCAATAGGACAGAAAATCCACCCAATATAATGAACGTAGAAAACATCGATAACACAATTTATCTAGGCTCCTGCATAAATAGTGACGAAATTAGAAGACGCATAACTCTTGCGAAAACCGCCAAGACGAAACTAACCAAAGTATGGAAAGACGACCACATCACGAAAGAAACAAAACTAAGGCTCGTCAACACACTGGTGTTTCCAATTGCACTATACGGAGCCGAGGCATGGACTCTGAAAGCCGTAGATCGGCAGAAAATAGACGCTTTCGAGATGTAGACGTGGAGAAGGCTACTAAGGATCCCTTGGACAGCGCATAGAACTAATGTATCTATACTAAAAGAACTCCAAATTGACAGAAGACTATCAACCGTATGGGAAGAGATTGTCGCATAGGCTCTCCTACCCAATTCCGACTCTGACCTCCACGTGGTGAACCTGAGTAACCTCGTCGGAGATGCGGTAACCAATCCGTATGGAAGGCGAGGTCAGGGCTCACGAGAGCGGGAGAGATGGCCCTCCGATCACCCATACAACAACCCCATCTTAGAAAAAAAAAAACCGTTACGAAAACTCTAAAAGAAAAAAGACCGGACTGAATCTACGACAACGAATTGGCGAGAAAATGGAGATCTGACCCTACATACATGGAATGTGCGATGACTATACAGACCCGGAGCACAACAAAATCTACTACAAATACTGGACAAATATAAAACGGATATCATGGCAATATAGAAAATGAGATGGATTATGTTGGAAAAAGTCTAGCGTCTATTATCAGATGGTCTATCTGGTTGACGGTTCTTTTATCTAGGGATGTCCATGTGCCCTTATGTATATCTTTATGCTCCAAACGTGTACTCGCGACCACCATATTTAGTGAGGGTGCTAAGTACATTAATCTTATTCCGTTGTTGTTAGACTCCTTATGTTTACTATGATTGCCTATCGTCGGGGCAAACAGGTCTTCCTGTCCTACTTTTAGATTTAGATCGCCTATTATAATATTTTGATATCATTTCTAGGGCATCTCTGGTTGGTTCCTTATAGAGACTCGTAGAAGTCCTTCTTTTCTTCATCCGTCTTCCCTTCTGTAGGTGCGTGTACATTTATAAAGCTGTAGTTCATCGAGAAACGAAAACACACACTATACTATAGCTGTGACCCAAACCAACATACCTATGGGACAGGATTTATCGTAAACAAGAGAGTAAAACATCGGTTATTAGATGTTTTACTCTCTTGTTTACGATAAATCCTGTCCCAAAGGTATGTTAGCTTGAGTCACTGCTATAGTACTATAGTACTATAGGCTTTAAAGCAACAACTCCACAAATGTGTACTATCAGAATGAAAGGAAAATTTTTCAACTACAGCTTTATAACTGTACACGCCCCTACAGAAGAGAAGACGGATGAAGAAAAGGAGGACTTCTACGAGTCTCTAGAAGCAACCTACCAGAGATTCTCTAAAAATGATATCAAAATTATATAAGGCGACCTAAATGCAAAAGTAGGACAGGAAGACCTGTATGCCCCGACGATAGGCAAACATAGTAAACATAAGGAGTCAAACAACAACGGAATAAGATTAATTCACTTAGCAGCCTCACTAAATATGGAGGTCGCGAGTACATGTTTCGAGAATAAGGATATACATAAAGGCACATGGACATCACCAGATAAAAGAACCGTCAAGCAGATAGACCATCTGATAATAGACGCTAGACATTTTTCCGACATAATGGATGTGAGGAATAGGCGAGGGGCTAATATCGACTCCGACCACTTTATGATAGAGACACGAATAAGAGCTAGAATATCTAATCCAAGAAAGAAAAAAACAAATAACAAAAAAGGGTGGTACAACATAGCAGAACTAAAGAATCCAACAAAAGCTGATAAGTACAAAAACACAATTAAAAACAAGATAGAGGCACAAGTAGCTGAGATACCGAAAACGGTCAACGAACGCTGGATAGATTGTAACAAAATCATCGAGGAATCAGCAATCGAGTTCATAGGAAAGTAATAGAACCATAGACGTAGGCCAAAGGATAAGTGGTATGATGCGGAATGCGAAGAGGCTACTAAAACCAAAAATCAAGCATATATAAAGCTACAACAGACACATCACACAAGAGGACCTGAAACTATCTATAAAGAACTGAGAAAGAAAGAGAAGAAAATCCACAAACGAAAAAAGAAGGAATTCTTGAAGCAGGAACTGCAAGAGATGGAAGATCTAAATTCACAGGCAGAAACTCGAAAATTTTATAGAAAACTGAATAACAGTAGAAAGGAGTTCAACCCAAAGACCACTATGTGCAGAGACAGACAAGGAAACATTATCTGTGAAACAGATGAGATGCTAAACCGGTGGGCGGATAATTTCGAAGAACGTCTCAACACAAACAACAGGGAAGACATCGATCAAGTCAGTATGAACTCAAATCAAGATGACAGAGAACAAAACGAAATACCAACCAACATAGATATAGAGAAATCGATTTAAAGGTTGAAAAACAACAAAGCACCAGGCAATGATGGTATAGCAGCGGAGCTGATCAAGGAAGGAGGTAAAGAACTAGCCACACGCATTCAAGAACTTATAGCGAAGATTTGGCAACAAGAAACTATACCAAACGAATGGAACACGGGCATAATCATTTCTATACATAAAAAGGTGACCAACTAGACTGCAACAATTAGAGAGGCATAACTCTCCTCAATACTGCATACAAAGTACTAGCCAATATCTTATTTGACCTTAAACTACCAGTGCGGCTTCTGTCAAAATAGGTCCCCAATAGACCAGATATTTACACTACGGCAGATCTTTGAAAAGACTCGGGAATATAACGTTGACACGCACCATCTATTTGTTGACTTCAGAAGCGCGTATGACACTGTCAATCGAAAAGCACTACCCGAAGAAATGATTGAACTAGGATTACCACAACATCTGGTACTTCTTACGAAGGTAACTCTTTCAAGAGTGGAAAGCAGAGGATCCAAAATAGTGTATCTTTTACTACACACACCGGATTACGACAAGGAGACGCCCTATCGTGCATCTTATTTAACATCGCCCTTGAAAAAGTAATCAGGGAATCTGGATTAAACAAAATAGGCACGATAATCAACAAGTCAGAACAGCTACTAGCATACGCGGACGATATAGATATAATAACTAACTCGAAAAATAAGATGATCCAAGTATTCACGGCCATTGAAGCAGCAGGAAAAAGAATGGGTCTAGTAATAAACGCAGATAAGACAAAATACATGTTTGTTTCTACGCGGGATGTACAATTACCAAACTTAACTATCGGGACACGTAACATCGAAGGCGTATCGGAATTCATATACCTGGGCTCCCAAATTGCGAACACTAACAGCTGCAACAAAGAGATAAAAAAAGATTATACCTTGCAAATAGAGAATATTATGGACTAATGCGACACCTAAAATTCGAGACTATATCCAGAAGAGCCAAATGTCAAATCTATAGTAGCCTAATAAGACCTGTTCGGATGTAGTTCGTACTATAAAAATTGCTAGATTAAGATGGATAGGACATATCGAGCGAATCAAGGTTTCAGAGCCTGCAAAACTTATTACACGACAAGGAGCAGTAGAATCTATCAGCAACGAAGGTGACCGGATGGAAAGCTAAGGTCCGAAAAAGATTGGAATGGAAAAAAATTCTAGAGGAGGCCAAGACCCATAATGGCGGAAGACAGAGGTAAATGGAGGAAGATCGCTAACTCCGCTATGACATAATAAAACGCCAGCATGGGATCACGATAATACAGCCATGAAGTAAACGTAAAGTAGATTTAAAAAACAATAGCGAGACTACTGTTTAACATACACAAAATTTTGTGTACTTTGAACACGTATTTTCAATTCAAATGCTACTTCAAATTGTATGCATTTTTAAAATACGTCTTTCCTGTTTTTTTTTTCTTCGCTTTCGAAAATAAATAACATCCTGCCAATTAGCATCCGTTATTCAGATTCTAGATCCGACGCTGCTCAAGGGTACCACGATATTTTTTCGGTAAGGGGTGCCACTCAATGAAAAATGTTGAAAACACTGGCTCGAGTAATTTGCTTTAATTATGTTTTTTCTTGGTTTTCGCAAATAAAAAACAACTGGCTAATTAGCACCCCTTACTCAGATTCTAGATCCGCCGCTAATCACGATTTTTACACGTTTTTTATTCAGGTCAGTCAGGGGTGCCACTAAATGAAAAAGGAGGAAAAATAGTAGCTTAAGAAATTGACTTTTATTATGTTTTTTGTAAAAAACTATTTTGTAAAAAACTTCTAAAAAACTAGATTCTGTAAAAAGAAATTGGTACGTGTTTTGCGGTTTCAAATTAAACTGCGGAGAAAGATTGAAAATTTAATACAATCTCTATGAAATAAAACGGAATATAACTTCCCATAGAAAAACGCAATTTTAGACGGAGAAAACGCAATTTGCCCTGAACAAGAAATGAAACGTGAGCGGGAAAAATCCCCCTTAATAACAAAAAAAAAACATCATAGCTTACATATTCATGCAATCTGTAAATTAAACGCGATCACATCCATAAATCATCGAAAACCCCCTTTTTCCACCTTGCTTTCCCCCTTTCAACCCAGTTTTTTTCAACATTTACTAATTATTACACCCTTACTCACCCCTTAAACATCCCCAGGAAACTGACACCCCTCCATAACTCACAAACACCGATTATTAACAAAACACAATTTCAAAGTTCCCCTCAACAAACTCAATTCTCTCAATATCACAAGCTTTGTTCTCTAATTACCACCCAACTTTGCTCTCTCTTTGCAAACAATTTATATTTTTAATTACCAATTATTATTTCGCATTAACTACTAGCAGTATTGTCTTTATCAATTATTAACTTATTGGCATTATCAATTTGTCTTCAACAACCAATATATTATATTATCAATTATTACTTTGTCTTGTTTAGACGCGCGCGAGCTTCGTGACGCACTGGCGTCCGATCCTTTTGAGTTTTCGACGCTGACTGAACTCGGCGCCGCGGCGCTCGCACTCCCGACGCTCATATGCACTGCTATCGGGTATCAGAAGAATTTTGAGAATGTCGTTCTTAGTCATTAACTAGACTAGCTACGTTATTATACGATGACTAGACTACAACTCTACTGACATGACCGAATAGGTAGGATAATACAAGACTAGACAGATAAGACTAGATAGAGACACCTATAACACAAGACTAGACAAAACTAGAGAGACAAGACTAGATAGACAAGGCCAGACAGACAACACTAGACAGACAAGACTAGGCTAACAAGACTAGACACAGAAGACTAGGCAGACAAAACTAGACACACAAGACTAGACAGGCAAGACTAGACAGACAAGACTAGACGCACAAGACTAGACAGATAAGACTAGACACACAAGACTGGACAGTCTAGACTGGACACACAAGACTAGAGAGACAAGACTAGACAGAGAAGACTAGACAGACAATACTAGACAGACAAGACTAGACAGCCAAGACTAGACACACAAGACTAGACAGATAAGACTAGACACACAAGACTGGACAGACTAGACTGGACAGACAAGACTAGAGAGACAAGACTAGACAGAGAGGACTCGACAGACAATACTAGACAGACAAGACTAGCTGCGCACCTTTGCACTCTCATCAGTCTCGTTCTATAACATTAGATCGTGAACGCATTTATCCATGCCGGCACCCCATACAGGAGAATGGAGTGCACGACCGCATTCATAACCCTCCTCTTGGGGGCCAACGGCCCACCTATGTTGGGCGTCAGCCGTCCAAGGGCTATCACTACAAGGCTGTAGCCTTGCTCGCCAGCCGGGTGACCAGATCGGACACCCTGCGATTTCGTTGAAGCTCTACCACAAGTTATCTTACAGATTCCCGAGCCGGAACGTCAACTGTTCACATTCGCACGGTCAGTTCATGCAGCTCTCTTCTCCCAATTAGCAGGACCGCCTCAGTTTTGTGGGGAGCCAGAGCAAGCCCTTTTTTCTCCCATCCACCAATCAATCCCACTAATTGCCTTTCATTCATTACCGCTTTCAGACCTTCTTCCGTTCTTGCGACAGCGACAACCGCTAAGTCATCAGCGTACCCGACGAGTAGCCCCAATCTGGCAGCCTCAATCTCAAAACTTCATCATAAAATATGTTCCACAGTATCGGCCCAAGAACCGAACCCTGTGGAACACATGCACTCATTATGAAGATTTTTCCTTCCACAGTCACTATCTCCCTATCATTCAATTAGCTCCCCACCATCTTTCGAAGGTAGGGAGCTACCCCCTTTAGTTTCAAAGCCACCATGATTCCCCCCTATGGGCCCGAATTGAAAGCATTTTACTTCCAGGGTTACAATCACGCAGTAGTTACGGGTACGCCATGGATCCGTACCGGTCAACCTTGCTATCTTAATTACACGCACCATTGCGTTCACCGTAGTGCGGCCACCTCTGAACCCATAATGTTCCTCTGATAGACCCCTTGCCCTCTCGATATCCTCATTTATTCTAGCTTCGATCATACTCTTAAACATCTTCGCTATCCCATTCAGTAGGCAGATTGGCTATTAAGGCCAATTTGCCTACTGCTCCGCTCTCTTCCACTCCTTCGGAAACCGCCATTCATCAACAATTCATTCAACTTGCTCAAGCACATGTCCTCGCACACATGCCCAAACACCTTGCACGCTTCGAGTGGAACAGACAAGACTTTTTTTTTTGGTCGTAGTAAGCACCTCAGGGTTAACTTAGCAAGTAGACCCTCCGGAATAACACAAGCATCATGGGACGGCTTTTCGCATAACTTTCAAGTTGTTGCTGCATAGTGTTGCCCTTACATCCCCCCCTCCACTTACAGTGATTAGGGGTTCAGGTACTAACATTTTTTATCTTTTCGGCTTCTTTCCCTTTCCGCTTGTCTAGCATTTTTATTGTCATGATGTCTTGGATCATGCTTGATGTATCTGCCCATAAGTCCTCCGAAGAGATCATTTGTTCAACCATACTTGATGGGTCTAGTGTCTGTCCAGTCTTATCCTTCCATTTATCCCTTTCAGGTATCCACCTGTCACACTCAAAAACGGTATGCGCCGCGCTGTCTGTGAGTCCACAGTAAATACAGAGGCAATCTGTGGCCCTACCGATGCTATGGAGAAAGTTCCTGAAACAGCCATGTCCGCTCAAAACTTGGGTGACGTAAAAATTTATTTCGCCGTGTTTTCTAGTTGCACAACGCTCCACATCAGGGATTAGGATTCTGGTCCAGTATCTCCTCTGGTCCTCCTACGTTGGGCATTAATTTATCTAACGCTGCTGCAGTTTTCAGTGCTTTGGCTGCCACTATGGTGATATGGCGATTAAAGGATAGGCTCTTGTCTAAGGTTACACCTAGATATTTTAGCGATTCCTTTGGGGTTATTTTTTCTCTTTTTATTTTAAATGTGATGGGTTTCGTTTTTCGTAGTCCAGTTAGCAATACAGCTTCTGTCTTTTCTGGTGAAAGCTTCAGATTCTTAATTTCTATCCATTTGTTCACCTGTTCAATGGCCCTGTTTGTCCTCGACATAGTTTCCATTTCCGTCTTCCCCGACACTACAAGTGCCAAGTCATCAGCGAAGCCCACGATGTCCACACCTTCCGGTAGCTTTAGTCTGAGTACTCCGTCCTAAAGAACATTCCATAGTGTCGGTCCCAAAACAGAGCCGAGCGGCACCCCACTGCAGACATCACGCTTCACTAATTTGTTGTTTTCTTGGAGAACAACTTTCCTATTATGTAGGTAACTTCGTACCAGGCGTAGCAGGTATGGTGAGATACCTCTTGCTGAGAGCTCCTCAAGAATGTTTTGCCAGGCAGCTGAGTTAAAAGCATTGCTTACGTCAAGAGTGATAAGGGCACGTAGCTTTCTAGTTCTCTGTGTGCCCGCTTGCAATTTTTTTGCTACTTCAATGACTTTCGCTATAGCGTCTACTGTTGATTTTCCCTCTCGGAAGCCATATTGTTTTTCTGACAGTTGTTTACCTGACTTAAGTTCTAGTTTTAGTCTGCAAAGTATTAGGTGTTCTAAGAGTTTGCCCGGAAGGGCAAACTCTTGGAACTCTCTTGGAACTCTTCCATATGAGGAAGGTTCCTGTGGTTATTTATTACCTTTCTTAATTAGCACCAGCTTGGCTTTTTTTCCAGTCGTCGGGAAAGTTCCCATCACTAACTATATGGTTCATTACTTTTAGGACATATATTGGGAACTTATCCACGGCGGCTTTTAGAGCCTCAGGTGGTAGTCCGTCTAGTCCTGGCGCTCTACCATTGCGAATACGTTGGCTGGCTCTTAGTAATTCATCTTCTGTAAATGGGACTACCTCCGTCACGTTGGGTTGCTCCTAGGTCGGCTCTTCATGAGTGGGGAACAGTGAGTCTACCACCTCCAAAATCTTTTCCATCGGAACCTGTAAAATTGGGTGCCTTATTTTCAGCCCTCGCATTGCGATTTTATACGCATCCCCCCAGGTATCCTCGTTATTTTTTTCGCACAGGTTTTGCCAGTGAAGACGTTTAGAAACGTTTATTTTGTGTCTGAGAGACTTTTTGGCAGTTACATATTCTTGTCTGTATTTTTTCCTGAGAGCTAGCTCTGAATTCTTTCTTCCTTTACGCAGATATATGCGTCTAGACGAAATGCAAGCTGCCCTTGAGGAGGCGATTTCATCGTTCCACCAATAGACACGCTTGGGTTTTACGAACCGCTTTTTTGTGGGAATGTTGCCTCATATGCTTTGCTTAGTATCATTATAAACGACTCTGCTGTACGGTCTTGTGGCATTTTAATTTGTTCCTCAAGATTAAGGCCGAAGTTTTGTTACATTGCGGGCGTTGTTCATGGTGGGCCATCTCCTTTTTCCCATGTACCTGGGGGAGATGCACGTTTGACAGTCTTTAATCGTGTAGAAGATATAATTGTGGTCACTTAAGGATTCCCTCTGTAGGACTTTTTATAGCTCTCTATAGCTTTCTTTTTTTTACCTACAGGGATTCCCTCTTAAGTGACCACAATTATATCTTCTACACGATTAAAGACTGTCAAACGTGCATATCCCCCAGGTACATGGGAAAAAGGAGATGGCCCACCATGAACAACGTCCGCAATGTTACAAAACTTCGGCCTTAATCTTGAGGAACAAATTAAAAAGCCACAAGTCCATACAGCAGAGTCGTTCTTTCCAGTCTCCTATTTTGTTCGCTAAATTATTAGTTGTGAGTGTGAGGTCAATAATCGACTGGGACTCGCTGCGCTGGAAAGTTGGTTCATTACCTTCATTTTTTATATACAGGTCCATGGTAGAGATCCAGTCCATTACAATATCGCCATGTGGATCCATATTTGGTGAGCCCCAATATGGTGATTTCGCATTAAAATCGCCGGCTATAATTTTTGGTTTTCATTGGCTTCGCACGGAGTCGCTCAGATCGTCCACTGCCTTCTGTAAGTGGCCCAGATTTTTGTTGGGCGAAAAGTAGCAGCTATAGAATATCATTTCTGCAGTCTCTATCCAAACGTAGCCCGTTGCACATCCACTGGCTAATATTGGAATAGTTTTGTTTATGGCTCTTGATGCGGTGTCTTTATTTTGGTCTGCATGCCTTTTTGTATTACTAATTATTTTTTTGTTTGGCTCACTTAGTATTATTATATCAATATTTAGCTCAGACACTGTGACATGCAGCAGGTCATGCACTCCACGGGATATCATTGCATTTAATTGGAGGACTTTCAACATTTTGAATTTTTTTAGTGTTGCTTTGCCTCCGCCAGCGCTTTTTGGAAATTTGGGCACATGCCAGAATTTGCCCGGTGCCCCCTTCCTTTGACAAAACGGACAGAATTCAATTCGCACTGTTGCCAAATTGCCAAACATTGCCAAACACACTGTTTGGCAATGTGGCCTTCTTGGCGGCATCTTAGACAGAGTTTTTGTCAGACAGACAATACTAGACAGACAAGACTAGACAGACGAGACTAGACAGACAAGACTAGACAGTCAAGACTAGACAGACAAGACTAGACAGACAAGACTAGACAGACAAGACTAGACAGACAAGACTAGACAGACAAGACTAGACAGACAAGACTAGACAGACAAGACTAGACAGACAAGACTAGACAGACAAGACTAGACAGACAAGACTAGACAGACAAGACTAGACAGACAAGACTAGACAGACAAGACTAGACAGACAAGACTAGACAGACAAGACTAGACAGACAAGACTAGACAGACAAGACTAGACAGACAAGACTAGACAGACAAGACAAGACAGACAAGACTAGACAGACAAGACTAGACAGACAAGACTAGACAGACAAGACTAGACAGACAAGACTAGACAGACAAGACTAGACAGACAAGACTAGACAGACAAGACTAGACAGACAAGACTAGACAGACAAGACTAGACAGACAAGACTAGACAGACAAGACTAGACAGACAAGACTAGACAGACAAGACTAGACAGACTAGACAGACAAGACTAGACAGACAAGACTAGACAGACAAGACTAGACAGACAAGACTAGACAGACAAGACTAGACAGACAAGACTAGACAGACAAGACTAGACAGACAAGACTAGACAGACAAGACTAGACAGACAAGACTAGACAGACAAGACTAGACAGACAAGACTAGACATCTTATTTGTTTATTCACATAAGAAATGTTTTGCTTATGTGACCAGCACTCCATCTGGTTAGACATTATGCTGGTTTCATAGCTAGTTACATGGGTATTATTACATCGTATTATCACAACATATGACAAGACTAGACAGACAAGACTAGACAGACAAGACTAGACAGACAAGACTAGACAGACAAGACTAGACAGACAAGACTAGACAGACAAGACTAGACAGACAAGACTAGACAGACAAGACTAGACAGACAAGACTAGACAGACAAGACTAGACAGACAAGACTAGACAGACAAGACTAGACAGACAAGACTAGACAGACAAGACTAGACAGACAAGACTAGACAGACAAGACTAGACAGACAAGACTAGACAGACAAGACTAGACAGACAAGACTAGACAGACAAGACTAGACAGACAAGACTAGACAGACAAGACTAGACAGACAAGACTAGACAGACAAGACTAGACAGACAAGACTAGACAGACAAGACTAGACAGACAAGACTAGACAGACAAGACTAGACAGACAAGACGACAGACAAGACTAGACAGACAAGACTAGACAGACAAGACTAGACAGACAAGACTAGACAGACAAGACTAGACAGACAAGACTAGACAGACAAGACTAGACAGACAAGACTAGACAGACAAGACTAGACAGACAAGACTAGACAGACAAGACTAGACAGACAAGACTAGACAGACAAGACTAGACAGACAAGACTAGACAGACAAGACTAGACAGACAAGACTAGACAGACAAGACTAGACAGACAAGACTAGACAGACAAGACTAGACAGACAAGACTAGACAGACAAGACTAGACAGACAAGACTAGACAGACAAGACTAGACAGACAAGACTAGACAGACAAGACTAGACAGACAAGACTAGACAGACAAGACTAGACAGACAAGACTAGACAGACAAGACTAGACAGACAAGACTAGACAGACAAGACTAGACAGACAAGACTAGACAGACAAGACTAGACAGACAAGACTAGACAGACAAGACTAGACAGACAAGACTAGACAGACAAGACTAGACAGACAAGACTAGACAGACAAGACTAGACAGACAAGACTAGACAGACAAGACTAGACAGACAAGACTAGACAGACAAGACTAGACAGACAAGACTAGACAGACAAGACTAGACAGACAAGACTAGACAGACAAGACTAGACAGACAAGACTAGACAGACAAGACTAGACAGACAAGACTAGACAGACAAGACTAGACAGACAAGACTAGACAGACAAGACTAGACAGACAAGACTAGACAGACAAGACTAGACAGACAAGACTAGACAGACAAGACTAGACAGACAAGACTAGACAGACAAGACTAGACAGACAAGACTAGACAGACAAGACTAGACAGACAAGACTAGACAGACAAGACTAGACAGACAAGACTAGACAGACAAGACTAGACAGACAAGACTAGACAGACAAGACTAGACAGACAAGACTAGACAGACAAGACTAGACAGACAAGACTAGACAGACAAGACTAGACAGACAAGACTAGACAGACAAGACTAGACAGACAAGACTAGACAGACAAGACTAGACAGACAAGACTAGACAGACAAGACTAGACAGACAAGACTAGACAGACAAGACTAGACAGACAAGACTAGACAGACAAGACTAGACAGACAAGACTAGACAGACAAGACTAGACAGACAAGACTAGACAGACAAGACTAGACAGACAAGACTAGACAGACAAGACTAGACAGACAAGACTAGACAGACAAGACTAGACAGACAAGACTAGACAGACAAGACTAGACAGACAAGACTAGACAGACAAGACTAGACAGACAAGACTAGACAGACAAGACTAGACAGACAAGACTAGACAGACAAGACTAGACAGACAAGACTAGACAGACAAGACTAGACAGACAAGACTAGACAGACAAGACTAGACAGACAAGACTAGACAGACAAGACTAGACAGACAAGACTAGACAGACAAGACTAGACAGACAAGACTAGACAGACAAGACTAGACAGACAAGACTAGACAGACAAGACTAGACAGACAAGACTAGACAGACAAGACTAGACAGACAAGACTAGACAGACAAGACTAGACAGACAAGACTAGACAGACAAGACTAGACAGACAAGACTAGACAGACAAGACTAGACAGACAAGACTAGACAGACAAGACTAGACAGACAAGACTAGACAGACAAGACTAGACAGACAAGACTAGACAGACAAGACTAGACAGACAAGACTAGACAGACAAGACTAGACAGACAAGACTAGACAGACAAGACTAGACAGACAAGACTAGACAGACAAGACTAGACAGACAAGACTAGACAGACAAGACTAGACAGACAAGACTAGACAGACAAGACTAGACAGACAAGACTAGACAGACAAGACTAGACAGACAAGACTAGACAGACAAGACTAGACAGACAAGACTAGACAGACAAGACTAGACAGACAAGACTAGACAGACAAGACTAGACAGACAAGACTAGACAGACAAGACTAGACAGACAAGACTAGACAGACAATACTAGACAGACAAGACTAGACAGACAAGACTAGACAGACAAGACTAGACAGACAAGACTAGACAGACAAGACTAGACAGACAAGACTAGACAGACTAGATAGACAAGACTAGACAGACAAGACTAGACAGACAAGACTAGACAGACAAGACTAGACTGACAAGACTAGACAGACAAGACTAGACAGACAAGACTAGACAGACAAGACTAGACAGACAAGACTAGACAGACAAGACTAGACAGACAAGACTAGACAGACAAGACTAGACAGACAAGACTAGACAGACAAGACTAGACAGACAAGACTAGACAGACAAGACTAGACAGACAAGACTAGACAGACAAGACTAGACAGACAAGACTAGACAGACAAGACTAGACAGACAAGACTAGACAGACAAGACTAGACAGACAAGACTAGACAGACAAGACTAGACAGACAAGACTAGACAGACAAGACTAGACAGACAAGACTAGACAGACAAGACTAGACAGACAAGACTAGACAGACAAGACTAGACAGACAAGACTAGACAGACAAGACTAGACAGACAAGACTAGACAGACAAGACTAGACAGACAAGACTAGACAGACAAGACTAGACAGACAAGACTAGACAGACAAGACTAGACAGACAAGACTAGACAGACAAGACTAGACAGACAAGACTAGACAGACAAGACTAGACAGACAAGACTAGACAGACAAGACTAGACAGACTAGATAGACAAGACTAGACAGACAAGACTAGACAGACAAGACTAGACAGACAAGACTAGACAGACAAGACTAGACTGACAAGACTAGACAGACAAGACTAGACAGACAAGACTAGACAGACAAGACTAGACAGACAAGACTAGACAGACAAGACTAGACAGACAAGACTAGACAGACAAGACTAGACAGACAAGACTAGACAGACAAGACTAGACAGACAAGACTAGACAATCAAGACTTTTTAATTTGGGGGGCGTAGCAAGCACATTCAGTTAACTTGACAAATTTCACATGACATTTGTTTTTGGTAGTCCTAAAAAGACTCATTAGTATTATAGAGCTCTGGATAGATTGAATATATTTATATATTCAGGCTGTGTTCCCACTTTATTAAGTTTATTTGACTAGATAAGACTGGCCAGACAGACATGAACGGACAGGACAAATAACACTACATAATGATGTAATTTGTTGCAATTAGCTGATGAAGGTAATTAGGTTTAAATTATATGGATTGTTAATTACAGTTAATTAATTAGTTTACGGTAAATTATTCATAGAGCTAGTTACAAATAAACGTGATTTGCAATTTGATTTCGTTCGAAATAAATCCGCAAATTGATTGGCAAATTATTACTTTAAGCCTTTTAGGCACCGAAATGTGTTTTAATTTACGCGTCAAAAAGTTTTAATACCGCCGTACCTCAAAGAGCTAAAATGTAAAATCGCAACATCGGTGTTATCTAAATAACGTTAATCTTAATTAGTCTAACTAGTTTAGTCTAGTTTGCTTAATTTGGTATAAATTTATCATGTTTACCTTGGCTTGTCAGCTGGACCGCAACTGGGTATGGGGCAGAGCCCTGGGTCTAGATGGAAGAGGGTTCAAAAAGATAACGAAAATTTGTAATAAATTTACAAAAACTGTGCAGATTTCAACAGTTTTTGGGGAACCTGTCTAAAAACAGTATATTATTTTAGGCAAATAAGTCAGTAGCTTTATTCAATTCATAGAATCTAGTGTATGAGAGTTCCAGTGATGAGGTCTTACCCATGACCCCAAACAAGCGAGTTACAGTCCTGCTTGTCGGTCTTCTCCAGCCTTGCTTGTATAGCCCATTTAGTTTTGTATTTATTAATGTTTTCCAGTATGTGATATCGACCAGCGGCGGCGGCCTGGAAGTAAGTATGATAGTGTGCTGTCTGCCGCAAATTTACACAACACACTGCACACAGTTTCTGATCTAATTTGAATTCTGAAAATAATCGTGTTCTACGTTATGTAATATTTAGGAATTTCCAATTTGTTTATACACACTTCAATAGGAACGCAAACTACAACAAGTAATCAATAACTTTGCGTGCTTGCTGTATATTATATTTATATTATATATTTGCGAGACAAAACTACACAGATAAGGTTAGACAGATAAGACTAGATAGTCCAGAGTAGAAAGACAAGAGTAGACAAATAAGGCTAAAGAGACAAGACTATACAGACAAGACTAGACAGAATCGACAAAAAAAGACGACAAAGAATCGTCAAACAAAGACTAGACAAAATCACAGACCTTTAGACAGACTAGACTGTCTAAACAGACTAGACAGACCAGACAGACTAGAGACTAGACGGTCTAGGCAGAGTAGAGAGACTAGACAGTATAGACAACAAAAGTCTAGTCTTGATAAATCTTTGAAGACAAAGTCTAGTTTACACAATCAGACTAGATCTAGTAAAAACATCAGAAGACAAGATGAAGATTATACTTATGATTACTTATCACCATACACACAACGGTCCACCGGAGAGGTCTACCTGTGCAGGTTTGCCTGCGCAGGTAGACCGGAGCGTGTGTGGGAATAGACCTGTGCAGTTTCTTACGGTTGATCTGAGTGGGCAAACCTGCATTATGTATACCTGCATTATGTATTATATATATAGCCTACACATGTAACCTCTCCGGTAGACCGTAGCGTATATGGCGGGCATTAACCGGACAAGAAATCTAAACATTTCGAACTACTTAGAATCTCATCTTTCTAGTTTAGTTTGATAGGCCTAGTTTTTTTTTATTGGGTTAGAATTACTCTGTAGATTTAAAAAACGCAACAAATTAGAAAATGGTTTATCGTTTTAACGACCGATAAATTCCAATCGGTTTGTTTTAAGTTCACTTTTACGACCACTCCGATCGATTTTTAAACTGAACGCGCAAAAAACCGTAAAAATAAGTGAAACCGGCGAAGAAAATCCACGGGAAACAACAAATATATTTTCAGTTTCTGACTTGCCGGCTATTTATAACCCGCTTTTGATTCCGTTTCCTCGCCCGTTCGACAGAATGCAATCACACTCAGACGCCATAAATGCATCTACATAATTACATGCACTCATCCTAATTGACATACCAAATATACAAACTTACGCCCCACAAATTCAACAATCTAATAGAGAGAACTACTTGAGAATAGTTTCAAATGCGAAATAATTGGACTTAATGTAACTATAAAATGTCTTTTAATGAGACTATTCTTGTCTACCGATCTCTTCTTTAATCTAGTATTGTCTAATTTTATCTAATCTTATCATAGCCGGTCTGGTCTTGTCTGGTTTATCTAGTCTTATATTGTATTATCTGTTCTCGCTGAGTCTCGTATTGCCTGGTCCTGTCTAATCTTGTCCGGTCTTGCTCGTTCTTGTGTGATATTGTCTGGTCTTATCTGGCTTCTCTGGACTTGTCTGGTCTGGTCTGATCTTGTCTGGCTTTATCTGCCAATGTCTGGTCTTGTCTTGTCTGGTCTTGTTTGGCCTTGTATGACCCTGTCTGGTTTTGTCTGATTTTGCCTGTTCCTCTATGGTCTTATTAGGTTTGGTCTGATCTTGTCTAGTCTTGTTTGGTCTTGTCTGGTTTGTCTGGTCTTGTCTGGTTTTATTCGATCTTGCAAGGACTTGTCGGGTCTTGTCTGCTCTTGCCTGATCTTATTTATTTATTTAGCGTTTGGCTACATCACAGGTTAGTAAATAACAAAAATAACAAAATTTTAAACAAAAAAGGTAACAAATATATTCTATTGACTCTCCTGTCGCAATCAGTAAATCGGATGGGTTGCCACTGTAGGAACTAATTGGACAGTCCTCTACCAGGTGTTTAGTAGTCTGTCTTTCAGCGCCGCAGTTACAATTTGGGGAAGGTATTTTTCCCCATCTGAAGAGTGAGGCGGAGCACCTGCCGCAATTCGTCCTTATTCTATTAAGTGTTATCCAGATTCGTCTTGGTTGATCAAAACCATCTGGCTTGCTTTTAACGCATGACATATCCCGGTTGGCAGGTGCGGCCTTCTTCTCCCATTCTTCTTTCCACCGCTCAATTATGTTGAAGTTATCTTCGATAAGAGTTTCTGCCGTTCTTAGAGGGGGTTTTCGTGAGCTATATTATGTGCTTCTATTTATGGTTTTATTTATGGTTCTATTTTTTTTTTCTATTTTAACATAAGCCGAGGCTAAAAAATAGCTACCCTTGCTTAGCTATCCCCCTTAAGGGATGTAAATGCTAGAAGGAAAGGGGCTATTATTATTATTATTATTTATGGTTCTGCCGGTTATTCCAACGTGGGAGCGGACCACAGGATCGGCGTTAATTTTTAGATACTCTCTGACCAGAGCATGTTCTCGGCGAATTTGTGGAGGAGCTATGTGGCTTGCTTGATCTTGTCTGGTCTTGTATCGTCTTCTATGGTCTTGTCTGGTCTTGTCTGGCTTTGCCTGATCTTGTCTGGTCTTGCTTGGCATTGTCTGGTCTTGTCTTGTACGGTCTTGCCTGATCTTGTCTGGCTATGTATGGTCTTGTCAGCTCTTGTCTGCCTTTATCTGCTCTTATCTGCACTTGTCTGATATGGTCAGGTCTTGCATACCGCTATTACGTCTGTTACAATATTAATAGACTCCTCTAATATAGACTTTACTTGAAGTCCCTTGGTGATCGATAATTCGCTTAGCGTCGAGTGTTTTTGCGTCTTATTTTTTGGCGGTTTATTTTCATCGGAGAAGTTTTTTGCACAAGCAGACTTGAGGCAAATGGGCGTCAGAATTCAGTCGCTGCACTAGAAATGACCGTTCTGCTTTTTTTGCGCGCTCGGTGTCGATTTACGCTAAGCTTTTTTCAAGCATTTATTGTATATAATTCTCGCACATTTGCTGTATTGCGCCGTTTTACGACTTTCGTCTGGAACTGTTTGCACAACAACAAAAACTCGCAAACAATATAATAACGACCGAGCAGCTAATACGAGACAGAAGAGTTTACTGAAGAGTACTAGACTAGGCTAGATATATCAATATTTCTAGTCTTGTCTGCTTTTCACTGAGTACCCGTTTCCTGTTATCTTATCATAAAACGTTTTTTAAGACATTTCTGATTCGCAAAGAATTTTGCTTTTTAAATTTTTATCTGGAATATTGATTTAGCAATTTGGCGGAAGACTGCCTATCTATCTAGATGTCTATTTCGAGGGAAACGAAGATCAGCATATTAACACCGTTATCAATATATCTCCATCCATATCCATTTATATATTTACACTAACTAACAAGGCGGCCCTGTCAACTCGTCATCACCGATTTGGCCCAAATTTACAGTATATGTAGTGCTTGACTATAAATGAAAGTGACGCAAGCGGAAGGGCCAGATGGCTAAGCGTTAAAAAAATAACTCACTTTTTACGCGGACCGGTAAGTTACCGACAACTCATAAGCCCGCTATGTTAGCATACATTTCAATGGCCGGTCAGTGCAGCGGTAAGAGCTCGGGTTCATAGTACGAGGATCGCTGGTTCGATTCCCCGTGGGGACGCTTTTTTTTTATTTACAATTTTAAAAATGACCTTAATGGTTAATAGGAAAGCTTACAATGGAAGGGAGAGGGGGAAGCTAGCCAAATGTCGTTATGAGTTAGTCGTTTGCTAGCTCTTGACCGAGTAACTGAATATTGTGAAAAGAATCTAGATTTGTTAATTAATTGTAAAGTAATAATAATTTTAGATAATTTACTAATTTGTAAATTATCTAAATTTGAAAATGTTGAATAGTGATAGTGAAAATAATAATGTGCCTGGAACATCGGTAGAACACAGCGAATCGTCGAAACAAATGTTAAAAACGGCGCTGGATTATTTGTTCACGTCTTTTGGCCAAAAACAATCTGATCACATCAGAGAGACGTACATGCAACTTGCAGACATCAGAGAGATCACATCAGAGAGACGTACATGCAACTTGCAGACAAAATACGCGAGAAAATACTGGACGTTTTGTCACAGCATTTTTTTCTGTGCGTCGATGGATTGATTTCTTCCGAAGAGTACGACGAAGGAGGTGAAAATGAAGAAGTCGAGGATGTCGTTTCTTCAGAAGGAGAGTCTGACTGCAAACCGGATGCAAAAAAAATTGAAAGTTGATGCAGATTACGTTCCACTCGATTACAAAATAATGGTGGTTAATGTTGCAAAATCACATCCAAAGTGGAATTTAAAGAGTCTTCAATCGAAAGGAGCACATCGCTTGAAGTATATGCGAGATTTGAAAATCTGAGAAGAACACATTAAAAGCCGTGGAAACCGGAAGGATAAGTGCAACACCATTGATACCTAGATGTATGATCGCTTAGTAGAAGGGCAGAAAATTTGCCAACAAGTAACCACGAGAAACCTGCAACAATGGGCACTTGTTGCCGCCAGTTAATTTGCAGATTTCGAGTTCAAAGCCTCGGAGCAGTGGGCTCAAGAATTCAAAGAAAGGCATAGGATTCGTCAGAGAAAGTCACCAAATTTGTCTTGGAAAGAGAGACTACCACTATCGAGGAAACCCAACCTGCGGCAGAAAACTTTCAAGTCCAGGCTCGGGCTCTCATGCCAAATTAACCGTTGAAGTTATAAAGAAACAAATAATAAATATTAATACGAATAACATAATTAAATTGACAAATTAATAATTACAATTAAAAAGTTAAATAATAACAAAAAATAATAATAATAAAAGAAAGTCATTTTAAAAATTGTAAATAAAAAAAAGCGTCCCGACGGGAAATCGAACCAGCGATCCTCGTACTATGAACCCGAGAACCGCTGCGCTGACCGGCCATTGAAATTTATGGTAACATAGCGGGCTTATGGGTTGTCGGTAAGTTAACAGTTGGCGTTAAAATTGAGCTAATTTTTTAACCCCTGGCCATCTGGCCCTCCCGCTTCCATCACCTTCATTTTTAGTCAAGCCTTACATATACTGTAAATTTGAGCCAAATCGGTGATGACGAGTTGACAGGGCCCCATTGTAAAAGCCCTTTGCCTGATCTCAAGCAGAATAAGTAGGAAACACCTCAAAATTCCTACTGTTTTTCTCTTCTCTAATCTTGTCTAGTTTTACCTAGTCTTAGTTTGTCCTGTCTTCTCTAATCTTGTTAACTTAGTATTACTTTATAAAGTCTTCTCTAGTCTTGTTAACCTAGTATTACTTTGCAGTCTTGTCTAGTCTTGTTTGACCTAGTCAGATTTTGTCTAGTCTAGTGAAATGCCAATGAAACGTCACAAAGATATGACCGAGATAAGTATGCACTATGAAGTTGGAGGCGAAATATACCTTGAATATATAAATATATTGAACCTGTTCATAGCTCTATAATATTAAGTCTTACTAATACTATGAACAAATCCCAGGTTGAAACAACCACTTCCTGGCTAATATCACACAGGATATTGAATTATACAAAAGTCATGCAAATGTCCCAGTTATTTTTACTAGTCTAGTTATTACTAGTCCCAGTATAATGAGTTTGCATGATTGTATCTATTATTAGTATGGTTTCACCAATATTCAAATATCATATATTTGTTGGCGCCCTACAGACGCCACGCCATTGATTGTGTTAAGAAAAGTAGCACCAGTGCCAAGAAGACTAGACAACATTGGACAAAAGTAGGCGAAACTAAATCAGAATAGGTCTAAGTCTTGCCTTTCTAGGCTTATCGTGTAGTGCTACCTATATCGTCTTGTCTTTTTAGGCTTTGTGTAGTGTTGTCTATTTATCTGTGGACGTGTTTCGAGATTTATATAAGCTGTGCTGATGACAGATAAATCTCGAAACGCGTCCACATATGTCTATCCATTTAAGGTATCAGGAAGACATGATCGTAAAAACAATGTTATTTTTATAGTTTTTGTTGAGTGCCACGAAGGTGGACTGAAAGCTATAAAATAACTTTCAAATTTCAAATGAGATTTGTTTTGGTTGTCCTAAAAAGACTCAGAAATTGTTGTCACAGGCTGTGTTCTGTTTGTTTTAAGTTTTTATTTGATTTTGTTGGTCTAAAAAGTCTAAATATAATACTAAAGTATTTTAGAGCTTTGATATATTTCAATAGACTTTATTAGACGCATCCGCCAAGTTTGAAAGGTGGGAATATGAAAGTTTCAAAATGTGAAAGTATAATGTCTATTCAATATTAACAAAAGTATTTCTATTTCTTCCGAAAATACTACAAGATCTTAATTGTCTTGTAACTCGAGTTGTTTGTCGTACGGTTAATTAGCGATTGTTCTTTGGCCGTGCTAAATCGCATATCAGACTGCGGCTTAATCTCGACGACGCGTCGCGACGGCTGATTACCGGCTTATCGTGATTTCGACACGACAGTTAATTGAGCAAAAATTAATGGCAGACGCGACAATTATCTGAAAAAAAAGCTCGCCACGACACGTTCAACGTGACTTTGTTTCGCAATTACAGTGGCTAATTTGCCCCATTTCCTTGCTCACAAGCTCGAGAGAAACTCGAAACAGACAACAAAAGGCTTTCACTTATTTTTTCATTGTTTTACGTCAGGCATTCTTCATTTTTGCAAAATCACCGCGAATTTTCAATCTAATATCAATATTTACTAGTTTTGTATAACCACTTAATGTAGACAGACAAGACTGGGCAGACTAGACTAGACAGACAGGACTGGACAGACAAGACTAGACAGACAAGACTGGACAGAGAAGACTAGACAGGCAATACCAGACATACAAGAGTAGACAGATAAGACTAGACGGACAAGACTAGACGGACAAGACTAGACCGACAGGACTAGACGGACAAGACAAGAAGGACAAGACTAGACCGAAAAGACTAGACGGACAAAAATAGACGGAAAAGACTAGACGGACAAGACTCTCACTAAACCCCCTATTCCACCTTGGCTTTTAGTATGCGCCACCCCGGTATCGCATATTTTGTATTCATTCAGGGTGGGCAGCCCGGACGGTTAGTGAAAACCGCCCTAGTTGTTGTCTCCCCGACCAGGATTCGAACCCGGGTCTCCCGCATTGAGAGGCGGGTATGTTGTCAACTACACTACCGACGAGGACAGATGGACAAGACTAGACGGACAAGACTATACGAACAAGACTAGACGGACAAGACTAGACAGACCAGAGTAGACGGACAAGACTAGACGGACAAGGCTAGACGGACAAGACTATACGGACAAGACTAGACAGACAAGACTAGACAGACACGACTAGACAGACAAGACTAGACAGACAAGACTAGACAGACAAGACTAGACAGACGAGACTAGGCAGACAAGACTAAACAGACAAGAATAGACAGACAAGACTTTTTTTATGGGGATGTAGCAAGCACTAGCGTTAACTTGTCAAGTGGCCCCCTTGGAATTCACGAACATCTCGGTACCGCTTTTCGCATGCCGTCAGGATGCCGTTGTCTTTGTTATGTCACGCATTTGTTGTCTTACATCCTCCATTTCACATCATGTGTTTAGAGGTTCAGGCATTTTCTTAGTTAGGTTTGTTCCTGGCTTTCTATCCGGCACGTTAGTCTGTCTCTTTCATGCTCATAATGCTTCTTATCATATCGTCCGTTGCTCTCTAGTTGTCTTCGGACTTTAACATGACCTCCAACAGTGTCTTTAGGCTTGTCGCACACTGGATCCCCTCCGGTCAGCCCACATCAGATCCGATTGGGTCCGCTCGTCTCACCTACGTCATTTTTCCACATATTGCATCCGCTCAGCTACGTCACTTTTCCACAATCCCCTCCCACTTCTCCAACGGGAGAGTTAAATATGTGCTACTATATTGGTTGCATAAATGCCTTAGCACATATATGAAAACGTTAGTGTTGCGCCTGCGTGAACCATTCGACAGCATCCGGCCTAATATTCTTCACAAATAGAGGATAAGGAGCAGAGAGGAGCGGAACTGAGCCAAGCTGAGCTGAGCGGACGCAGTATGTGCGTTTCAATACACGGGTTTTATATTTTTCTGGGCTGAAAGGCTAAGCTGGGCGGAGACGAGCGGACCAAGTGTGCGAGTGCAGAAGTGTCCCAGTTCTGATTTTGTCTTAGCTGTCCAGTCGTCCCTCTCCGGTATCCATCTTTCGCATTCGATGACCGTGTGCGCTGCACTGTCCGTTTGTCCACAGTAGACACACAAATTGTCAGAGGCCCTGCCGATATTGAGCAGGTACTCTCTGAGGCATCCGTGCCCGCTGAATGCTTGGGTGAGAGAGTACTTCATCTCCCCATATTTTCGTTCTACCCAAATTCCCACTTGTGGGATTAATAATTTTGTCCACTGCCCGTTTGTATAGCATGTCCAGTGCTTTTGCCAATCCCGGAAAAGATGTTGGCAATTTTGCTAAGTTCTCTCTTCTGCCCGCTATTCCGGTTTTTGTACAGTTCTTTCTTTTATAAGGAGTTCTACGGGTTCTATGCCTGCCAACACGAGCACTGCATTCGCTGAGACCGTCTTGAAAGCACTGCACACACGTAAGTAAGCCTTCTCTGCACTGTGACCAGCTTATTTTTAATGGTCTCTTTCTCGACTGCGTTTGTCCAGACCGGGGTACTATAGAGCATTGCCGAGTGAGCGACCTTGCATAGAATCTTTCTCTTGCTACTTTTTGGTACGCCGACATTGGGCATCTTCTTCTTGGGCATCCAGTGCTGCTGTTATCTTGAGGGCTTTAGTCGCTGCTCGCATGATATGTGGTGTAAAACATAATTTCTTATCAATAATCACACCAAGATATTTAACTGACTCCTTGAGCGTTATAGTTACGTCTCTAACCTTAAATACTATCGGCCCTATATGCCTCATTCCTGTCAGTAGAACAGCTTCCGAACCTGAAGCGCTTTTCTCCATCCATTTACCAATGTGTGCAATCGCTTTATTTCCATGTTCAATTACTCTCTCCTCGTCTTTTCCTGCTACTACCAGAGCTATATCATCAGCCAAGCCTATTGTCTCAAAACCTTCTGGAAGCTTTAGCCTAAGTACTCCATCGTTCAAGATGTTCCACAGTGTAGGACCTATTACTGAACCCTGTGGAGCACCGCTGTGCACTTCTCGCTCCACGACTTCGCCATCTGCTTCAATTATGATCTTACGATGATGTAGATAACTGCGCAGTAGTCTCAGCAGGTACGGGGGAAGCCTTTCTCACTAACCTCATTCATAATATCTTCCCATGCTGCTGTATTGAAAGCATTCTAAACATCCAAAGCAATGATCACACTAATCTTTTTTGTTGCCCACGTACCAGCTGAGGCTTTCTCTACCACGTCCAGCATTCGCATAATAGCGTCGACTGTTGACCTGCCCTCCCTGAATCCATGCTGTTTTTCTGATAGGTTTTTCCCTTGACTGAGCTCAATTTTTATCCTATGTAGCACTAACTGTTCAAGCAGTTTCCCAGCAACATCTAGCAGGCACACTTGTCGATAGGACGATGGGTTTTCTATGTGCTTGCCCCCTGTTCTAAGTAGGACTAGCCTATCTCTCTTATAGATGTTCGGAAAGTTTCCATCCGCCAAAATGTTGTTTGTGACATTTAGAATATATTCGGGGCATCTTTTGACAGCTATTTTGATGGCTTCTGGTGGCAGTCCATCTGGACCAGGGGCGTTGCCACTTCGAATACGCATACTGGCCCTTATAAGTTCTTCCATGGAAAAAAATCACTAATCTGGTTTACTAGCGGTTGTTCCCATCTCGGATTGGTGGATGGGAAAAAGTTCGTCTACCACCTCCTTGGCTTTCTCTATGCTGATTTGAAGGTTTGGATGTTTTATTTTCAGGTGACTAGTGGCAATCGCATATGCATCCTCCCATACATTTTGGTCCAGCGTAAAAACTGGTCTACGGATGCCTCGGATTTTTTTTCTAAAGAATATTGCCTCGGTCTTATTAGCATTAAAGATTAATTTGTGGTTCTTGGCCCAAGCTAATAAAACTTCTAGTGCTTGATTGGTTTTCTCTTTTAGGCCCATTATATACCACAAGAAGTAATAAGCATGGTATCATCTGCGTAGGCAATTATATTACACCCTACTGGAAGATAATACTCGAAAATTGTGTCGTATAGAATATTCCAGTAGGTAGGGCCCGATTTCTATCCTTGTGGGTAACCTTTACTAACTAATCTCTCTTCGCATAAGCTTGGTTCAGAGATTATGGCTTTACGGTTACTGAAGTAATCTTTACTAAAGCTGATGCGATTATTAGGGCACTGTTTGATAACTAATTGTTCTATATTGTTAGGCAAAGCACCGCTTATATCAAGTGCAACAATGGCACAATATTGTTTCTGAGCAATGTTGTCTTTGATATATTGAATGACTTTGGTAATGGCATCGGTGGTTCCTACGCCATTTCTGAATCCAAATTGGTCGTTACTAAGTAAATTGCGACTATAAAGATGGTAACCGATCCTGGTGATGAGCAAGGTGTCGAGGACTTTCCCAATTACAGGCATAAGACTTATGAGCCTAAAGTCTTTACAGGATGTACCTTGTCTAAGTGGTTTGGGAATTATTTTTACTAGTTGTAGTTTCCAAATTGCTGGAAAAACGCCACAACTTAGACATTTGTTAAATAGTTTATGGAAAACTTGAGGGGCAGCCTTAAATGCCGCTGACACGATATCCGATGAGAGTCCGTCTATGCCTGAAGCCTTTTTGGGATTTATATCGTTGATCGCCATAACAATCTCTGGAATTGTGAATAAAGGGTCGTCGGGTTTTCCTTCTAGAGCTGTTTTTCTAGAGTGTAAGTATTCCACTGAGTCTGTTTTGGGATCATCCGGAAACAAGGCTGCCAAGAGCTCTCGTGCTGTGCCGTGCAGGTCTAGAGACGTGTGGCTTTTACTTAGGCTAGTGAGGTAGCCTGAATTGGTTTTCCGTCCTCGTATTGCCTTGTAGACCGGGCTCCAGGGGTCCCCGTTGGAATGATTTGAACAGAAATCTCGCCAGCTTTTGGGTTTTGGTTTCCACGATTAAACATTTGAGTTCATTCTGTTTTTTCTTGTATTTCATACGGTTTACTTCTCTGTCTTGTCCTGTGCTACTCTGGTATAAACGTCTTAGTCGGCTATTTTCTTTCCGACAGGAAGTAAGCTCAGGGGTAAAACCAAGGGACCGATTTTTCAAAGTATTTCGGGCGTGGCATAGATTTAACGGCCGCGCTGACAATGGAGTTATTAACGGCTTCTGCAAAGCATGCAATTTCTTGGGGAGAACGGCAATTATCAATCTGGGGTGAGATAACAAAAATCCACATTAGTTCACTGAACAAATTCCAGTTTGCCTTCATCGTGCAGAAGCCGCGGAGACTTTCTGGCAATTCTGTTTCTAGACCGATGGACCAGCAAATGTACTTGTGGTCTGACCGGCTCTTGTCATCAGGGATATGCCAATCGTCTATTAGTCGACTTAACTTGCTGCTTGCCGAGGTAACGTCGATTAGGCTTGAGCCGTTATGGTCTACGAAAGTAGGTTCACAGCCTTTGTTGAGAATATCGAGGTTGTGTTTTGAAAATATTGTATCTAATAACTTTCCACGATAATCATCTCTTCGGCTACCCCAACTATGAGATTTAGCGTTAATATCACCTGCGACTAGAACATCACCTTTAGATGCTAACTCTTTTACAACATTGTCTAGGCTATGTGTGTTTTCTTCATATATAGTCCTAGTGCAGGAGGCAAATAAACGGAGAGAGTTACCGCTTACGATCTGTACGACGGTATGTAAGTTATTACTGTATTTTGCCATAAAAATCACACTTATCCGTGGATCTGTGGTGATTATTGCGGTCTTGATGGTGTTATCGTCGGTTGCGGATGCGTAAATGACTTTATAATGAACAGGAAATCCTAGAACCTATGTCCCTGCTTCGGTGAAAGTGCGGCTCCTTGATGAATACAATTTGTATTCTGTCCCGAGATATCTTTTCTAAAAGAGCAATAGTTGCTGATTTGCTTTTTGCTAGATTCAGTTGCAGGCATCTGATTCGGTGGTTCATTGTATCGGTGAAACGGACGAATAGTTCGTTAATGAGCTTTAAAAATTTGTATTATTGCTCTATTTGGTACTCAGAGAAGCTTTGATTAAGTATTATTATGTTTAGGTATTATTCATGTTGTCTGTGGATTGTCCCTGATTTCTCAACCTTCCTTTTTCCCATCCTTTTGTTCTGGTCTTGACCCGTCTTCCCATGGGATCCGGTTCATTTTCTGATAGTGCTTCAGAAAATGAAGAAGATCGGATCGGGTGGCCTCCTCGTTTACGTTTTTCTTTATCGTCAGTGGTCGGATTTTTAAATATCCTTCTAATCGCAGTTCCTCCACCAGGCGGTATGTCTCTCGTCGTGGATTCTGATGAACAGGAAGCAATTATTATCGGTTCTGTAGGAGGTGCTCTTGCTTGGTCGGGTATGTTCGGTATAATTTGTTTTATGGCTTCAATTATGATTGGGATTAGTGCTGCTGATAGTTCTTTAATATCAATAGGGGGGGGGGCACTAGTAGGTGATGATGTTGCTTTGGCATATGAAATGTTGCCTACCGGTTTCTTCTGGACTCGTGGTAGGATAGTTTTTCTTGTGTCCGTACTTTCTGTATAGCAACCTCTTCCTTATATTTTGGGCATTCTCTTGAGCTTGCGAGGTGGCTTCCTGGGCAGTTTATACATATTGCCTGGCTATATGGAGTTTCTTCGTGTGGAGAATTCCCACACACGCATACTTGTAGGTTGGAGCTGCGGGCTGAGCTATGGCCGTACTTTTGGCATCGAAAGCATCTTAGGGGGTTTGGTATGTATTCTCGGACTTCCAAGTTGTAGAATGCGGCTTTTATTTTCTTAGCTACCTAAGAAAATTAAACGGGGACGGGGAATTAAAGGTGAGGATTAGTGAAGGGGTCTTTTTTAATTCACCTTTTTTTTTCGTTTTTATACGTTTTACATCACAGACGTTACAACTTTTTAGTTCTTCTAATATCTCATTTTCGGATACGTTTAGTAGGTCCTAACAGTAGATTATCCCTTTGTTTAATGAAAATGAAAACAAATCCAATTTGTTTATAGTTTGGAGATCTGTGTGCTTGGATTTCGACTGGGCAGTCGCGGAAGGTCTTTATTTGGCTTAATCAAGCTTATTGTTTATTCGATCTGGTCTCGACTTGTATTCCGTCTCTAAGCTTCCTTATGAATTCGCATTAACCTATAATACTGTATTTCCTTGTTGATTTTAAATGGATTCTCTTTTTCAAAATTGTTACCATCAGTTTTTTTGATAATCAGGAACCGGGGCTGAGTCACCGTCCCCTGATTTTCAGGTCCCTTTTTTTGAGAGATGGGCATCTCAGTGTTTTTTTTTGTGTCGCGTTTCCATGTTAAGTCCCGCGAGTCGTTAATAGTAAGGGCGGAAAATTGTTTTCCGCCGCATGGCGAGGATTCGCTAATTTGAGACCTATGCGTATATTAAATTACTATTAAATAGATAAATAAATTTGTTAAATTTATTAAATTTATCTGTATATTGGTTTTTTGTATTTATCCGAACCCGTTTTTGTTGAGCGTTTATCGGCGTTATCGCCTCGTGGCGAACACTAAAACACTTAGTATTAATCCGTTGAGCCTTTTTCTCTATAGTTCGCACTATTACTATTACACTAAACTTAATATATTTATATATACACTAAACTAAATATAACTAAACTAACAATAAACTATTTTAGTAAACTAAATTACTGCTAATTGAATGTCGAGCGTTCTCGAACGCGTCTACCTGTCACGACGACGTACACAAGACTAGACAGACAAGACTAGACAGACAAAAGACTAGGCAGACAGGCCTAGACAGACAAGACTAGACAGACAAAACTAGACATACAATAATTTAATAAAGGAATCAATAAATCTTCGCATATGTGATAATTGTTTTACTTAAGTATTTAGTTTCTTGTAGCCAAATTAGTGACCTGTCAATCAAGTCTAACTTTGTTACTTGCAATTAGTTCCAGACGCAGAAAAAGTAACCTGAAGATGTCTAGTTTCTTATCATAACAAAAAGAAACTTTAATATTAGTTATACCTTATAAGAGAATGATAAATACAATTAGTTTGTGTAAAATCAAATTAGTCTAATTTGTTGGATTAAGTTTGGCCTGTTCGCGAAATAATACTCTGAACTCTTAGAAACTTTATTAAACTTAATTTTTTTTATGGTAGGTTAAATCTTGTCTATCAAGTCTTGTGTATCTAATCTTGTCTTCTAGTCTTGTCTGTCGAGTATTTTCTGTCGAGTTTTGTCTGTCTAGTCTTGTCGGTCTAGTCTTGTCTGTCTAATCTTGTCAGTCTAGTCTTGTCTGTCTAGTGTTTCTAGTCTTCTTTGTGTAGTCTTGTCTGTCTAATCTTATCTGAAAGGTCTTGTATGTCTAGTTCTATCTGTCTAGTCTTGTCTGCCTGGTCTTGCCTGTCTAGTCTTGTCTGTCTAGTCCTGTGTGTCTAGTCTTGTCTGTCTAGTCTCGTCTGTCTAGTCTTGCCTGTCTAGTCTTATCCAAAGCTGCCAAACAAGCAGCCAAAGTTAGCTGCCAAACAAGCAGCTAACTAGGAAGATCTGCCAATTTCCTTTATTAAATTGCCCAAACAGTCTTTAAGATCGTGCTTCAAAGGGCATTTCGAGAAGCTCTGGCAGGACAGATGGGATCTGGCTACAACTGGCTTGTGGACCAAGCAATTTATACCGTCCATTAAGACCTGGAGGGGTTTCAACAGGGGTCTGTCCCACCACGCAATCCAGTTAATAACAGGCCACGGTAATTTTAAAGCGTACCTTCATAGATTTGGTAAAAGAGAAAGTCCCCTCTGTGAGTGTGGCCAAAATGACACCGCGGCACACGTGCTATTTTATTGCTCAGATACCGAAATATGGAGACGATCTTTGGAGACAGATATGCAGATGCATGAACTTACCTGGCCCAAGGATGAAGATGACATCTTAACAGTATCAAAATCGAGAGAGTGGTGGCTTATCTTTGATAAACATGCCAAACAATTATCTAGACTGGATCAAGATGAACAGTTTAGAATTCAATAACTCCAGAGAGATGGTTCAGAGATTCCGGGAAACTACATAAAAAGAGAAAAGTAAAACTGATAGCGTTATAACCAGCATAGTGTCCTTTGGACGGAATGCTGGCCTTCGTGCGCTAGTCTGCACATGAAGGAAAATACAAATAGGATGTCTAGTCTTATCTGTTTACATCTTGTCTGTTTAGTCTTGTTTGTCTAATCTTGTCTATCTAGCAAAGGGTTTTTGCAGGTCTCAAAAATCCAGGATTCCTTGAAAACAAAACCCTTCATGAAAAATTGACAAGGATTTTCAACACAACTGTCACATTTGAATGCATAAACCCAAAATACAAATTACTAACACCTCCCGATGAACCACCCATATAATAAATTACAGCGTGCAAGATAACCCCTAACCATACTCAACAGTAACCCACCCTGACCTCGCCGCAGCCAAACACCAATTATTTCCTTTTACCGTTGCAGAAATGTCCCGACCACAGTCACGTCAACAGTACACATACGGCCCCAACCAAAACCCCGCGTATTTCTACGATGATCCCGAGGGATACGTGGGCGACTATTCCGAGAGCGACGGGTTGTCGGAGTCTGGTCAAGTGACGCCCGTCCAGCAGGACTTCACAGAAATATACAGGAAGACCAACTTAGACAACAACAAAGTTTTTCACCAAGGCCTCTACGTTCGACCAGAGTAAGTCAATTATTTTTAATTATTATTTAAGAATTGAACGCGTATTTGAGAATATTAAAGTCATTCAATTTTAAAATCTTCCTTAACCTATAGTCACACGAATAGTCGTACTATTAAAAAAGTTCAAATAACTCGCCTCGTTCTTTTTATTCAAGTGGCAATTTAAAATCTGCAAATCTGTGCAGTAGTTATGGTTCGAAGTCTTTATTAGTTTTCTGCCGCTAGCGTGGTCGCTTGAAAAAGGAATTCAAATCCTTGTTTGCTGAGAGGCTGCGGGCTATAACTAGTCTTGTAATAAAACTCGGTCTTCTTAACCACTTGCACCCCCAATAACTCATTACGACGGGAAAATCCCTTCCTGTGTTTACGATCTCATATTCAGGCGCGGCAGACGCCAATGCAGTTTTGTAATTAATCGACTGTAATCCTTGTTACGATGATATTATTGATGTCGCGTATTATACCCGCCGAATAAGTTTATCTGAGCGGTTGCTTTTATTTATCGTTGTTTCCAGGCCGCAATATTAAAGTTTGCGATTGATTTATTGCGAAGGGTTGCTAGTACAAAACTATAATTGGTTTATACATGGGTCATTAATTAAATAACTTCGAGAAATATCGAGAAATACAGATAAAATAGCTTGTAATATTCCATAAATTAAAATAGAAGTTCTAACAATTAGTCTGCCTGTCTCTCAGTTGCTCAATAAAAAATGGCCCCGACGGGCATAATTTAGATTTAAAAGAATTGACTTAAAAAGTGAAGTTTACCTAAGCTTATTTATTGTTAGACTACATAAATTAAAATAACTCTTAACTAATCCTCAAAAGCTTTAGTTTTATAAATCCGAATAAATGGACCTCGATTTGGACCGGGTTCTAACGTAATTAGAGCAATTCAATAGACCTTTCATAGTTGAATTTTTTTTATGCCTATGCGTTAATTTTCGCCACGTTTACGGGCACGTATAACCAGTGAAAATAACAAAATGTGCCCGAAAGTTTCATATTATTGCTTTTTTCATATAATTGCCTTTTAAACATAGCGGACGTGCTTAACTAACCGTAAAAAGGTCTATTGAACAAATTCTGGTTATGAATGAGTAATAATATAATTACACTATAGTATACCTAGTTAGTGTTGTCAAGATTCCCTGGCTGGAAGTACCAAAAGACGAAATGGTATGCAAAAATCATTTCGGGAAAAACTACACAGTGTGGCAGTAAAGCCGAATGGAGCGACGAATCCTCAGTATACCGATGAGAGAACGCTCTGTGAAATCGTACAGAGAGGCCTCAAAGTAACTAGTAGATGGTGTCAAACAGTGGGACTGAGACTCAACCCGAGCAAAATCACGGTGATACCATTTACTAGAAAAAGAAAAAAAGAGAAAGAGAAAACTGCCTACAGCCTATACTGTTAGATGGGAGGGCAGTAGAATACAAACAGGAGATAAGGGTATAACACTAGATAGCAAACTCCTATGGAATAGACACTCTGAAGCAGCGGAATGAAAAACCAAATGCGCTCTAATGGTGTGCAGTAAAGCCGAATGGAGCGACGAATCCTCAGCATACCACATTGAGCAATGTGCCATTAAGTGGTATACAGATGGTTCGAAGAAGACGGAAGGTAGTGGTAAGAAGAATATGGACGTCGTACCAAGTACTTCGAATCAATGGGAGTCTACCCAAGTATTTCCAAGCAGAGGTACATGCAATTTCTCAAATATTCCTTCTAGAACATCGAGCCTCGACAAAAGCCTTCCATCTGACCCTATTGATTGCGAGTTGCTTAACCTCTCCTCCGGCATCTTTTCTGACGTTTTTTCGCCAAGTTGTTTTTGGCCTACCACGTTTTCGGTTGAGTTGCGGGTTCCAGTCTAAGACCATTCGCGCGATGTTTCTGTTATTCCGCCGCAGAGTGTGCGCTATTCACTTCCACTTGCTTCTTTTTATTTGCACGGCTATAGATGTTCTTGCTTCGCCAGCTTTAGCAATTCTTCGTTGGAAATTATGTTTGGCCAGAAAATTCAAAGCTTGCGTCTTATACATTTGTTAATGAAAGCTTGGAGCCGGTGAGTTAGCTGTTTTGTCACCTTCCACGATTCACATCCATACGGCAAAAATGGTTTAACGTTGGTATTAAAAATTGTAAGCTTGGAGTTCTTGCTGTATATGGTGGATTGCCTTATGGGACGTAGACGTGCATATGCGATACCCTACTTCCATCGTTTTGAGGTAGTTAATTTCTAGACCAACTTCGCTTGCTGCGCTCTTGAGCTTCTCCAGCTTAGCAAGCATGTTGGCATGTGTGTGCCTGAGCACACATATATCATCCGCGTATGCCAATTCTTCTAAGCGGCTGTGAAGACGCTTTACATTCGAGAACAAAGTACAATGCCAGAATAAAGATAAGCGGGGATAAGATGCAGCCCTGTTTCACTTCTCTTCTTACATTGATGCAGCTGCCTAGTTTGCCTTCGTGTAAGACTGCATACAGCGCAGGTTTAAAGCGCTTTTGAAAACTGTCTACAGCCCATATTGTTAGATGGGAGGGTAGTAGAATACAAACAGCAGATAAGGTATCTGGGTATAACACTAGATAGTAAATTCCTATTGAATAGACACGCTGAAGCAGCGGTAGGTAAAGCTAAACGATACTCTAGCTCTAGCTAGCTATAGCTCTAATGGTGTGCAGAAATTTGGCAGGAAAAACGTGGGGTTATAACCCCGCAATCTTTCCATGGATATACACCATGATAGTGAGACCTGCGATCACTTACGGGACAGTTGCGTGGGGAAGTAGAACCAAGCTGGCCGCTATGAGGAAGCAGCTTGTGAAGATTCAAAGACTGGCATCTGTGTGTCTGCATCACGGGGGCTATGGGGTCGTGCCCGATAGCAGCAATGGAACTGTTGCTGGATCTAACTCCGTTGCACCTTATAGTAAGGTTCAACAAGGAAGGAATAGGCATAGGTAAAATAATCGGGAGCAGAGACTGGAACAGCCTCGCTGCCAAGATCCCCTGGCTGGAATAACCAAAAGGCGAAATGGTATGCAAATACCATTTCGAGAAAAACTACGCAGCAATGTGTAGTAGTAAAGCCATTTGGAGCAACGAATCCTCAGCATACCACTTAGAGCAAAATGCTATCAAGTGGTATACAGATGGTTCGAAGACAAAGGAAGATACTGGCGCAGGAGTGTTTGGACCTCGTACCAAATACTTCGAATCCATGGGAACATTCTCAAGTATCTTCCAAGCAGAGGTACACGCAATCGAAAGATGTGCACAATTTAAACAGCCAAGCAGCCATCAAAGGCAATAGCTCATACACCATCAGATTAAAACTGGTATGGGACTGTGTGGGAAAGCTAAACAAGCTTGGTAAAGAAAACAAAGTAACGCTATACTGGGTATCAGGACACACTGGTATAGACGGAAACGGGGAAGCCGATACACACATCACGATCACCTAGCAAACAAGAGATCCAGTAATCGTTTTACAGGTCCGGAACCCTTTTGTGGCATGAGTGGGAACACCATCCACAAAAGTTTAAAAAAGAGAACAATGGATGAAAACCTGGCAAGAACTTCCAGGGTTGAGACAATCCAAAGTAATGCTGGGATCTTTTGACCAAACAAGAACAAGAGAATGACAGGAGTCCTGAAGGGGACAGGAGTCCAAAGACTGCGGAGCGCTGCTTCGCAAGAGGCAGATGTACCTCGGGCCCACTGCTTGAACGCAGAGGAGTTGCAGTCCTTGAATCCCACCCAGATCCTGAAATTTCTAAAGGAATCAGGACTAGAGGAGGCGCTCTAAATGGGTAAGTATACCAACGCTTAGGGGGAGAGGGTGGGGTGCAATAGATCTATAAAGGTCGCAGTACAAGTCGTCACCACCAAATCTACAATCTTCAAAGCGCGTTGGTCATATTCATGAGTTTTTGGGGATCTCTTTTCCATTATATGCCAGAGAGTTTGGTCTTTCAGTGTGTCAAAGGCTTTTTTCTCAACGAATGTTAGGTACAAAAGGGTTTGGAATTCATTGAACTGCCCAATTATGATCCTCAATGTGTTGATGTGGTCGGTGATGAGAAATGCAATTACAAGATATTAAATACCAAAATATATCTCCAAAAAATAATCTACTTCAACTTCTTCCTTGAGCGGGGGTTATTTGTGTGTCTGTACTTGGTCTTGCTGTAGTTGGTGGTTCTCAGGTGCAACATAGCGTAGCATTTACGACAAATCATCTTATCGCAATTGTACTTCTGAGCTAGAATACGCAGAGACGGTTTGATGACACCGCCCAGAAGACGCAGTATCAAATGGAAGGTCGACTTTTCTGGATGTTGTAATCGGAAAGGGTGCATCCAACCTCCAACTGCCTGCCCGCAAATATCAACCGCTGCTGATTCGGGGGAATGCCTTCTTTATCTTGAATCTTTGCTTTTACATTTTCTGTTATCGGAGGGCTCCACTTCGAAGGTGACTCTTTTAACCGCTAGGGTTTTTAAGAAAATTTGCATCTTTCAACGTGTATACGTTTCAACTTCAATAGAAAAAAGGAAAAAAAATGTTATCCTGTCTGATAGTCAAGCGGCCAGCAACTATTAGCTCATACACCATCAGATCCAAACTGGTTTGGGACAACATGGGAAAGCTAAGCAAGCTTAGCAGGGACAATAAAGTAACGTTATACAGGGTACCAGAACACTGGTATATAGGAAAATGAAGAAGCCGATCACCTAGCGAACCCGAGTTCTAGTAATCGCTTTATGGTTCCGGAACCCCTTTGCGGTATGAGCATGAACACCATCCATCTATCTTATAAAAAAAAGTTTAGATGAAGAATTGGAAAAACCATGAATGAAAACCTGGAAAGAACTTCCAGCGCTAAGGCAATCCAAAGTAATGCTGTGATCTTTTAACCAGCTTGTATTGATACTTGGTATATCGTGGGTGGTCCCACAAAAGTGATCAAGTCAAAAATTGAGATAATGTGTCCAAGTAGTTTTAATGCCTGCTACCTTTAAGGAAAAATTAGTTGAAGCCAATATACGTAGCTAATAGTAGCTAGTAGCTAATAGTAGCTAGTCTTTGTCTAGTTAGAGAGTGCTACTTGTTGAAATATTAAGGGCAAGGCACCTTGAAAGGCGGGATAAATGAATAATATCGATTTTTTACTACGGGCAACTGCTTTGCTCAATGAAACACCAATGAAATCCAAATTAAAAGAGAAGCCCGGCAATGATATACGTAGTCACTATTACTGTTTAGCATCTACTCTGAAGAGATCATGAAAAAGCGCTAGGAGAAGAAGAAGTAACAAAGATCAATGAACGCCTATCAATAACATTAGGCACGCGGACGACACGGCACTAATAGCGTATACGTTGGAAGACTTACAACCCATTCTAAGCAAGGTAAAGCGACAGCAAATGAAGAGAAAGGTCTGACATTGAATGAGAAGAAAACACAATTTATGATTATCTCAAAGACATATTGGTCGTTCTATTGACCATGCGCACAAATATAACTGTAGCCTAGGAATCAATGTAAACAACAACAACGAATTAAGTCAATAAATAGGAATAAGGATCGAGGAAGTCCGTGCTGCGTTCAAGTATGAGGCGCGTTTTATGTACACATGACATGAATATAAGCCATAAAATGCGATTGGTTAGATGCTAAGTTTTCTCCATACTGCTCTATGGTATGGAGATATGAGCTTTAAATAAGAAAGACACTAATAAACTAGAAGCCTTCGAGATGTGGATTTATCGGAGGATACTGGGGGTGTTTATGGGTCGACAAAATTACTAATCTGGAGCTTCTCAGAAGAATGGAACAACAAGAAATATTAATTATCATCAAAAGACGAAAACTTGAGTACTTGGGCCACGTAATGAGAGAATTGAAATAACTACGGCAGCTGATCCTACAGGGGAAGATCCAAGGGAGGAGAAGTATTGGACGCCGACGAACATCTTGGCTACGAAATTTGAGAGATTGGTATTGCACATAATGCATCAAAAACAACTGTTTCAAAAATAAAAATAGCAATGATGATTGTCAAACTTCGTCACGCAGAAGGCACTTAAAGAAGAAAAATGTCTAGTTAGTCACTTTTGCCAATTTTTGACAGTACATCCACGATATATTTGCATATAAATAACACAAAATTCTATAGTCAGTCGATGAATAAGTTTTAGTTCTATTTTTAATTCAACTGCGAAAAGTGACCAGATTCATGAAATCTACAAAAAACATTTCTGTATAATTTAAAATTGTCAAAAAAGGAAACGACATAAGCAGAATATAGAGTTTACTTATCGATAGTTCCATACAAAAAAAAGTTACTCTCAAGTCGCGCCTAAAATAGTTTTACTTGATTTTATCAATGTTTCGAAACAACCAAATGTTGTTGAAGAGCGACATCTATGGAGATATGTCGCAACCTAAACTTATTTCCGTCAGTGAACGTCGCTTCCGATTGCAAAAGAATCTGAGTTAAGCCGGGATTATATTAGAGCCACGCCGCGTGTCGCAATGCGTGGGATTGCAATCGGTTACATACATTTAGTATGAACGTGATTACATTAGCTCAGTCCCGCGTGTCGCCGAGCGAGCTGACGCCACGCAGACCACTCGATTTCGATCGGCGTGGCATAGCTGGTGGGGGAAGTAATGCGTTGGCTCGCTCCGCGCTATTATAATCACCACGTTCTTACGCGAATGCGCTCTTGTCTGGTCTTGTCAATCTTGTCTGGAACTCTTGTCTTGTTTTAGATGGTAACTGCGCTCCGGAGTAATCATTAAACCATCTATTTGTAAAATACTTGTATCGTTTTTTTTGAATAAACTTTGTTGAAATCCGCAATAGTGAAAAGTCGCAATAATTATGACCTGAAGCCCGAAAATGATATTCCCTGGAGCCCTAAGCTCTGGACTTTGTAGTAATGACATTAATATTTTCTGTATGCAAATATTTCTTGAAGAAAATTAAGGAAATAAGAGTTTTACACCCAATTGGGTGTAAAGCTCTAAAGCAACACGCTAAGATATTTCAAACAATTATTTTAACGAATTTATAAAAGATTTATAAAAGAGTCGGAAGAGAACATTACAAATAGGTGCGGACGTTTACGCGGTCGCCATTCAACTGACACAAAAATTAATCAGCACGCGTGGCGACGCGACACTGTAGTATACCAGCCCGTTGCGTCAGGCAGCGTTGCGACACGCGGCACGGGTCTAATATAACCCCGGCTTTACTTTCAAGTCGCGGCTAAAGCCGGGGTTATATAAGAGCCGCGCCGCGTGTCGCAACGCTGCCTGACGCAACGGGCTGGTGATTATACTACTGTGTCGCATCGCCGCGCGTGCTGATTAATTTTTGTGTCAATTCAGTGGCGACCGCGTAAACTTCCGCACCTATTTGCAATGTTCTCTTCCGACTCTTTTATAGGAAATATTATAAATTGGATAAAATAATTGTTTAAAATATCTTAGCCTGTTGCCAATTGGGTGTAAAGCTCTTATTTCCTCAATTTTCTTCAAGATATATTTGCATTAACCAAAGCGTTACATCCCCAACCAGCGTTGCCACGCCGATCGAAATCGAGTGGTCTGCGTGGCGTCAGTTCGCTCGGCGACACGCGGGACTGAGCTAATGTATCACGTTCATACTAAATGTATGTAACCGATTACAATACCACGCGTTGCGACACGCTGCGTGGCTCTAATATAACCCCGGCTTACAGATTTTTTATACAAAGGGTTTTCCAAGAAGGGGTTTCATTTTCAATAGCCAGCCATTTTAACAGTTGTCATGAGTCAACTTGTAACTACCTGACAGAGGACAAGTAAAAACCACGCCATTAATAAAAAATGGAACGATATAAGCTTAAACGAAGCATTGAAATTATTAAATACAAAAATGTTGAAGATTTCGTGGTCATAGTTCGCAAAACTAAAGGATTTTTTGGTCGTCGTGAAGCATCTTCTTGGCAGAAATTGTGTAACTAGTGGAAATTTTGCAGCTTTTGGGACGAGTTAGTGATGTGAAGAACCGAACTCATGCACGTCGATCAAGAACAACTGAAAATATTGCTGTTGTAACCCAGGTTTGTCCATTTTTCTCCGATCTTTGGAATAGGGCATTCAACAAAACATTACACCGTATTTTGCATAAATACTTAGTTCTTAAGGCTTTTAAAGTTCACCTCACACAAGAACTCACGCCTACCGACCATCAACAACGTCGTGTCATTGCTGATTGGGTTCTTAAAATGCATCAAACTGATCCGGAATTTCATCGAAAAAACATCTTGAGTCATGAGGCCCATTTGGGGCTCGGAAAACTCAAGAATTATTATTGAAAAGCCTTAATCCTAAACGTGTCACTGTTTGGTGCGATTTTTTGTCTGGCGGGATCATTGGACCTTAATTTTACGAAAATGAGGCTGGAGCAACAGTTACGGTGAATGGATTGCGCTATCAAACGATGATTAATGATTTTGTATGGCCGCAAGATTGGAAGAAGATGAATGTCGACTACATTTTTTTTTAAAGACGGTGCTACGTTCTACACAAATAACGACACCATCGTTTTTTTTTGCGTGAAAAGTTTCGTGACCGTATGATTTTTCGAAAAGGCGATCACCAATGGCCACCGATATCTTGTGATTTAACACCTCTAGACTTTTTCCTTTGGGGCTACGTGAAAGATAAGGTTTATGCCAATGGCCAAAAATGGAGTCAAGACCTCAAAGATGGAATTCGTGAAGTTATCAAGGACATACAGCCGCATATGTGCTAACTGAAGCTGGAAAATTTCATGTAAAGAATATGATCCTGCAAGCGTATCCGTGACGGCTATTTGGATAATATTGTTTTCCATTATTAATGACATACTCTCTTCTTTACAATTACAGAAACATCAGATGATTTCGCTTAAAAATACTCGTTTTGTTTGACATATCAAAATGAAACCACTTATTGGAAAACCCAATATAATAGTTTTTGAAGAAAATAGTTTTTGACTTAAAAGTAGAAAATAATAGACCTTTTCATAATTGAAATTTTTTTGTGCACATGTGTCAATTTCCGCCATGTTTTGCCCGAACTTTTTGACGTATAACCTTATTATTTGCCCGAAACTTTAAATAATCCCTCCTTTCAAACTTGGCGGATGCGCATACAGTTAAGCGTACAGTTAACCGTATCTATTGAATGTTTAACGTTTGTATTTACTTGCTGCGCACTTTTATTTTCGAGCAGAAACAAACGCCTACTTTATCTCCACTGTTTATGGTCAATTTGCGTGCGCGATATTCCCTCGCACTTATTTCCACTGCGAAATTATGTCCAAAGATTTATTATCTACCGTTTACACAGCGCAAAATTTATATCACAATTTGAAGAAATTAAATACGCGCAGTGCAAGCTATAAAAAGGTAATAATGCGATCCATATACTTGTTCCATTAAAATTAAAATGTAGTTTTAAAACATTCTCAATGCAATTATAACCATATAACACATAATTTAATCATTCATTCCATTAATAATAATGGAACATTTAACGCTAATTCATCGAATTTAGCGTATAATTGAATCATTAATTTCATTTATCATAATGGAATAATAAATCCCCGAGTTTCACAAAGAATGTTCAATGATAGAGTATGCGTATTAATTTATCCCGGTGTATTCATTTTCTCGCATTAATCTCGTATTAATTTATATGTTCCATTACGTTCCCCCAGCAATAACAACTAAAGCAGAAAACTTATTTTTAATCCGCGTAATGAATCGTGTAATTTATTTATTTTATTTCCTAAAATATACAACGTATACCTATATCCTATAGAGCTCCTATAAACTGCGGGTCGCCTACAACGCCTTCTCTCCGATATGAAAATTGCTCCCCTGTCTCAAATTTTAATAAACGGGACCAATATGCCAACCCTGCTCAATGTCGCCTCTCTACTCGAAGGAATAGATAGATTGGTGGTGAAGCACCAACCAGTCAACATTGACTTCAACGTGGCATATTGACAACATGGTTAATAACCAAGTTGATCTATTCAGGCTGCAACCCCTTTAGGGGTGAATTAAATTTCATTTTACCGTATCAATTTACTCAATTTATTAATTAATTATAAAAGATATTAATATACACTGCTCAAAACAATTAGCGGGTCACTAATTTGCGCCTTCACAAAATTCAAATGGGAAATTGCAAACAAAATTAAGAAGATCTGAAAGATGCTCCATTTAATTGTTTTAATTGACAAATAGGGAATTATCCGCATCGCATACTTCCGGAGTATCCGTAATAATTCACAAGAACTACCAAAACTAAAGTGAAATAATGTATCCCAAATTTGATTCAAAGGGTTGGAAGGCCTTGTTCAGATCAATATACAGACGAAAATGTTTGCAACTGACAGTTTGATTTAAGTTAAGGGAAAATAAGGTATCTCAATAAAGGGGAAGTTATTCGTGCTATAAGTTCGTGCGAAAGCCTTCGACAAGTTTCAAGAAACGTCAATGTAAGTCGGTCTGTTATTCAGCGATTGTGGAACAGGTACAATATACCAGACGCGGTGGGCAAGGTCCCAAATAAAAACAACTCAAAATCAAGACCGATTTTTACTGATTTCGAGTCTTTTCGAATCTTTCTACGGCGAAAGACCTCTTAATTTCTCTCAGAACGACGCATGGGGTCACTGTATCAGACCAGACAATTAGGCATGGGTTAAGGGAATCAAACTTGTGGACGGTTTGGAGTAGGATTAGTATCGACAATAGAACAGACCTTGTAATTCTAGGAAATCTTTACCTAAGCTTAATCTTAACTTAAGCTAATCTCTATATTGATATTGTGTTAGGAGAACCATGTTGCCTCTGTGGCATATGGGAATGGTCCAAATGTAGGATAATGCAAGATCACATACTGCGCGAATCACTTTAGACTTCCTACAAGAACTGTAAATTCAAACAATGGTGTAGATAGACTGCGTTAAGTGTTGATATAAATTCTACAGAGCAGCCAGGGCCAGCGCGTCAATATGTGCCGCTTAAGGCGAATACAACTTTCGCCGCCGCAACGTTTTCAGATAAATTTTTTCTTTCTATATAATTCACTGCATCCAGCGGTCTCATACCTGTTGTTAATATATTTCGCACAATATATAATTCGCTAGACAAATTTAAAGGTTCTATATCGTATGTTAGGTACATGTTCAAATCCTGACGATTTTTAAGAATTTCGTCTGATTTTTTTTACATTAATAATGGAATATATAGAAATTCAAAAATTTGATTATGATTTTCCATTTGTGTTAATTAAAAACTTGTTAATATTTAGATGCATTACCGCACATTACTTTGCATTCCTTAGCATTACGTAATCATTAAACCACAGTACACAAAGAACTCTTGCATTCCTTGAATTACTCTTGCATTCCCTGAATTACGTTCACATTATATTCGCATTACGGCCGCATTACAGCCACATTAGCTCCCCAATACAACCGCATGAGCTCTTCATGCGCCGTGCTGCAGTTGGACAGTGAGCTCCTTCTAAACTCCTCATAAATAGAAAGAAGCCGATGATGCCATTTGAAATAAAGTGAAATTGGTTTAAAATTAGGTAGTATAATATTAATAATAAAATTTTAACATTTAATAGTTATGAAAATAGCTATGAAATTAGCTACCGAATTTGCAAAAATGTAATATAACATCGGAGTTCCTGGTAGATATCAAATAGTTCTAGAGTACTTTGTGCAAAATACCGCGCAATAGTTCTGTTTGCAGGTATCGGCAAGTCTGTTCTATCGAAAATCTTTATAATTGTAAAAATCCCAATTTTACTGTAAAGTTAAAAAAGTTGAAAAGATCTTCAAAAAATTGAAAAAAACCGCGCAATAGTTATATTTCTACTTCCTGGTAGAACTCTTAGAGTTTTGTCTTCAAAAATCCTTATACATTTTTTCTGTAAAGTTAAAAATTAGAAAAATATGCGAAAAATTAAACTTCACCGATGTGACGAAGGGAAGTAGAAAAAAATCGGGGCGACGGCGTTTTGAATATTTCTGCTTTGTCGGCAAATAGATCGACTTTATACTTTGTCGGCCGCACGAAAATCCACGCGCCGAGCTTGTAGTAAATACTTTTAGTTAGTAAATTTTAATAGAAAATGTACATATTTTTTACAGTAAACCAACGAATCCACATAGGAACAGAACTGTTGCGCCACTTCTTTTTGCACTTCATTGCTGAACTCGAACTTCATTAGTGAACTTTTTTCGAATATCTTTCCACTATTTGACTTCACAGAAAAATGTTATGTTTTTCGATATAACTCTAGGTCTATCAGGTACTGCAAACATAACTGTTGCGGGAATTTTTTTAATTTTCATTCAAAACCATGGGTCGCTTATTAGATATTGAAAATATCTTCTGAACCAAGGTTTTGATCAAAAAATGTCAAAGGGATCTTCGATAGAACTCTTATGGTGCTCTTATGGCTATTTAGATTCGCGAAAAGAACTGTATTTGCATTTTTTTTGCAAAATGTCAATTTTTTGCAGGAGTTTTTGCAAAATTGATCAAGTACTCCAGAACTATGGCCGAGGTGCAGTAATATGTCAGAAACGCACAGTTTTTCTCAAAAGTGTTGCTAGCTCATTTTTTGTATTTTCCATTTTTTAGTACTCTAGAACTATTTCATATTTACCAGGAACTCCGATAATATCCAAAATATCATATTTTACTCCGTAATATGATATTATTGCAAATCCGGTTGCTAACTTCACAGGACTGTGGCATTTTGCAGTACGTGACATAATTACACATTACGCTAATAATTTCTTCGAGTACCTCGAATTACCAAAAAAATCAGGATAATTGCGAATACATTGCAATATTTCAGGGAGTGGATGACCGCTCGGGTTTATCATTTCCTTCGTAAATAAATAATTTGCTTTTACGTCAAATTTAAATTGAAAAAATCTGCTTTCAAAATCTGCATTTGTTTCCATTTCATTAGCTATTTCTTTAGATTTACAAATTATTTGCTCAAAACTATTTATACGAAATTCCATCAGAAACAAATTTACGCTATTTAATATTTTAACACATTCTGATAAAATTATATTTGGGCTTATAATATGCCGCCCTAAAAATATGGCGCCGTAAGGCGATCGCCTGTTCGACCTGGCGCATGTGCCGGCACTGGGAGCAGCGTTTGCCAACGCTACCAAAAATACCTACCTTGGTAGCTTTAAATCGCTACCAAAGTTAAAAAAAAACATTTATTTACAAAACAATTTACAATTTTATTTTTTAAGAAAAATCAAGTTATTCAAGTTGTTTATTTTATTTATAGTTGTTTATTTCATAAATATTGGAAAATAATTAATTGAGCAAAATATAATTATTAACTTTAGCAAATGAAGTAAATTTTATTTTACATATTTTGTCCTTAGTGCGAAGAATGATGTTTGTCATCACATAACAATTTCAAATTAGGAGGTAATGATGTTAATTCCATTCTCAAGTTAGGTTCGACATCAAATCTGTTTCGATACTTATTTTCTAAGTACACCAAGGCTGAGAACGCAACTTGACACGTATAACTGGCGACAACAGGCATTCAAAACCCTTAGCCTTACATGGTGGTATAGGCGACACTCAGATACGCGACGTCACGCGAAATCGCCTGTCAAATAATGATTACATTGTTTTAAATGAGCACGTTCTCAGTATGTCTACGCGACAGCTACGCCACAGCTACGCGACGTGCCCATTTAAAACAATGTAATCATTATTTGACAGGCGATGTGGCACAATGTCGCGTAGCTGAGTGTCGCGCATATGGGAATCGACCTTTAGTCTTGATATTTGTTGATTTCCATAAAGCATTAATCATAGTAGAACTAATATCAATAATAGCAGCACTTGACACTGTTCAGGATTATAGATATATAAGGCTTATAGAATACATATACAGTCACACTACCACAACTGTAAAACTTCATCCGAGAAGTCCAACAAGGGAACCCCATTTCGCCTAAACTTTTCACAGCTGTCGTCGAATACGCAATGAAATCATTGCATTGGGATAATAGAAGCATCAATAATATCGATGGCAAAAGACTGACACACCACAGATTCGCAGATAATATCGTTCTTGTCACAGATAACATCGGCGATGCACAACAGATGCTTGAAGAAATAATACAGATCTCAGCAAAAGTGGTCACCGAATAAATGCAAGTAAAACCCGAATAATGGCAAATCTAGTGCTTGCACAAAACATCAGAGTAGGCGGCTCCGAGATAAAAGAGACGCATATGTACTATACCTCGGCCACAAAATACAAATTGGGAAGAACAATCAAATGCACGAGACGTAGGGCTGCTTTTGGCAAACTAAGAGGGATATTTGAAAGTTATATACCCATATATCTGAAGATAAAAGTGAACGAACAATGCCTGCTACCGGCAATAACATATGAACTCCTACAACTATGAACAGAAACTCCTACATTAACAAAAAAGTCAGCAGAAAATCTAATAGTAGGTCAAAGACTAATGGAGACAGCCATACTTGGAATTTCTAAAAGAGAATATAATAATCTATAAAAGAGAAAATACACAATAATACCATCAGACAAAGAACTAAAGTTCAAGATCTAGTTGAACACATAACTAGAATGAAATGGAGATGGGAAGATCATATGGCGAGACACGCAGCAGCAGCTGCGAATTGGATACTGACGGCCCAGAACCGAGAGACATGAAAGAACTTAGAGGAGGCATATGGTCAGCAGCAGACAACGATGATGACGAGTGATCTCCGAAACTAAACTTTCTTCCTTTGTAACAATTTTTAAAGCGAGCAGTATTCATTTGTCTCCAGCACTATGAGGATACCCATTCTCAGCTATTAATTTGTATTAATTTCCATTAATAGAAATTTCTAAAGCTGTCAAAGTGAGGTTTTTATTTGAGGAAAGAGCAATTTTTTAGTAGCAATCAATTCATTTTCCTTATCGGCAAAAATGAAAAAAAATGTGTTTTTACTATTTCTTTTACCCGGCAAAATTTTTCTGCGACCCGGTGCCGACCCACACTTTGCGAAACGCTGCCATAGAGGATGTTTGGGATATGCTCGACAGGCGTTTTCGGGTTCGCGCGCATCCTCCTCAGACCATCCAGCAGGTAACGGCGGCTCTTATTGCAGAATGGGACGCTATACCATAAAAAGACCCTCGGAGACTTTTGAGATGCATGCCGTCTTAGCATGCTTCTAACTAAATGCCGTTACTCGTGATATGAGAGCACATATTCGTTATTCATTTATGTACAAAAGTTTACATCAACAATTAATTGAAATTCGTTTTGCACTTTTGCACGGTTTTGCTAGTAGTTGTTACTACTACTGTTACTGTTATTGTAACATAACTATTACGAGTACTGTAAAAGTACGTGATACTGACACTATATGTCAATAGACCTTTCCATAGTCGATATTTTTTGCGCATACGTCAATTTCCACCATGTTTTTCGAGCACTTTTTGACGTATAACCAGTGAAAATAACAAAATGTGCCCGAAACTTTCATATTCCAGCCTTTTAAACATGGCGGACGCGCATTAGACGCTTTACTAACCGTAAAAAGTTCTATTAAAACAATTAATAGTTCAAAAATTGTTTTAATAGACCTCTTTCAGGAGATTTTAGAGCGTTTTTCAGTTGTTCTTAATTTTATTTTCATGTAATTTTCCGTTTGAATTTGAATTTTTATGGAGGCACAAATTAGTGACCTGCTAATTGTTTCTGGTATAATGCTCGGGAACGTCAACTTTGCTTGTGAGGGGGACACCTTTTACAAGATATATTTGTAGCTAAATCACTTAACCCCTTCGCGCTGAGACCACAACTGCTAAAATTTTAAATGGCACGGTGGGGTAAGTTATACCTCATTTGAAAGCCCGTTTGGTCCTGAATACTAAACGGCATACATTTTCTATATCTAGAGATTTAGATATAGAATAGAATTTATGCAATAGAACCAGAGTCTCTGGAAGAGTTGTCGCATTATTGAAAACCTAACCTAACCCAACAATGTTATTTTTATTTGGTCTGGACCATTAACCATTTTTCTTTGTTCTCGTGTGTTTCTAAAAGTAGGTAAATAATAATTACATTAAGATTATCTTAAACCGACCAGTAGATTCCCAACATCTCGTCGGTAGGGTAGTGGATATTTGTTGAATGCGATTAGAACTGTTTATGGCCGCTACGCATCTGAAAGACCATTTGTAATCACTAATCCTTTGTAAATACGCTTCGGCGGATGTTTACGATCGCTTATGGTTTTTGGATGCTTGGTGGTCGTAAACAATTGAAAATACAATGCAATGTTTATATTAAGGGTTCTTAGTATAAGTATTTTAAATTTTGGGTAGTTGTAAAATTAGCCATAGAAATTACCACTTGCATTTCGGGTTAGAATCCTTATTGGTTCAGTGGGGGCAGGGCAATTGGGAGGTGGGATTGAGTTTTCCTGTTTTTAACAATATTTAATCACACCCAGTTCAATTGTAACCCTCTTGCCACAAACATACCAAGAAGATTCAAAACTCCGACAGTGCACGTCGTCACAAGCGCTTAAAATAGAATTAAATATTAAATGCATGTTTATCGAGGCGTTGTTTATCGAAATGTAAGAGAACGTTTCGAGCGGAATTTGTATTTTTGTTTAGAAGTTGGTGGCGCACAATTTGAGCAATTGTTACACAAATAAAAATCTTTTCAGGTGTTGAATTGTGTTTTTCTTTTCTTCAATTTTGCACTTTTGGTAAGGATAGATTCAACAATTGGACTTTCTAACGACATACCGAAGAACGCGTTCATAACTTGAAAGTAAATAATCTCGACAACAATACGATAAATTTAGAAATTTTTTCGTTTCGTATTCGGGTCAAAAAGGGCCTTCAAATGAAGTATCACTTACCCCACCGTGTCATTTAAAATTTTAGGGGTTGTGGTCCCAGCGCGGAGGGGTTAAGTGATTTGGCTACAATTTGTTGTTTGTAAAAACTACAAATTGCTTTTGTTAAAATTACAATTTCCGATATTATTAGTAAATAAGTTTTAAAAATCAGTGTGCGACCGCAATATTTACAATTTGTATTAGTAAGGCCGCTGCTACTACTTAAACGGTAATTTTTAAAGTGTACTTTTTTCCGTGCATTTTCAAGACAATAATACAGTCGTGTGATGCTGGCCCCCAAATTTTTGTTTTGTTTGTTATATTGAGTTCTAGCAAGATTTCGAATAGTACTAGAGTTCTTGCTTGAAAATTGCAATAGTTCCGGGGAATTTCGGGCAGAAATCGAGAAAAACAATTTGAGCCCAACTTCCCGCAGCCCCTTTTCTTTTCAGGAAAAAGAGTTCTGATATAATATTTCAGCTCTTTATATAGGGTTCTAGAGTTCTCAATCGATAATGCATAAAGTTCCACTTTTTTTTTGCAAAATTTTGTAATTTTTGATAAATCTAAAAAAAATCTAATAACGGTTTCCCATTGTACTAATAGTCCGGTCAAATTAGACCAAAAAATATGGGTGAGGTTACAAAAATTCACACTTGGCTGAAAATTGGTACGATTGTTCAAAACACTATTATAAATGAAATGTGAAAAGTCCTCATCAATTTGACACCTAGAAAAAATTTACTCGGGGTCAAAGGTCACAAAAACGTTTTTTTTTTTTTGCAATTTTCAGCAAAACGGTAGGTTTTATCGTAAAATTAGTCCAGATTAAAATTGTAGATCATAGCCACCTTTTTTGAGATATAACGATTCAAAAAGTTGAAAGAGTTGTAACCGAAGCTGTAATACAAGTAAAAATATCGTTCTATCGGTCAGTGTAACTTACACCGATAAAATATTATAAATATCAGAATTTCGTGTAAAAAAAAAAGTTGAATCACCAACAATTGAAGATTCATTTGATGCTAACGAAGAGACATGCAATGTGTCATTATTGGGGCAATTTACTTGCATCCAGGATGAAGAAGATAAACAAGTAGAAGAAGAAGAAGAACGATGGATAAATTTATCTATTATTTTTTTTTTAATTTACACCCCTCTTGACATTTTTAACCCTTGCCAATATCTTTAATTATTTAATAGTTTCAAATTAAACAGAATCACAACAGATCAGTGAAATAGGCCTACCGGGGAAACCACATTAAAGAAACGCGCAAGTACACTACCTCAAAGGTGGCGTGGAAACGTGCGCATATTATGACGATTACAACTCTTTCAACTTTTTGAATCGTTATATCTCAAAAACGGTGGCTCTTAGAAAAAAAAGTATTCAGACATTTTTATATATAATTATTTGACCTACAATTTTTATCTTAGCTAATTTTATGATAAAACTTACCGTTTTGCTGAAAATCGCGAGAAACCCGTTTTTTGTGACCTTTGACCCTGAGTAATTTTTTAGTAATTTAGTAATTTTTCCAGGTGTCAGATCGACGAGGACTTTTCACATTTCATTTATAAAAGTATTTTGAACAATCCTACCAATTTTCATCCAAGTGTAAATTTTTGTAACCTTGGATGTTTTAATTGGCTGGACTATAAGGCAAATAAACAAAAAATGCTTATTAGACATTTTTGAAAAAACAATATCTATAAATGTATTTATAAAAAAGTTTCGACGAACATAAAAAATATATATACAAGAGTTCTGAGTAGCCCCCGGAGAGTACTGAACAAATAACCTAATTTCTTTGTCAAATCAATATTAAAGAAGTTATAAGCAAAAACGAAGCGCAAAATTTTTGAAAATAACAGAATTCAAAAAAAATAATTCTAGGTATGGTACTCAGGTACTCAGAACTATTTTGTAATTCTATTGTATATATATATATATATATATATATATATATATATATTTATGGCGAGGGACAGAGGATTAACATTGGATTGGTGTTAGTGAGAAGAAAAAATTGTGTAAACAATGTGAAAAAAAAATGAATTGGTTTTTCTTTCGAAATGTCAAATTCATTTATTGTCAAATTTTCTTTTTATTTGTGGGATTAAAATATATATATAGTAATATAATAATATGTGCGATTCTATATAGAGGAGTAACAACCTCGCTAAAAAACCTGGGTCCATCTGGCTCCGGATGGTAGCACCCTGTAAGGGCCCCTGCCTAGGGTTACTAGGTGAAAAATGGTCAACGGTCTTGCCAGCGGAAGAGGATTCTTAAATTCCCAACGCTGGATGCAGCGGAAGAGCCGGGTGGTCACACCAATACAAATCCGCTTTGTGTCTGTCTTAGATTAAGCGACAAAGTGGTCAGCGTCTGTTCACCAGTGGTGCGGCTGTCAGAACATCTTCTTGATCTCAACAATCAAGTCGTAACCTTGTGATCTTCTTCGTGTTGCTCACCTCATCTTTAGCTTCAACTTGAAACAAACATGATGATAACAGAAGGTACAATTCCACTACCCCGGGCATCAGTCAATAGACTGATTACTCCTGGTCGTCGGATTCCGGGGGACCAGGAGCGTCATGTTGAGAAGGATCGGAGCTTCTCGAATCTTCTACGCGCGAAGCGTAAGTACTTTATTGGCACGCTCAACTCGAACACTCTTCTAAAAGTTGGTAAAATTAAACAGCTTGTAAACACAATGGACAAATTTAATTTCAAAATCCTTGCAATTCAAGAAACTCGTTTCCTTGATGAATACCACTTTGACACGGATGATTATCGAATATACAAAGGGAAACCCTCTATAAAAATTAGGACGGGCCCCAGGCAATTTGGTACAGCGTTTGCCATCCACAAATCAATTGTAGACTCACTTATTGACTTTACGTCTACATCGGAACGCATCTCCACTCTATCACTGAAATCGGCGAACAAAGCGTATACTCTCATCAACGCACACGCTCCCACAAACGACTATAATAAGAAAGATCCTAAAACATCGGATACCTTCTGGGAACAGTTAGAAGAGGTCACCAACCAAATTCCACCGCACCACGTCAAGATTCTGTTAGGCGATTTTAACGCCCAGTTGGGTATAGAGAAACAATTTAGGAAAACAACAGGTATTCACACAGCACATAAAAGAACAAATAAAAATGGTGAAAGACTAATAACTTTTTGTGAAAATTTCCAATTTAAAATCATGTCAACACAATTTAGAAAACCCAGACAAAAGCTTTGCACTTGGAGGTCACCCAACATCAATATAGGTGAATTACAAATCGACCATGTTGCCATCTCTCATACAAACCAAAAGGAGGTTCTTAATGTAAAAACGATGAAAGGTTTCTTCGATTCTGATCACTACTTGTTACAAATTAAAATTAAACTCCAACCCAACAGGAGAAGACCACGACAACCACGAATTTTTAAGCCTGACCCTGAATATTTAAAAATAAACAGGGACAGTATTTCAGGAATTTCAGGAAGGAATCAACGAAACAAGCTCGTTAAACTGGACAGAATTATCGGATGTTCTCAGGAACGCTATGAGGATAGGCCAGCCCCCACGTAAACGTAAGCACAGATGGTGGAACAGTGTATGCGACCAAGCAATAGAAGACAGACAACGCTTGGAAAAATAATTGTTCATAGCAACAAAACGCCAGACAAATGGCAGGAGTTCCTGTACATTCGGAAACAATCATCAAAACTAATTAGAAAAGAAAGACGTAGCTATGAAAAAACAAGATTGGAGGAAATAGAACAAGAATTTACAAAGAATAATACTAGGAGTTTTTACAGAATTTTTAAAGAGAACCTGACAGGATATCGACCATCCAGCCTATGCTTTCGTCGATCTGATGGTTCAATGGAGACAAACACCAATGCGAATTGTCAAATTTTAGCTGAGTACTTCAACAATCTTCTCAACTGTGACCCCCCATCCAGCAAGTTTGTTTTTGAACAATCTGAATCCTATCCAGATTCCATGCCGCCTTCCTTCCAGGAGATAAGTGACATCATTCATTCATTGAAAAACGACAAAGCCCCCGGGGAAGATGGAATCATAGCCGAGTTATGGAAACTGGCTGACGACAACCTCATTCACAGAATACACAATATAATATGTGATATTTGGGTGACCAAACAAATCCCCCCAGAATCGAAATGTGCACTTATACACCCGCTTCATAAAAAAAGGTGATAAAATGGACCCGAACAATTATAGAGGCATTTCACTTCTACCAGTAACGTACAAAATTCGAAGTAGACCCACAGATAGGAGAATATCAGGCAGGTTTCCGTAAAGGGCGCTCATGCACGGAACAAATTTGGAATCTGAAGACAATCTTACAAATACGATCTTTTAGAAACACCGTGGTTACCTTTGTTGATTTTAAAAAAGCCTAAGACTCCGTCGACAGACCAACTCTTCAGCATTCTGGAGGAATTCAAGGTTGATAGGAAAACCAGGGCATTAATTCAACAAATTCTCATTAATACTACATCAAAGGTTAAGTTTGGTGGAGCAATTTCTCAACCTTTTGAAATACATACGGGTGTTCGACAGGGAGATGGACTTTCACCCATCCTTTTTAATATGGTCCTGGAAAAAATATTCAGAACTTGGGAAAAAGAGATTGAAGGAATACACATTGGTAAGAGAAGAGATTATAGAGCTAATATCAAATGTTTGGCGTTTGCTGATGATCTTGCAATATTATCTAATACCAGAGAAGAAGCAAAGCATTCACTTGAAAAATTACACGAAATTTCACAAAAGGCTGGTCTCCTGATATCTTATGAAAAAACACAGTATATAGAACGATCCCCGTCCGACAATCTACCCATCAAGACACAATATGGTTCTGTATCCAGAGTTTCCCAGTTTAAATACTTAGGAGAAATCATCCAACCGTCCGGCCTAAATATAATTGCAAATCAAGAACGAGTAAAAAAGTTACAGAGAGGCTACCGACTTACTTGGAATCATTATAACAAAAAATCAATATCTCTTAATGCGAAATTACAACACTACAAAACAGTCGTTCTTCCTGAAGCACTTTATGCCGCAGAAACAACATTAATTCATGGTCACTCAAAAATCAAAGAAATAGAGAAACAAGAACGTAAAATTCTCCGAAAAATGTTTGGGCCGGTGAATAAAGAGGGAATATGGATTAAGAGACCATCGTCAGAAATATATAAAACGGTAGAACCTATCACTGACACTTTCAGAAAGAGACGAGCTAAATTTTTTGGTCACATATACAGAATGGACCAGAACAGAATTACGAAACAAATTTTCAAAATTACCTTCAACAGTAAAACTAGGTCCAAATGGATACAGGAAACTGAAGAAGACCTCAAGCAGCTAAACATCACGATACACGACATGAATGACCGGGTTAAATTTAGAAACACCATAATGCACCATAAATTTGATAAAGAACTGCTCCCAAATATACCAGGAAAAAAGTGGACGGACGAACGGAAGAAAGAACATAGTGCACGAATGATGAGGATTTGGGAAGAACGTCGCCGCATGACTGAGTTGACATGATTTTTGTTCAAGTTTACACGCTCTCTTTAAAGAGAATTTACGATAGTAATATACATACATATATATATATATATATATATATATATATATATATATATATATATATATATATATATATATATATATATATATATATATATCATCATATCCAGCATATATATATATATATATATATATATATATATATATATATATATATCATCAGCATATATATGTATATCATCATTGTCCAGCCGTTTGCGTCCACTGCAGGACATAAGCCTCTTCTAACTCTTTCCAGGCATAACGATGTTGTGTTTTGTTCATCCAATTTTGTGACACCCTCTTGATGTCATCGGTCCATCGAGTTGGTGGTCTACCTTTACTTCGTTTATCGGCACGGGGTCTCCATTCCAAAAGCCGTTTAGTCCATCGGCCATCCCTAAGTCTGGCAACGTGGCCTGCCCATCTCCATTTCATGTTGGAGATGCGTGTTATAATGTCGCAGACACCCGTCCTTTCCCTGATGACCTCGTTTCGTACCCTGTCTCGTAAGGAAATGCCTAGCATGGCCCGTTCGCATGTTATTTCGCATGTTTGGTTTTCGCGGCCTATGCGTATCTAATGCCCCAGGTATATATAGGAAGTTACTTCTTCTATATTAGCATCATCTATTTTGATTTGATCGCTTAGCACTAGGTTGGTCATAACTTTTGTTTTTCCCATATTCATCCTAAGGCCCACTTTTTCCGTTGACGGTTTTAGGTCGTTGAGCATAGTTTTTGCATCTTTGATATTGTCGGCTATTAGGACGATGTCGTCTGCGAATCTCAGGTGGTTAAATTTTTCTCCATCCACTGTAATTCCTAGGTGTTCCCAAGATACCATTTTAAAAGCATATTCGAGAACCGTGGTAAATAGTTTTGGGGAGATATCCCCCATTTTTTGGGGATATATGTATATATATATATATATATATATATATATATATATATATATATATATATATATATATATATATATATATATATTACTATTACTATCGTAAATTCTCTTTAAAGAGAGCGTGTAAACTTGAACAAAAATCATGTCAACTCATATATATATATATATATATATATATATATATATATATATATATATATATATATATATATATATATATATATATATATAAATCTTCGTCGAAAGTTTTTATAAACAAATTTATAGATATTGATTTTACAAAAATGTCTAATAAGCACTATTTGTTTATCTGCCGTAGTACAATTAGAAACCGATATCAGTTTTTTTTTTAATTTTTCAAAAATTAACAAAATTTTGCAAAAAAAAATGTGGAACTGTGCATTATCAATTGAGAACTTAATATAAAGAACTGAAATATTACATCAGAACTCTTTTTCGTGAAAAAGTGGGAGCTGTGTGAAGTTGGCCCCCAAATTGTTTTTCTCGATTTCTGCCCGAAATTCTATATTCAACAAGACAACAAGACAATGTTGGACAAGAGTGAACAAGATTGTAGGGCTAGGTAATGATAAGACTTGAAAAGTCCCCACAAAGTTAGACAAGAAGACTAGATAAGATAAGGTATGTGTACCACTCATCTCTTGGGACAATTCAATCCATGGTCGATATATGGTGTTTATTTAGCAACAAATTTACAAAACATGAGGTTTATTCTATTTCTGAAATATTATTAACGTTCAGGGACGAAAGGGTTAAGAATACGTCTTTAACTATTTGAAAATGCCTCTGTTTCAGTCAGTTCCATCAACTGTCAAACCAAGCAGGTCACTGTATTATAGGTACGAACTGCCCTCCAATATCAATTTTGGAATAGCAATTTATAGCATATAAATAGCAAATTACATGACGAACAGTTCGTGGTTAACAATAAAAATATACATATTTTTCATCAGTAATAACCCAACTCTGTTCAAAATTAAGAGAATAAATGCCGCTGTTTGGCGACCACGAACCCAGTTCGAGATTGCCATTTGACGCATTAAAATCGAAACCCGAACTGGGTTCCACTATAAACGTTAAACACAAATGCTTTGACTGGTTGCAGTTTATTCCAGTTTTTACCTTCTAATTTTTATGCAACCAAGTTTACAAAGTAAGGACTCAATAGTTATTAAATGTGTCATTAAACTCGTAAACAAAAAGCAAATAATAATCAATTAGAATCATGCTCCAACTTAAAAAAGTCATATAAATATTACTTACCGATTAAGGCGATGGTACATTGTTGATGATCAACCGTGAATAAAAACGAATGCCCGCTTTCGATATTAAGCTTATCTTGGAGCCCTGCTCCGGCAATCCAGTAGTCGAATTCCATGATGTCGAGATGCTTTCGTTGCTGGGATGGACGAGATGCCAACGGATTCAATTCAAAAACTAGACAACAAATCAGACAAAAGTAGCAGGAGTACACAAATGGCGTAAGCGAACAGCTGGATAAAGTTCAACCACTGCTACCAATACAACGATTTTTAAAAATCCTTGTAAAACCCATATATGTATTATTGTCTATATCATAGACATATACGAATTCTTATATATCTACAATCTATATTGCGTATTTTGAGACCAAAGTTTGAAATCAAAACGAGATAGTAACCATATTGCTGTACCGTAGTCTGATTGGTTGGGTTGGTACGCCTGCGCGAACTACCAACCAATTCGAAGCACTAAATTCGCACTTGAATAGACAATACAATTGACGTGTGCATAACCTAATTTTAGTATTTCACCACATATATGGTTTTTCTCGTTATGTGGTGTGTTCCATATAAATCCATTTATCTAGTTTAAACATGTCGACAGGTTGTTACTTGTGTTTGTCCATACAATCCCCGAGCTCCAAGATCTATAAGTAAGTAACGTCATTGATTTATTACTTTTCAGTGTCCATTTCACATAGGTGTGTGGAAAATTCGAATGTCGTGTAGACTACACTATATTACAAAGCTACAATTGAACTTTTAACAGACGTACACCTCACGTTAAAGTTCATGCATGTATTTTCTGTTTAAATTTTTCGTATTCTGTTAATATTTATCGTAATTTATGGTACAGCAGCGCAAGCGCACTGATTATGTTTCACAAAATGGTATAGCACTACAGCAGTGTCTCCCAAAGTGTGGTACGCATACTTCAAGGGGTACACAAAAGGTTTGAAAGGGGTACGATTTGATTTTTCAATTTTTTTCTTTTTTGTGTGCGACAAAGCGAAAATAAAAAGACAAAAGGCAATTTGTTTTCTCAATTCAATTAGTTTTTATATAATGTTCGAATCCTGTTAATTAGCTGTTAATTTGCAATAGTTTGCAAAGTTCATCTTTGACAGATAATTGAACCGTTTATTTTTATATACCGTTACATATCCGTTAATTAAAAAAATTAGGCAAATTATATGAAGTCTGGCAATGTTTCTACTGTGTTAGCAATATGTAATTTGGTTATATAAATTTGTTTTAGGCGTATTTTACTAAACTGGTGTATAGTTACGGGCTGCAAATGGACTTACACCACTTTCAAAATTAGACAATTGTAAAAATCGTTTAATTTCAATTTTGAAAACTCAAATATCACTTAAAATATAATTCAAATTAATCCAATTTTATTTACAAATAATGACACGATATAAAATAGAAGTAGTATTTTTAATTTTAGACGCTAATTACATTTTTAAAATTACAAGGTATTGATAGTATTTACTTATGCTTTGCATGTGGCAATGTTTCGAAATATGCATGATGCACCGTAGGTATATAAGGTAGCTGCTTGATGTCTTTATATTTTTCATAAGTAATAAACCTGGCATCTTGGTACAAAGGGGCCAGGGCAATTTTTTCAAATTTTTCGGTCTTCTAGGACAGGGCTCTCCAAACTACGGCCCGAGGGCCACATCCGGCTCGCGGACAGGTTTTGTCCGGCCCGCGGAGAGCTAGCATACTTGAAAACTCCTTTTAGAGAACATATTTTTTATAGCAAATTAAATTTAGTTTACTGAAGTATTCTAATTTTATGTTGAATAATTATTAATATGACATCTACATTGATATGGTCATGGGCTAACTATTCATAACATTGTTGTAGACTTATTTTTATTGTTTTTGTGATAAGTTGGATAAAGAAACACAGAATTGTAATGAGTAAAGACATGTATAATATGCAGAAAATTTAACTTCAGTATATAATAACTAACAAATTATTGAAATGAATCCAAATAACATTTTATTTTAAATAAAAACATAACTTATAACAAGCATAATGACATATGAAATACTAATGAGTATTGTTTTTTATTGTTTATTGTTTTATTATATAATGATTATGTAATTGAGATTTTCCACTGACAATAGTTAGTAGTTGTGGACTAATTTTACTTGTACCAATTATTAAAAGAGATTTAAGATGCTCATCAGTTAATTCAGATCTGTAAACATTTTTTGTGTACTTCATTTTGGAGAAGGTCTTCTCACACAAATAAGTAGTACCAAAAACAGAAAACAGCCCACGAGCAATTTTATGCAAATTTTCAAATTGTGTCAGTGGAAGACTCTTATAAAATTCCAACAAAGATGAGTTTAGATATTTGTTCTTAATTATATCACTGCACTGTAGATCAATCATTTCCATTTGAAGTTCCAGGGCTAGGGTTTCAATGTCAGTATCAAAAGGATTCTGAAAAATCTTAATTTGATTCGCAATGGCATTAAAGTCCGAGAAACGAGTATCAAAATTTATTTTCAAAGCACTCAAAGTTTCGATTGCAAAATCGATAGGAAACTCAGTCTCAGTGGTGTGGCTGAATATTTCACATGTTTTAAAATGTGAAAAACATTTACTTCGTAGTTGTGATTGAAACAGTATCAATTTCTTCCGGAATGATTTGATATTAGTGTATAAATCAGGAAGATGCTGGTTTTCTCCTTGCAATCTCAAATTCAGTTCGTTCACATGTTTTGTCAAATCAACATAGAATGCTAACTTCCACAGCCATGCGTTGTTTTGTAATTCAGTAAGAGGGCGATGCTTTTCATTCAAAAAAATTTCGATCACTGCTCGAAATTCAAAAATGCGCTGAAAGACTTTCCCACAACTAAGCCAACGTACGGCAGTATGATAAGGTAAGTCATTTTCTCCAATCTCTTCAATAAATTGTCGGAATTGTCGGTGATTCAGCCCAAAAGATCTGATAAAATTAACAGTTGATATGACTGGTTTCAGAACTTCAGACATATCCAAACATTTTCCGCACAAAGACTGTTGATGAATGATACAATGTAAGACTAATGGTTTTGAACCACCGTCATTTGCTACGGCCTTTGACACAAGAGCGACCACTCCTTTATCTTCCCCACTCATGTTTTTGCCTCCATCAGTTGTAATACATTTCACTTTTTTCCATCGAAGGTTCTTTTGATTAATGGCCATTTCAACTCCTTTAAAAATATCTGTACCATTAGTTGTGCCATGAATACTATACATATCAAGAAGTTCTTCATGCACTTCATAGCTTTTATCTACTCCTCGAATATAAATCAACACCTGAGCAGTATCTGACACATCCGTTGACTCATCCAAGGCCAAAGAAAACCACTCAACATGTCCATTTTTGTCGAACAGTTGAGAGGATATATTTTCAGCGATGTTTTCTACCCTTCGAGCCACAGTGTTTGCTGACATACTGACAGTTTTTAATAAATTTACCTTTTCAGGACACATTTCTTCGGCTACTGCAATTATGCATTCTTTGATCTTTTCTCCATCGGTGCATGGTTTTCCACGTTTTGCAATTTCAAGAGCCACACGAAATCTGGCACGAGTTGCAGCCTCTTGTTCAGTTTTGAGTTTTGTAAATGAAGATTGCTGCGATATCAATCCGCTTCATAGCTTCGAATTTTTCTGTCCGCAAACTTCCTGTATATTTTGAGTAATTTTGAAAATGTTTTGTTTCATAATGACGTTTAATGTTATATTCCTTGAGAACGTCTATGCTTTCATTGCAAATCAAACATAGCGCCTTGTTACTGGACTCAATTACGAAATACTGAATGTTCCACTGATCTTTGAATTTTCTGCATTCACTATCAATTTTTCGCTTCTTTTCCATACTACTAAATCACACACAAAAGCAACAATTCAAATTAAAATACTGTTACAAAGATGTCTTAAACTTAAACACGCACAAACACGTTTTAAGGAGGTACGCACTATTTTATTTCACAACAGTGTCATAGGAACTGTCTTGTGGTTGCGCCACTAGCCTTCTTATATATTCCAATTACTGCCATCTAGAAGTGAGTGGAAGACACCAGAACTTTCTTGAACCAGCGAGATTATTCTGTACGTGCTATTAGCGCTATCTGTTAGCGATAGAAGGTACTACCTATTTCCGCTTGTGTCCACCAGATGTCGTGTCACGTTACTCCTCATGGCTCGTACTCTACGACTAATCTAGAAATTACAGATAATGACAGGAAAATTAATAATATGCAGTGTTGCCATTTTGCGAACTTTAGTCCGATTTGCAGCCTTTTTTAAACGTTGCGTACTTTTTCGGACTTTTTTTTTCATCAGTGGACTATTTTACTTTTTACCACCGGCAACAATGATAATATGGTTTTGGCCCTCGGAACTTACTGGAGTAATCAGTATGGCCCTAAGGCTGGAAAGTTTGGAGACCCCTGTTCTAGAACGTGTAGGTAATAAATGTATAGTTTTAAATTCTTTGTCCTTCATCGATGTTTTATATAAAATATTGTATGGTGCACTTTTGAGAAACATCATCCAACATATTTGCAACCAATTTGCCTGTTCCCCATTAGTGTTTTTTCATATCTGTTTTTTGAAACGAAATTCACTCGTTTCATTTCATGTAAAATGAATTTATCATGTCTACATTGTGTTATTGCATGGCATTATTTGGTGTGTACATAACATTTTTTTTCCGCAATGCCATTACTATGATGCCAAAATCTGCATCGTTCGGAAGGTATGAATGCCCCGAGAGTATAAATTTGTCATCAGTTTTGTCAATGTTATTTTCCAACGACTGGACAACCTTCAACCACTCATGGCATCAATGGCATTTATAAATTTCGATTTTGCCCAGTACACATGTCACTGTAGGCAATAACATGGCATTGATTGGGTCGTTACATTTTCTAAATGTCTCAAACAGCAACAGTTACTCTTGACACATATAAAACAAATGTAAAATAACAGGCTACTAAGCGGCAAGCATCGATATCTCTGCCAATTGGACTTACACCACTTTCATAATCGATGATTTAAATTGTACAAAACATGGGATTTTTTTAAGAAATTAAATACGGACTAGTTATACATGACAAATTTACATTAAACTAAGCATGAATTAAGTGATATCTCATTTTTTTCAAAAATGGACTTACACCACTTTCAAAATAAGCGGTCCAATTAATACAATACAAATCAAAACTAAGTTTTGTTTCTTCTGTTTTTAAATTACTGTCTTTCTTTTGTAATTTTTATATAACCAAGAGTTTATTTTACCAACTACTGACGTAAAACTTTGAAGATTGTTTTTACGCATTTAATGGCAAGTAGAAACTCTCTTAAGGGGTTACATGGGTTTCACAGCTTCAAAATATCGATTTTTTTTATTGTCATTAATTTCTACAACATCTCGAGAATATTATCCTAAATTTTGAAGTCGGTCGGAATAAAAGTTTTGGGATACAACCCTGGGAAGGTGCGTGCTCAAAGTAAGATAGGCTCAGCGCGCTGCAGGTGTATCGGAGCAGCTGCTCGTCTATTGTTTGTCTGACTTTATTGTACATTGCTTTCACTTTCTAAGGACAACTAGTTTGAAATACTTCAGGTGGTGATTACTTCTTGAATCACGAGGATCTGAGGTTATCTATAGTGTCTGTTGTAAAATTTATTAAAAAATGCCTAAAGTTTCGAGAACTTCGAATGAAAGACGCTATATGGGCTACGTATTATCACTACAGTTCTACAGACAAAAATCCTAAGCACGGAAATTGCCCGAAAGGTCCAGGCTCCTGGTGCGCTTGGCCGCGAGAATCAGCTACGAACACTCTTTCATAATTCAAACATGATTATACTCCATTACCAAATGATGTTTTGAAATTTTGTTTTGTAATGAAACCAATCTATGAAGATCTCAGTAAAGATGAGCTTCTGGAGCGGTGTGTTGGTGGTTTCACAAAAAATAATAATGAAAGCTTGAACCAGTTAATCTGGAAGGTTACTCCAAAAATACTTCCTGCTGGTTCAAAGATCGTTAATATTGCTGCATTGGTAGCTGATTGCACTTTTAATGAAGGGACATCAGCTTTATTATTATTTATGCACGGTATGGATTTAAAACTGGGCTGAAATTCCCACGAATATGCCCGATGAAAACCGTGTGTGCGCAGCTGACAAAAAATCAGCGAGCGAGACTCGCGAAGCCAGGATTCGTCATAGACAGGAGCAAAATGATGCCCTGGACATTGCAGCTGCTGCAGGTTCTTTACTTTATGGCCCAGGAATCGACGATTCAATATAAGTTAAAAAAAAATCCAGTTTTATTGTTACTCAAAACTTTAAACGCGTTTTTCTCGAAACTGTGTTTTCAAAGACGGTTGTCAAAAGTTCTCGAAAACTACTCAACCGATCTTGATGAAATTTTACACAGGTCTTTGAGATACAATTCACGAGAACTTGGACGAAGGATTTTTTTCAATCGCAACTATAAAAAAAATGTTGAGCAAATTTTACCAAAATTTGCATTTTTTTGTAAAAAAGTCTGCCAAAAATCTAATTTTCACTTTTTTTTTCCTTCGTCCACGTTCTAGTTTATGGTCTTAACTAAAAGGCAATTTTTTTATCACTTGAGATGATCCTATCATGAGTTCTACTGTCAACGCGGAAGCACCTTTTTTCGGAGGGGTCACGGGAAATGAGTCACATTGGCGGAGTTTTGAATATTTTCCTATGAAAATTTCAGAAATTACTTTTCAAATATAAATCTTTATGACAATAAAAAGTTTGAATAAAATATTTTGTTTTTTATATAAAAAAAAATGTTGAAAATAGACCTTTCTTCCTCCGAGTAAACCCATGAGAGAAGAGAAGTCACCCATAGAGAGAAGAGAAGAAACCCATAAAGAGAAGAAGAAAGAACAATATTTTACGATTTTATATTACTTACGACATTATTTACGTATATTACTTATTTACTTATTACATATATTTACTTACGATTACTATATTACTTACGACATTACTTGAACATTATCAGTACAGTTTCTGTTTTTAATAGCATATCTCAAAAATGTTCTACTATTTTCTACTACCCTTCGGGGTACGAAGGGATAAAAAATGTTTCAATGTTTCACATGGGTGGAAAGTTTGGGAAACACTGCACTACTGTATGTTTTCTCTCCCTTCATCAGTGCACTCGCTCGCCCTTAGTTTCCGACACTACAAGCAATATAAACAGTACTATATATATATATACAGTGTGGTGTTAAAGTTTGGAATCAAACCAATAACTTCTATATTTATTGACCGTCAAACGTCGAAACTTGAGTCGTGAATGTAAAAGTAGAAATATTATAACTGTGAGTAATAAGTTATATTTACAACATTTTTACTTATTTTAAGTGTGGTTAAAACATAGTGAATTTTTCAATTCAAGGTCTTTATTTATTGTTTATGGGATAATCGCTCTGACCCGTCAATTTTGTTTTCCAAAATACAAAGTTATGACCTTGGTGAAAAAAAAATTGTGACATTGGTGTTTACGCTGTGACCTCATTGACATTTTTTTTAATGGCAACCCCAATTTTTATTCCCGATTTGGATATACCTTTTCATTGTCTAAATGGTGGTGCAAAAATTTTGATATGCTACATTAGAAAATTTTCGAAAAAAACTGATTTGAATTTTAAGATAACGAGCATTAGCCAGTTTAGAAAAATGTGTTTGTAACAAGAAAATTTTAATAATTTTACGACATGTCCTCAAACATGGTTTTATTTAAAAAGATACACATTTGCTATCTTAATTTCAGTTGTTTTGTTTATTCTAATTTCTAAATTTGATATGTGTTCTAACCTAGATATTGTGCATGATCTTCTGAGAAAATCCATTTCTACCATAAAATAAAACCATGTAACCATGTTTGAGGACATATCGTGAAATTATTAAGATTTTCTTGTTACCAACAAAAATCCATCATCATTACTTTACATCAAAAATCCAAAACTTAAAAGCCCAAAATCCAAAAGTTCAAAATATAAAATCCCGAAAGTACACAATCCAAAAGTCCAAAAATAAAAATTGCAATAGTTCAAAATGTGAAAGCACAAAATACCAAAAGTTCAAAATCCTAAAGCGCAAAATTCAAAAGTAAAAAAGGCCAAAATCCAAAAGTCCAAAATCGATAACTACAGCGTGAGCAAAACTCGATGTCACAGCTCTATTATAAGAAAACGAAAAACGATAGAAAAAATCTGAAAAGAGTTTTTTAAATGGGTTTGAGTAAGAACCATTTTAAGCCAAATTTCCATATTTTTCCATATTTGGAAACTGGAGTAATGACGTCATAGAATTTTGTTTTCCCAGAACCATACCTATATTTTTGCATTTTTGAAAATAGCTAATTCTTCTGAACAAATTTTGTAAAGAAAAAAATTGCTATCTTTTTCCGTTAAAAGAAATATAAGCAAATTTGTATAAAGTATAAAGTAATTAAGGAGGTTAGGTTAGGTTTTTTGCGTGACTAATGAGCCAAAATAGTGCTTCAATTTTTCTATATTTTCAATTTTCCTAATAGTTGTTAAAATTCATTATTTTTATTTATAATAACATAACACATTTAAAAATTGGTTATTATTATTTATTTAATAAAATAAAGTTATTAAATGACTTCGTTATTTTTGACTTATAAAGTAACATAAAAAGATCTGGCAACATCAGCGTTATGAGTTGACTGGTTGTAAAGGGATCAGAATTTTATTAGCCCAAGATGTTGGCCAAAAACCTCGAATTAGCAAAAGACAAAAAATTATAGATAATCTATGTAATAAGCTGGAGTGTATTCTATCAAATAGTTCCACAGACGTTCAAAAGTTCATAACGTCTCCATGTTTTTCTTTTCTCTTACAATCAGCTGTTATCGCGACGTTGCCAAACCATCTGTCATGTGAATTACTGTCGATAACAAGATTAAAAAAAAAAAATTAACATTAATTATTTAAATAATTACTTCGGGAGCAACGCATTGCTTTAATGTTATCGTATTTTAATATTATCAAAGTTTATTGTATATAGTTTTTTATTCCTTAAAGTTGAGAAATTAATATTGAAATAAATAAAGACGTGACGGAAGCTGTTCGGCCATAGGAACCTATGTATAAGATTCGAAAAAACACCATTTTTGAATTGTTTTTTCCGGATAAACTAAACATCTTTCGTTTAGTTTATCCGGAAAAAAAATTCAAAATTAAAATTTGTGCGTATTAAAACACTTTCAAATTTTATGAGGACATAAATAAAGTATTGATCTTCTTGTATAAAAAATTTCAAAGCTTAAACTAAATAAAAATATTTAACATGGGATTCGCTCGAACCTCCTTAGATAAGTAAAAAGTAATGTCACAAAGTCGCAATCATCACGATTTAAATAAGTAGCCTTTGGAAACAAATGGAAAAGTCTCATCCGTCAATAATTAGAAATTATTGATTAGTATTATTTATTAATTTAACATTACAAAACACATAATATGTTACTACTATTACCAGAAAAAAACAAAGTTATGTAGGCAATCATTACCACAAATTTGCAATGTGAACACCTCCTACTTCTAACATTCGACATTCTTATCCAAGCATTTCTGTTTTTTTCTTTTAAATGTTCCAAGTTAACAGATGGTGTTCTGTAAACTTTATTTTCTCAAAGTTCCCCGCAAGAAGAAGTCTAGTTGGGTTAAGCCCGGTGATTTAGGCGCCCACTGTAATTGCAATTCAATGCAATTCTCTTTGTATGTTTCATTTAAATATTGTTGGATAATTCTTGCTTTATGTGGTGGAGCTCCGTCATGCTGGAAACACATGTTTGCTCGCAGCTGTATTAGCACATTTTATAGAAGCAGAGGAAGTTGTTCTTGGAGAAATTGCAAATATCGCTCACTATGTAAAACTCCTTTGTAAAAATATGCACCAATCAAATGCCTATTAATAATACCACACCAAACGTTAATTCCGAAGTGTCCTTGGTTTTCAATCGGATTGACAAAATGCGGATTTTCAATAGACCAAAAATGTTCATTTTGTTAATTGGGCTTACCGCTACTAACAAAACGGCTTACGTCCATTCACAACACATGCTGAAAAAAACCGATTATCATTCATCTCTAAGTTTACCATCACTTGGGTAACATAATTTATTCTTTGTTGTTGATATTTGTCTGACAAGTGTTCTAGGTTATTAAGTTTATAATCGTGATAACCATTTTCTTTCAAAATGTTTCGTACCGAACTATTTTTTATATTCAACTCACGACAGGTTTGCCGAGATCATTGAATGGTCTTCAAAAATACTGAACAATTTTCCTTCCCATTCGAGAAGAAAATGCCTCGTTACTTGCACGTAAATTGCTTTTCAATCTTGAAAATATTTTTAAGCTTGGAATAACACGTTCGGGATATCTCTAGGCGTATAACTGAACTGCTCTTCTAGGTATCTTTTGAGATTTCCCATAAACTAATAACATGTCGACTTTTTCGTTGCACGTGAACATTTTAATAATATTAATTTCAACTAGTGCCGTTCGGAACCGGCGATAAAATGCTAGGTCCCGTATATTAGTGGATGTTGCGTTCCAGAAGTATGCGCGACAGGTTGCATATGCTCTTCGAGAATACGGCACCTTAAGAAGATACAAAATTTTACAAATGAAAACTTAAGATTATATATACTAATGTATATTGATAATCTGTGGTTAAATGCGTTTTTTTAAATTTTTTTAGTTGGGAATACCGGTAATTGAGAGGATCTAATGTATTTCTAATTAACACATAAATTATTATTATGAATTAGGGATAATAGGGGTTTAATGCGGGATTTTTGATAATACTTTATTTTTATAAATTCGATTATAATTTTGTTAACGGGAAAAGATTGGAAACTTTTTTCTTCACAAAATTTGTTAAAAAAAAAATAGCTTTTTCAAATATGCAAAAATAATAGGTATGCTTTTGGGAAAACAAAATTCTATGACGTCATTACTCCAGTTTCCAAATATGAAAAAATATGTAAATTTGGCTTAAAATGGTCCTTACTCAATCCCATTTAAGAACCACTTTTCAGATTTTTTTCTATCGTTTTTCGGTTTCTTATAATAGAGCTGAGACATCGAGTTTTGCCCACCCTGTACAAATGCTCAAAAGCTCAAAATATAAATGCACAAAAGTAAAAAAATCGTTAAGTTCAAAATCCAAACGCCCAAAATCCAACTGTCAATATGCCCAAAATCCAGTTGATTACCTTCATTGGAGCACGACATTTTTCGTTTTGTTGTCGGGCGCGAGAATGAACAAAGCAAATGGTTTGCCGACACGTGAACATGCTACGTACAATCGACCGTGAGAGAAGTTTGAACCGCTAATCAGTCAACATCGCCCTCAATGTGGCACATTGATAACATGGTTGATTACCAAAATTTTAAACGTTTCTTAGATCTTTTGAATTTTGCATATTTTGACAAATTTAAAATTGCAGAAATGTTAATAATAAACGCAACAATAACTCAAAATTTGCTACTTTTCCAAATGTTGTAAAATTTGCGACGTTTCATTATTTGAATTTTTTTAGGTTTGCAAAATTTTGTTACGTCACCGGAAACCATTAAAATAAAAATGCGTCCAAAATAATTAGACCCTCGAAGTGGGGAAGAATGATTGACAGAATTGAAAATGCAAGAATCCTGGCTAAATACCTCAATAAAATCATAAATTGCAAAGAACCAGCATAACTCCAACAGAACTTAGACAGCGACACTAATAGACTTTCTCATAGTTGAAATTTTATATGTCAAATCCCGCCATATTATACGTCAAAAAAGTGCCCGTACTTTTTGACGAATAACTATAAATGTGCCCGAAACTTTCATATTCGCACCTTTCAAACTTGGCGGATGCCCATGCGCTTATCTAACCGTAAAAATATGTATTACAACACCACCAGAAAACATCAATTGGTTCCAAAACTTACAGCGTCTATATCTTCTTTAAAAAACTTTATTTATTTATGATCCACCTTTTCCCAGTGTTTTCTGAAAGTTCTTCCACTGAGAAATAATGACACAATTCTTGAATAAAAGATATTTATGTTCAATAAAACACTGAGTAGAAGAAAACGAATCAAAGTTGTCTTGCTTTATGGATGATGACCACAGGTTTATTTTTTTCGTAAAGCCATGGATTTTGTCTTTAGCGGTAATGCAATTTTCATCCGTTGAAGGCTTTTATTCAAAGTGTTTAAATGCTCGAATAGGTCAGAAATAAAAGAAAATTTCAAAAGGAATTCCGGGCCACAAATAAATTTGGTATATTCGGACTATTTGGTATATTCGAAGTCTACCAAGCACTGAATGAGATGAAAAATTACAAAGCTCCGGGAGAAGATCAGACCTTTGCAGAGATTTGGAAATATGCATGAAGATCAGCAAAAATTGCTCTTCATAAACAGTTTGTCAACATCTGGATTCAAGGAAAGCTACCAGAACACTGGACCACAGCCATCATTCACCCAGTACATAAAAAAGCAGACCAGATCCTAACAACTACAAGGGACTCTCACTCTTAGACATAACATACAAAATCCTTTCAAGAATCATCCTTAATAGAATCAGATTACAACATCAGATTACAAGAAGGAACTAGGAGAACAGCAAGGAGGTTTCAAACCCTGTAGGAGCTACCTTGTCCAGATCATGAGTCTCAAGCTAATAATGGATTACAACAGGAAGATAAATAGAGATATGGTGACCACATTTATAGATTTCCAGAAAGCATATGATTGCATCCACAGGGAGTCCCTACTAAAATTTCTAAGGCACCTTGGACTACACCCCAAATTGATAGACATGATAAAACTGACCCTCACAAATACCAAGTCAAAAGTGAATTTCAGGGGCGAATTATCGGAACCATTCGATGGTGATGGACTCCTACTGTTCAACTGCCCTCTAGAAATGGTAATGAGGAAATGGTTTAAACAATACACCCAAAAATAAAAATAGTCAGAAAGAGATCAAAACAATCTGCCTTGGTTTTGCTGACGACTTTGCACTACTAGCAAATGACATAAATGAAGCAAAAAGTCAGATATCACAACTTTAAAATATTGCCTCAAAATATCATTTGAAAAAACAGTAATTATGCCTCATAAACCAACATCATTGAAAGAAATGTACAGAAATGGTCAAAATTGTATCAAAATTGTAGCCCAATTCAAATACTTTGGAGAAAAAATAACAAACAATCTAAATGAAGAAACTTTGATCCAAATAAGAACAAACAAACTAGCTAAAGCATAAAAATTAACTTTGGACATCTACCGAAAATAGTGCATATCCATAAATGCAAAAATATCATCCAAGACATCTGGGAAACAGAGAAATTGCCACCCGATTGGAAATCTGCTCTTATCCATCCGCTTTACGAAAAGGGAGTTTTTACTGAATCTAAAAAACTACCGTGGAATTTCTCTCGTCCCGGTAACATACAAGATTCTCTCGAAGGCGTTACAAACAAGGGCAGAAAATCAGCTGGATAGTCAACTGGGAGAATACCAGGGAGGCTTCAGGAAGACCAGATCCTGTGTTGAATAGATCTTCAATCTTAAAACTGTGTTTGTATACTTCAAGATGAGGAACCGTAAGGTGGTCGTCACTTTTGTTGATTTTAGGAAGGCCTACGATTCCATTGATAGAGAAACGCTTAACGAAGTCCTTTAGGAACTAGGGCTAGACAACAAAACCCGCAGACTCATCCTAGAAACTTTGACCAACACCCATTCCAAGGTTAAATTTAGAGGCGAGATTTTAGAAAGCTTCGAAATAAAAACTGTAGTGAGACAAGGAGATGGACTTTTCCCACTTCTCTTCAACTGTGTCCTTGAAAAGGTCATAAGAGAATGGCGCAAGAAACTGATCAATTTGGGTGCTCAGAGTGGTATCTACCTGCAACGTAAGAACGATGGACTGGTTGTAGATTGCCTGGCCTTTGCAGATGACATGGCACTGTTTGCTGATTCTCTTGAGATGTCAACAATGCAGGTAAATTGCCTCAGAAAACATTCTGCCAAAGTGGGTCTTCAAGTGTCGCTGGAGAAAACAGAATTCTTCACTAAACATCAGAGAAGCAAACAGAAAGACATTACTAACCCAGGGAAACATCAAGAGGACTGAGCAATTTATATATCTCGGCGAATGGATTGAACCCAACTTATCAGAAAGAGTATCATTATCCAAGAGGGTCAACAAGTTAGAGCTAACCTATTGACTGACTAAGAACACTTAAAACAAGAAATGCCTGCCACGCAACCTGAAACTTAAGCACTACACATCAGAAACACATGGAACACACACTACACATGGAAATCAGAGAGAGGAGAATCCTCAGGAAGATCCTTGGCCCGGTAAAGGAAGATGGGGAATTCCGAGAGCGTCATAACTCTAAGCTCTACGTACATATTGAGATGCTCTCTGACTGTGTAAGGAAAAGAAGGGTAGTTTTCTATGGCCACGTTGAAAGAATGCCTCAAAACCAATTAACCAACCGTCTGTTCACCTTCTGGCAAAACAAGAAGGTTCGTACTACTTGGTTGGCAGAAACCGAGAAGGATATTAAAGAACTAGGAATAACAGATCTCCGAAACATACAGTCGGTGAGACGCACCCTGAAGGAAGTCCGTGGATTTCAGGAAAAATCCCGAAGGAAAGGTACCCCCTGGACAGAAGAGAGAAAGGAGTTACACCGGCAGAAGATGTGACAATACTGTGCAAAGATCAAAGCCGAACAGTTGAACAAGCGTGGTCCAAAGTAGGTCCATTCGAAACAAGAAGAAGAAATGCAAAAATAAATACACTACAACACAGTTATAAAACCAGAAGCCACATGTAGCAGAAACACTTAAATGAACAATCAAGTAGCGATAAACTTCCGAAGATCGAAATAAGAATTGGAAGAACGGGCACCAATATAAAATACCAGACACGGACAGTGGCGGATAGTGCCCAAGAATGTATTGTACAAAGAGATAGAACCATTACTGACACTATGCGTAAAAGGAGACTGAGGTCTTTGGCTACATAATGAGAATGCCAGATTCGAGACTTCTGAAACAACTGGTACAATACAATCTCAACTCTAAAATACCACAACAGGGTGCAGATGGATCAGAGAATTTAGAAAGGATCTGAAAGAAATTGGGTTTACACCAGAAGACACCACAGACAAGATAAAATTAAACCAAATAATCAAGGACACAAATCTCCGCTTCCCACTCACAATGAAGAAATTCACAACACAGCTATTTTCAATTGAAGAACGCGCAAGAAGATCAGAACGTAGATCAGAACGGTCCAAGGCTCGAACAATCCCGTCAAAGAGACTTAGTTTATGGGCCGACTAAAGTGATCCTATATAATCATAAAAGAAGAAGAAAACCCTCGAAGAAAAAATATTTAAAACTTCGCAAAATTCAATTTTGCAATTGCAAAAAAACAATAAAACTAAAGAACTTCCCTTATCCATTTTCTATATTTTTTTCTAATAGTTCTATTTGAAAAAGTCAGGTTTTTCAAATCGCAAGGTAGCATGTTGTAGTATTTTATGGCTAACATAATAACAACTTTTATAATAAATATTTTTGTTTATTGTCGGTAACATTACTGCTTTATTTCTAGATTTACCAGAATATTTATCAAATGATGAATAGCACTCTACATAGTAGTATAGCATTGAGCTTACTATAATATCCTCGCTAATATTTAAACGGGAATTATTACTTTTAGCCCACATCTCAATTCTGTTTTGAATAATACTCAAAGGTTTTGTTACATTATAAGCACCACCCCAGGCTATGATACCATAATTTACAATATTTTCAAATATATATATATATATATATATATATATATATATATATATATATATATATATATATATATATTGTATATATTTTGGAAATTTGAATTAAATAATTAATAATGCACTATAATATTTAGCGCTGATTCCAATTTGAAATTCATATAACCCGCAATCGATTTGTTCCAGATATTATTACGAGCAACCGGCGATGCCTCAACACGCGCTACAGATGCAGCAGATGCCACAGATGCCGCATATGCGTGTGTCCGCAACCCCCGTTGCAGCCCAGCCGCAGCAAGTGTACAGGAAGCGGGCGGTGGCGCCCGCCCCCCAGCAGAGGCCACAGCAGCAGTACTATCAGAACGAGAACGAGTACCGCCAGCAGTACCACCACAGCCTGCCGCATGTTTCGCCCGCGCCTCGGCCGGACTCGGCGCAGAGGAATCCGTCCGCCACCGTCGTGCGGCCGCAGCAACAACCGGTCCCCCCGCAGATGATACGGCGGCATCCCGTCACAGTGAGGACACCAAGGTATTTTGTAAATTGGTTAATTAGAAAAGTAATTGTTGCTCTTGCATTGTTATGCAGGGTGTTATGCACCATTATTACACAGCTGATAGGGTATTTTCAGATTAAAACGGGGAAAGCCAGAAGTATAGGTCAGGGTATGCTCGATACATCTCTCTATAATCCGTTAAATCTACAATCCTATATTTATTTCTGGCTTATTCCTTTTCGTTTTATACAGGGTGCGCCATGGCAAACGGACATTTTACAAATGAACGGTACTCCACTATTTTAGGGTTTAAATTTTTTTTATTAATAGAAATAAGTAGGGCAGAACATGCAGTTTGTGTTACCTATGTTCGAAAAATAATTTCATTTAGATGGTGTTTATTCTCACGCTGGCAACTGTTTAGACGCTCTCTGAAGTTTCCTCACTCCAATAGTTGACCATTGATCTGAGCGATGTTTTGTCTATCGCTTGTCGCAGTTAGGCCAGAGTATGATGGTTGGTTTCATACACACTTGACTTTAGATAGCCCCACAAGAAAAAATCACACATTGAAAGAAATCACCGAAAAGATAGAAATCACCGAATCTGGAGATAATGCTAAACTCATTGGCGTACGCCATACTTTTATTTACATTAATGATTTTAAACAATATCGAATATGGTTTTCGCAATTTAGTTCACTAGGTATATTCGAAACAAAGGGTTTTTTTCAGAAATCATCATAGCACAAAATATTCTTAGAATTGGCCAAGGAATTGCCTGCCCCTTAACTTTTTGCCCCATATTTATATAACACCCTGTATACATATATCCACCCCAACATAAAATGGAGTCAACCCCAAATTATAATTCAAGCTGGCACCTTCACCGAATTATTATGTAAACAATTAATTATCCAAAATATTCGACGCACATATTTCAGCCCCTGCCGTTCCTAAATCCTCACGTAAACCTCCACGGAAAAAAACCATCCCTTAACTGCCACATACAGATTTTTTTTTTCATTCTTCAAACCGACATTCCGTGCCTCGGCTTCACTTGCGCCTTCCTTTCATTCATTTTTCGCACAAATGTTCTGCATTGCATTCGTACGTGCGTCGTTGCCTTCGGTATTCAGCCCCGTGCGTGTTATATCCCGACGATGGAACCCCGGCAAGGACCGTATGTAACTTAGCTGATGTATCGGGTGAGTTTCGAGACGGGAGAGGTGATGTTATTCACAGCGCGCGTCCCGCCGGAAGATGAGATTATTAAGTGCACTTCGTGGCTCGTAAACCACGGGGGAAAAACAGGGAACAAGGGGACGAAGAGGAATTTCGCGCGTGCACGAAAAATTGTTTGGTTTGCGCCGCGTGCAAACATTATTTTTTTGAATTTATTTCTATTTTATATTAAATTTCATATAGACAGGATCAGATTTATACGAACCAACAAGGCTAGACAAGGCTATACAAAACTTGATAAGATTAGTAAAACTAAGACTAGATCAAACTTAAGTAAGACAACACAAGGATAGACAGAACTAGACCGTGCTAGATAAGACTAGAGAGTGCTTCACAAGACTAGACAGTGCTAGACAAGACTAGTCAAAAGTAGACACAGCCAGACCACACTAGACAAGACCAGACAAGACCAAATAAGATCAGACAATACTAGACAAGATCAGATAAGATTGAACAAGATCAAACGAGACACGTACAGACAAGACGAGACAAGACCAGACGAGACCAGACAAGACCAGACAAAACCAGACAAGACCAGACACGATCAGATAAGAGCAGATAAAATCAAACAAGAACAGACAAGACCGGGCAAGACTAGACAAGACCCGACAAGGCCAGACAAGACCACACAAGGCCAGACAGGACCACACAAGAACAGACAAACCAGACAGGACGAGACAAGACTAACAAGACCAGACAAAACCAGATAAGACCAGACAAGACCGAGCAAGAACAGTTGTTGGTAAGCAAGACTAGACTATTGTTGGCAAGTAAATAAAACTATGTGTTCAGATAAAGGTCGATTCCCATATGCGCATCACTCAGCTACGCGACGTCGTGCGACATCACCTGTCAAATAATGATTATATTGTTTTAAATGGGCACGTCGCGTAGTAATCGTGTAACCATAGTGAGAACCATTTAAAACAATGTAACCATTATTTGACAGCTGATGTCGCATGACGTCCCGTAGCTGAGTGTCGCGTATATGAGAATCGGCCTTAAGACTAGGCCTAGAGTGAGCAACATTAGTCAAATAGAAGTTGTCGTTTGAATGAGAGTGTTTTATTTTACTCTGGGAACTAATAGAACATCTGGGCTATATGTATGTCTTTCCTTACAATGTGCAAGAAAGAACGTCAAAGCCTTCAATCGAATTGAATCTAATTTTAGAAAATAAAAATGTTGAACTGAAAATATGTGTATATGTTGCAATATTTCGAGGTGGTTAAAAAAATAGCCCACCTTTATAATGCTTAGACTGTATTGCTGAAACGACGGATTTAAAATGGCATTTCATATACGCATCAATAAGGCGGGACACTTTCAATACCGCCGTGCCTAAAAGGGTTAAAGAACGCTTGATCGTTACATTTAATATATTGTAACACCAGTACTGAAAGCATGATAGGTTCAATTCCATGTTTATAAACGCGATATTACGTTAAACGTATACTAAAACCGATAAGACATTACGGCTTGCTATAAGACATTTTCATGGGAATGAATCAAATTACGGCGTTCACTGTAATACAGCATTTATTGTTATAGACCAATTTACGTTCCATTCGTCCATTCGGTCGATAATTCATTTTGATTTGCGTTCCCATGGGGAAACAGTCAAACATTTTCTATTTTAATAAAATAAAAGAGGAACACTCAGTAAAGGGATCTACACACGCTCTTGGTCTTTCTTAGCTTGACAAACCTAGTTTGCCCAAGAAAGTCTTGTGACAATATTAATCAAGCACTAATGATTCAGGCGAGGTTGCAAGTGAGACTGGAGCTTGTTCAACAACAATGTTGTTGAACATAATTGGATACAAATAACTAATCGGTAAAATCATTTAATTTGTCACTTTCATGTTAAGTTAATTGATTTACATCACCATGTTTGTAGTAGAACCATTACCTAGAATAAAGTGCTCGATATAGAATGCCTTCTTCTACTTCTTGGAGGTCTGTCGATCTATTAACTCTGAAGCAGCCTCTGCATCTTTTCCTGAGAAGTAGATTGCCAACTATCTCTCCATCTTTTAGGTGGTCTCCCGGAAGGTCTTGAGCCGGGCTGGTTGTTTTCTAGGACTATTTTCGGAAGTCTGTTCTCGTCCAACTATTTATGAAAAATATACCAATAGAACGGGTATCGAAACTTGTCTACCTGGGAATCTTAGTAAAAAAACAGTGGGACCACTCACAAGAAATCAGATGTAGAATAGAAAAAGCAAGAGATGCCTTCATCAAAATGTCTAAGCTCTTCAAAAGCCACAACCTCAAATTAGATATCAAAGTAAAAATCCTGCGCTGCTATGTGTTCTCCATATTGTACTATGACATCGAATCATGAACATTGACCGAAGCAACACAAAAGAAACTCGAAGCCTTCGAGATGTGGCTATACAGAAGGATCCTTAGAATATAATGGGTAGATAGAGTGACCAACGAAACAATACTGGAAAGAATGGGGAAGGAAAAAGAGGTGATGAACACGATTAAGAGAAGGAAACTGGAATATCTTCGCGGGCTTCTGTACCGTACGTCATGATCGGTCTGATACAAGTCTTGTAGATTCTAATTTTGATATCCTTGCGCATGTACGGGTTTGCCCAGACTATATCTAGTAGGCATCCTGATAGTGCGAATGCTTTGTTGATCTGGCTCCACAGGTCTTTAACTGGGTCGTGGGTGCTTGATATGCTAATGCCCAGGTATCTGAATTGCATCACCTGTTCTATGGGATGGTACTCCACCACTAGCTTACATCTGAGCGAATCTTTCTCGATTGTCATACATTTGGTTTCGTTGATAGAGATGTTCATATTGAGTTGGCGGCTTACTTTTAAGAACTGGAAGAGTTGTCTCTAGGTCGTTTTCTGATTCGGCAATAATTGCTGCATCATCGGCGTAAAACACTATAACAATTCTTTTGTTTCCCAGTCTGTATCCGAGGTTAAGATCTGTTACTTTATTTATAATTTTATCCATGAGAAGATTAAACAGAAAAGGACTTAGGCTATCACCCTGTCTAATTCCTCCCGGTGGTGGGATGTTTTCAGTGAATGGATCTCCTGCTTTAACCTTTGTTACTTAATTGTTATTTAGGTTATGGATTATCTTTGTTATGTTCGCCGGTGCCTTGATTTCTATTAATATGTAGAATGTCTCCCAAACGAACCCTGTCAAACGCCATTGTTAGGTCAATGAAGCAAATATACGCTGACATACGGTACTCTGTAGCCTTTTCTTTCATTTGTTTTATTATTAATACTGCGTCTGTTATTGAGAATTGACGTCTGTTATTGATATAGAATGTAATGCGCGATATATAGGGTCTTTCATTAAGCGCTTCCTATCTTTAAATTCAAATAAAACAAAGTGTGTGTGAGATATCATCGATAACATCATTTTTTCCGCCGCGGCTTTGGAGGGTTGCGCTCATCCGAAATTTTCCATGACTTTGGCGTATAAATCAGGCTGAATTTGAGCGATGGCAAGAGTTATGTTGACTTTGAGGGACGCTGTGGTTTGTAGCTTTTTCGCATAGACATGCGAAAAAGTCAAAAGCGAAGTTCGACATGCGAAGAAAACCCCACAAGAAAAAATCTTACGGGGTTAAATCGCACGATCTCTAGATGCCACGATCTCTCATTCATCTAGAAATGGGCCTCATCGCTGAAGATGATTTTGAGATGAAAATTTTATATGGTCTTTTACCTTCAGCCTTTATATTAAATATGGTCTTTTACCTTCAGCTCCTGGGTCAGTTGAATTTTGTACAGGTGCAGCCCCAAGTTGCGACGCAAAATTCGACAAGTTGTGGTTTGCGAATGGCTGAGTTCTTTTGATTTTGCACTGATATTTTGCACTCTCTCACGAACAGGGGCGATGTTTTCTGCAGATTTTGCGTTTCATCGTCGTACTGGTATTGGATATTGTTTACCGAACCAGTGGACTCAAAATGTATCCATTACACTGTGAATAGTCCTCTCGGGCGATTATAGAGACCGTTAAATGGGCACAGCACGTAGAATGTTGCCCGAACAGAACACCCATTTTGATAAAACCATTTTATCATTTGAAAGTGATGTTGAACGCTATATCCGTCCATGGTGATTTGGCAAAACAGTCTGAATAAATAACAGCCAATTCGACAGGTGTTGCTTCAACATTATGGCTGCTAGCAACTGTCAAAGTTCTGAAGTCTCTATTGGAAGACCCTTTAGAAGGCTCGTGTACGGTTAATTGTAATTTACTTAATTAATTTATGCTTCCTTGATGAGTTCTAACCTGACCGGTGGGACTTGTTATTTAGTAACAAGTAGAAGACAGACCTGGTGATACCGGAGAAAAGTAAATACTTATTAGCTGGGGTGACTGAACTGATTCTCGTCTATTTACCCGCTTCCGCCAACCGTAGAGGAGCCTTTTACATAGTGGATTCCATTCCATATAGGGCACTTCAATTTACTTCTGACCAGCTCCCAGTTTGAATTTGTGCTAGGAGTATAGCTGTTTTAATAATATTTGTCATTTGACAAGATGTTCAATTTTCATATGGATGTTTAAGCTAAACTTACATGCGCATGAATTAGGGCCTTAGTCTTACTTGATGTACCAGATAAAAAAAAAATCATTTTGTTTTTGATCCAGTGCTGGAAAAATTACTCGACAATCTGTCGTTACCAGAGAACACCCGAATTATTTTTATTCTTTAATTATTTATTTTCATTTGAACTAATTAATTTAATTTTGTATGGTTTGTCACAATACAAACTGTCCCTGCATTTTAGTTGTGAGGTAGAAGAAATTGGCTGACGCTGTATAATCCCTTCGCATCTATATATATATATATATATATATATATATATATATATATATATATATATATATATATATATATATGTATATGTATATGTATATGTATATGTATATGTATATGTATATGTATATGTATATGTATATGTATATGTATATGTATATGTATATGTATATGTATATGTATATGTATATGTATATGTATATGTATACGTATACGTATACGTATATGTATATGTATATGCATATGTATATGTATATATATATATATATATATATATATATATATATATATATATATATATATATATATATATATATATATATATATATATGATTTCTTAGGTTCTCGGGGTTGCATCCGCGTTTTATTTGAAAAATTCTTTTCACAAGCTTTCGGCAATCTCGCTGTTGCCATTTTCAGGTTATATGTTGCGTTCTGCTTGACAGTTCAGGCAGTTCTGACAGTTCACTGTTTGCTGACGACCATGTCACTTGATCTTTGTGAGGCTGCTCTTGTTATTCCATGCACCGTTGATCTCCATGTGTGTGGTAAACGTTGAGCATCATCTCGTTTGTTTAAGTTGTTATGTCTTTGTTAGGTCTTTCTATCCCTATGGCCTCCATGATGATCCGTTTATGGTAATATTCCATTTTACTTATTGTTTCTGGTTGTCGATATTAATGGTATGTCCAGTGGCTGCTACATATTGGGCAAGAGATGATGTCTTGTCTTGTCGGCTTACTGCTTTTTTATGTTCGTCTCGTCTAATATTTATTCGTCTATTTGTTTGTCCGATGCATGAAAGATTGCATGATCCGCATGGTATCTCGTACACTCCTTGTTCTTCTAACGGAATTTTGTCCTTGGTGTTTCGTAAGATTTGTGAAATTTTTCTGTTTGTGTTGTAAACGGTCTTGATATCGTACCTACCCAGTATTCTGCTGATTTTGTCTGTTGTTCCTTTGACGTATGGTAAAAAGGCTCTTTTGGTAGTCTCTAGTTCGTTCTTATCGTTAGCTTTTGGTTTTTTGCGTTTTTTCATGATTGTGTTTATTTGTCTTTTTGGGTAACCAGTTGATATCAGAGCACAGCGGAGTTTGGATGTTTCTTCATTTTGGTGTTCTGCATCTGCTAATTTAATGGAACTAAAAAGAATTTTTCAAATAAAACGCGGATGCAACCCCGAGAACCTAAGAAATCATATTACGCCCACGAAAATCTAAATATTAACATATATAAAACAACACAGGTATCTATCCGCGAAAACCTCAAATTCAACATATATATATATATATATATATATATATATATATATATATATATAAATATATTATATATATATATATTCATATATATATATATATATATATATATATATATATATATATATATATATATATATATATATATATATATATATATATGTATATATTCAAATTAAAATAAAACAGAATCTACCGTTACTTTTGTCTGACAAATGTAACGTGCGTTGAATAAAATTTTCCATTGTCGACAATCATTTCTTATTCATTGTGACAGCTATGATTAGGTAGGAGAAGACGAGTTCCCAGGAAATGATCAAGTTCTTTGAGGTGACGGCGAAGAGACCCCCGGCGGTAAATCGCGGCCGGATGTCCGCCAGCGCTCGAAGGCAATCCATCTCGGTCGTGCTTCCCTGCTCGCGGATGACCTTGCAGGCCAGACGTCCGGCGCGTCGCGCATTTCCGTCGCACATCTCGCACGACCGCACAATCGCGCTCACACAGACCTGTAAACACATTCCATGAATTATTTGATATGATTAAAAATCAGCTCACCACTTGGAATATCCCTTATAGTAAACGTGATGTGTATAAGCAAGTATCCCAATATCCTAAATTTCTGTAAAGGTGGATGGAAAAGTTGAGGGCCACCACCAAGGTCAGGAACATTTACAAGAATAGTAAAAACAAATCGAACCCAAAAATTCGATTGAATTTCTTCACGCATTCCGAAAGCCTGTGGTAGATTTTCGTGAGATCCCATGTGACCTGTTTGGTTTTGCAAATCTCTAATTTTTGGTTCAAAGCCCCAAACCGATAGTCCAACGTAATTGCAACGTTGTAAATCGAAATGCTCCTCACGAAAATAACGCACTTTGCTAGGCCAATGTAAATCTGCCAATCTGGCACCCCGTATTTGAAATAAATCCTCGCAAAATACACATAGATTATAAATAAGCTGCCCATTAATAATTCCGCGATGCAATACAAACCCGTTCCACCACTGCCCTTGAAATATTTATCCGTACACACAAGCGTTCTCAAAATATAATTCCACTCCTTCGTCTTCATCCACGTTACGTAGAACTGCAGAAACGGGTGAATATCTAATGAAAAAACCTGATATCCTCTGAGGCATCTTCATCTTACTTTCGCTCATTTGAACGAATTTTTTATTGCTGTTATGGCATGTTACGTTCATGCCGGAGACAATTATAAGTACGGTAAGGTTGTATAGCTTGTAGAGGTTTGATTTTATCGGGAAGTTTGCCTCGAAGTCGTACAGGGGTGCCGATCCGAATAAATGGTAGAATTTGAAAATGTATTTTGGACAGACCGTGTTGCACCTGCGGCAATCCATGGTTTATTGGGGAAGTATTGATTGGGCTAAAAGGGTGATAAACCTAATGGAGGTATTAAAATTTATGGACAATGATGGGGATTAATTTAATCATATGTGCTTATAATACATTTCATATTTAAAAGGACGCATAAGCTCTTTATTCCTAGCATTAGCCGTCAGAATATACACGCGCTTACAGAAAGCGTTTAAGGTGTAGTTAGACTATGCAATAACATTCAGAAAACGCTTCCTGAAAGCACTTTTTGATAGCGTTTACGTTGTGGAAGCAAAACTTGCATAATTTGAGTAGTAGTGAAAGCACTTTCAAGCACACTGTTGCAAGGAAAAGTTTTCTAAAAGCGTTTTCATTTTTTGGTTTGACTACAACTTTAGCTTCGCGTTGTGGCAGACTCATAAACTACACCGAAAATATGAATCAACTAGCTAAAACCTGCGACTTCGTTCGCGTGGTTTCAATAATAATAATGAAACAAAAATATCTTTGAGTAACGTGCAAACGTAAGTTACGTTACAAACGTAACGTGCTCTGAATGTTAGTTATTACTATTTTTTTGGCACAATGTTGCAAAGTACGGCTATTATGCGGTAAAGTGACTTTACCGCATAGTAGCCGTACTTGGGAACATTGTGTAAAAAAATCTAGTTTCGCTTGACGTATATACGATGTCTAAGCTAGCTTTACAATTCAGGAGGCCAAAAATATCTTTGTTTCTGTATTACTATTTTGAAATTTATTTTCATAATGAAAAACCTTTACAACATGACAAACGAAACGTGCGCTGAATATAGTTTTTGCTTTGTCAAAAATCATTTCTTATTCATTGTGAGAGCTATGATTAGGTAGGAGAAGACGAGTCCCCAGGAGATGATCAAGTTCTTTGTAAGTTATATATGTAAGTTAATATTTTTAAGCTGTTAAAGCATGTTACGCTGATGCCGATGACACTTATAAGGAAGATAAGGGTGTATAGCTTGTAGAGGTTGGATTTTATCGGGAAGTTTGCTTTGAAGTCGTACAGGGGTGCCGATCCGAAAAATTGGCAAAATTTAAAAATGTATTTCAGACAGTCCGTGTTGCACCTGCAGCTATCCATGGTTTATTGGGGCAGTATTGATGGCGCTGAAAGGGTGATAAACCTAATTTAAGTATTAAAATTTATGGAAAATGATGGGGATTAATTTTATCATATGAGCTTACTATACATTTCATATTTAAAAGGACGCATATGCTCTTTGTTCCCAGCATTAATTTGCGGTCAGACTATACACGCGCTTTCAAAAAACGATTTAAAAAGCGTTTAAGGTGCAGTTAGACTATGTAAGCGCTTTCTGAAAGCAATTTTTGAAAGTGTTTACGTTGTGGAATCAAAACTTGCACAATTTGGATGCTCATGAAAGCACTTTCAAGCAGTCTGTTGCAAGGAAACTCATTCTGAAAGCATTTTCATTTGCATAGTTTGACTACACCTTTAGTTCCGCGTTTTGGCAGGGTCATAATAAACTACACCGAAAAAATAAATCAATTAGCTAAAACCCGAGACGTCAATAATAATACAAAAATATCTTTATTTCTGTATTACTATTTTTAAATTTATTTCTATTGTGAAAGAACTTTAAAACATGACAAACGTAATGTGCGCTGAATAAAGTTTCGCTTTGTCAAAAATCATTACTTATTCATTGTGAGAGCTATGATTAGGTAGGAGAAGACGAGTCCCCAGGTGATGATCAAGTTCTTTGAGGTGACGGCGATGAGACCTCCGGCGGTAAATCGCGGCCGGATGTCCGCTAATCCTCGAAGGCAATACAGCTCGGTCGTGCTTCCCCGTTCGCGGATGATCTTAAAGGCCAAACGCCCAGTCCGTCGAGCATTTCCCTCGCACATCTCGCACGACCGCACAATCGCGCTAACACAGATCTGTAAAAACATTCCGTGAATTATTTAATATTATTAAAAATCAACTCACCACTTGAAATATTGCCTGTAGTAAACGTGATGTGTATAACCAAGTATCCCAATATCTCAAACGTCTGTAAGGGTGGATGGAAAAGTTGAGGACAACCACCAGGGTCAGGCACATTTCCAAGAACAGTAAAAACAAATTGAATGCGAAAATTCGATTGAATTTCTTCACGCATTCCGAAAGCCTGTGGTGGATTTTCGTGAAATCCCTTGCGACCTGTTTAGTTTTACAAATTTCCAATTTTTGGTTCAACGACCCGAACCGATAGCCCAGCGTAATTGCAAAGTTGTAAATCAAAATGCTCCTCTCGAAAATAACGCACTTTGCTCAATATATAATTCCACTCCTTCCTCTTCATCCACATTACGTAGAACTGCAGAAACGGGTGAATATGCAATGGGATCCCATATAACAAAATTGAAACCTTATGTGGCATGTTCATATTACTTTCGCTTATTTGAACGAATGTTTTAAAGCTGTTATAGCATGTTACATTGATGGCGATGACAATTATAAGCAAGATAAGGGTGTATAGCTTGTAGAGGTTTGATTTTATTGGGAAGTTTGTCTCGAAGTCGTACAGGGGTGCCTATTCGAATAATTAGCAGAATTTGAAAATGTATTTCAGACAGACCGTGTTGCACCTGCGGCTATCCATCGATTATTGGGGAAGTATTGATGGGGTTAAAAGGGTGATACATCTAATGGAAGTTATCAAATTTATGGACAATGATGGAAAATAATTTAATCATACGTGCTTTTAATACATTTCATATTTAAAAGGACGCATAAGCATTTTATTCCTAGATTTAACGTGCCGTCCGAATATACACGCGCTTTCAGAAAGCGTTTAAGGTGCTTCCTACGCTTCCGGCGCTTCCTGAAAGCACTTTTTGATAGCATTTACGTTGTGGAAGCAAAACTTGCATAATTTGAGTACTAGTGAAAGCACTTTTAAGCACTCTGTTGCAAGGAAAAGCTTTCTGAAAGCCTTTTCATTTTTTGGTTTTGACTACAACTTTAGTTCCGCGTTGTGGCAGGATCATAAACTACACCGAAAATATGAATCAACTAGCTAAAACCCGCGGCTTCCTTCGCGTGACTTCAATAATAATAAAACAAAAATGTCTTTGTATCACTCTTTTTAAATTTATTTCATTTGTGAAAAAACTTTAAAACATGACAAACGTAACGTGCGCTGAATGAAGTTTTTGCTATGTCAAAAATCATTTCTCATTCATTGTGAGAGCTATGATTAGGTAGGAGAAGACGAGTCCCCAGGTTATGATCAAGTTCTTTGAGGTGACGGCGATGAGACCTCCGGCGGAAAATCGCGGCCGGATGTCCGCTAGTCCTCGAAGGCAATACATCTCGGTCGTGCTTTCCCGTTCGCGGATGATCTTAAAAGCCAAACGCCCGGTCCGTCGAGCATTTCCCTCGCACATCTCGCACGACCGCACAATCGCGCTCACACAGACCTGTAAAAACATTCCGTGAATTATTCAATATTATTAAAAATCAACTCACCACTTGAAATATTGCCTGTAGTATACGTGATGTGTATAGCCAAGTATCCCAATATCCCAAACGTCTGTAAGGGTGGATGAAAAAGTTGAGGACAACCACCAGGGTCAGGAACATTTCCAAGAACAGTAAAAACAAATCGAACGCGAAAATTTGATTAAATTTCTTCACGCATTCCGAAAGCGTGTAGTAAATTTTCGTAAGATCCCTTGCGACCTGTTTAGTTTTGCAAATTTCCAATTTTTTGTTCAATTCCCCAAACCGATAGCCCAACGTAATTGCTACGTTGTATATCAAAACGCTCCTCACGAAAATAACACACTTCGCTAGGCCCAAGTAAATCTCCGCATCTGGCACCGCGTATTTGAAATAAATCCCCGCAAAATACACATAGATTATAAACAAGCTGCCCAATAATAATTCGCCGAAGCAATACAAGCTCGTTCCAGCACTACCCTTGAAATATTTATCGACACACACAAACGTTCTCAAAATATAATTCCACTCCTTTCTCTTCATCCACGTTACGTAGAATTGCAGGATCGGGTGAATATCCAATGGGAACCCATATAACAAACTTGAAACCATATGGGGCATCTTCATATAAATAAATTGATCGCTTGCAAAGTGTGAAATGACCCAAAATATAAGCTATTACAAAATACTGCATGGGGCATCTTCATATTACTTTCGCTTATTTGAACGAATATTCTTAAGCTGTTAAAGCATGTTACATTGATGCCGATGACAATTATAAGTAAGATAAGGGTGTATAGTTTATAGAGGTTTGATTTAATCGGAAAGTTTGCTTCGAAGTCGTACAGGGGTGCCGATCCGAAAAATTGGCAGAATTTGAAAATGTATTTCAGACAGTCCGTGTTGCACCTGCGGCTATCCATGGTTTATTGGGGCAGTATTGATGGGGATGAAAGGGTGATAAACCTAATGGAAGTATTAAAATGTATGGAACATGATGGTGATTAATTTAATCGTATGTGCTTACAATACATTTCATATTTAAAAAGACGCATATGCTCTTTATTCCCAGCATTAATTTGCGGTCATATTATACACGCGCTTTCATAAAACGATTTAAAAATCGTTTAAGGTGCAGTTAGACTATGGAAGCGCTTTCTGAAAGCAATTTTTGAAAGTGTTTACGTTTTGGACTCAAAACTATCAGAACTTGGGTGCTCATGAAAGCACTTTCAAGCACTCTTTCGCAAGAAAACTCATTCTGAAAGCATTTTCATGTGCATAGTTTGACTACACCTTTAGTTCCGCGTTTTGGCAGGGTCATAATAAACTACACCGAAAAAATAATCAATTAGCTAAAACCCGAGGCGTCAATAATAATACAAAAATATCCTAATTTCTGTATTACTATTTTTAAATTTATTTCTATTGTGAAAAAATTTTAAAACATGACAAACGTATTGTGCGCTGAATAAAGTTTTGCCTTGTCAAAAATCATTTCTTATTCATTGTGAGAGCTATGATTAGGTAGGAGAAGACGAGTCCCCAGGTGATGATCAAGTTCTGTGAGGTGACGGCGATGAGACCTCCGGCGGAAAATCGCGGCCGGATGTCCGCTAGTCCTCGAAGGCAATACATCTCGGTCGTGCTTCCTCGTTCGCGGATGATCTTAAAGGCCAAACGCCCGGTCCGTCGAGCATTTCTCTCGCACATCTCGCACGACCGCACAATCGCGCTCACACAGACCTGTAAAAACATTCAGTGAATTATTAAATATTATTAAAAATCAACTCACCACTTGAAATATTGCCTGTAGTAAACGTGATGTGTATAGCCAAGTATCCCAATATCCCAAACGTCTGTAAGGGTGTATCGAAAAGTTGAGGACAACGACCAGGGTCAGGAACATTTCCAAGAACAGTAAAAACAAATCGAACGCGAAAATTCGATTAAATTTCTTCACGCATTCCGAAAGTCTGTGGTAGATTTTCGTGAGATCCCTTGCGACCTGTTTTGTTTTACAAATTTCCAATTTTTGGTTCAACGACCCGAACCGATAGCCCAGCGTAATTGCAACATTGTAAATCAAAATGCTCCTCACGAAAATAACGCACTTTGCTAGACCCATGTAAATCTCTGGATCTGGCACCCCGTATTTGAAATAAATCCCCGCAAAATACACGTAGATTATAAACAAGCTGCCCAATAATAATTCCCCGTAGCAATAAATGCTCGTTCCACCACTACCCTTGAAATATTTATCCACACACACAAACTTTCTCAAAATATAATTCCACTCCTTCCTCTTCATCCACTTTACGTAGAACTGCAAAAACGGGTGAATATGCAATGGGATCAAATATAACGAAATTGAAACCTTATGTGGCATGTTCATATTACTTTCGCTTATTTGAACGAATGTTTTAAAGCTGTTATAGCATGTTACATTGATGGCGATGACAATTATAAGCAAGATAAGGGTGTATAGCTTGTAGAGGTTTGATTTTATTGGAAAGTTTGTCTCGAAGTCGTACAGGGGTGCCGATCCGAATAATTGGCAGAATTTGAAAATGTATTTCAGACAGACCGTGTTGCACCTGCGGCTATCCATCGTTTATTGGGGATGTATTGATGGGGTTAAAAGGGTGATACATCTAATGGAAGTTATCAAATTTATGGACAATGAAGGGAAATAATTTAATCATACGTGCTTACAATACATTTCATATTTAAAAGGACGCATAAGCTTTTTATTCCTAGAATTAACGTGCCGTCCGAATATACACGCGCTTTCAGAAAGTGTTTTAGGTGCTTACTACGCTTCCAGCGCTTCCCGAAAGCACTTTTTGATAGCGTTTACGTTGTGGAAGCAAAACTTGCATAATTTGAGTACTAGTGAAAGCACTTTTAAGCACTCTGTTGCAAGGAAAAGCTTTCTGAAAGCCTTTTCATTTTTTGGTTTTGACTACAACTTTAGTTCCGCGTTGTGGCAGGATCATAAACTACACCGAATATATGAATCAACTAGCTAAAACCCGCGGCTTCCTTCGCGTGACTTCAATAATAATAAAACAAAAATATCTTTGTATCACTCTTTTTAAATTTATTTCATTTGTGAAAAAACTTTAAAACATGACAAACGTAACGTGCGCTTAATGAAGTTTTTGCAATGTCAAAAATCATTTCTTATTCATTGTGAGAGCTATGATTAGGTAGGAGAAGACGAGTCCCCAGGTGATGATCAAGTTCTTTGAGGTGACGGCGATGAGACCTCCGGCGGAAAATCGCGGCCGGATGTCCGCTAGTCCTCGAAGGCAATACATCTCGGTCGTGCTTCCTCGTTCGCGGATGATCTTAAAGGCCAAACGCCCGGTCCGTCGAGCATTTCTCTCGCACATCTCGCACGACCGCACAATCGCGCTCACACAGACCTGTAAAAACATTCAGTGAATTATTAAATATTATTAAAAATCAACTCACCACTTGAAATATTGCCTGTAGTAAACGTGATGTGTATAGCCAAGTATCCCAATATCCCAAACGTCTGTAAGGGTGTATCGAAAAGTTGAGGACAACCACCAGGGTCAGGAACATTTCCAAGAACAGTAAAAACAAATCGAACGCGAAAATTCGATTAAATTTCTTCACGCATTCCGAAAGTCTGTGGTAGATTTTCGTGAGATCCCTTGCGACCTGTTTTGTTTTACAAATTTTCAATTTTTGGTTCAACGACCCGAACCGATAGCCCAGCGTAATTGCAACATTGTAAATCAAAATGCTCCTCACGAAAATAACGCACTTTGCTAGACCCATGTAAATCTCTGGATCTGGCACCCCGTATTTGAAATAAATCCCCGCAAAATACACGTAGATTATAAACAAGCTGCCCAATAATAATTCCCCGTAGCAATAAATGCTCGTTCCACCACTACCCTTGAAATATTTATCCACACACACAAACTTTCTCAAAATATAATTCCACTCCTTCCTCTTCATCCACTTTACGTAGAACTGCAAAAACGGGTGAATATGCAATGGGATCAAATATAACGAAATTGAAACCTTATGTGGCATGTTCATATTACTTTCGCTTATTTGAACGAATGTTTTAAAGCTGTTATAGCATGTTACATTGATGGCGATGACAATTATAAGCAAGATAAGGGTGTATAGCTTGTAGAGGTTTGATTTTATTGGAAAGTTTGTCTCGAAGTCGTACAGGGGTGCCGATCCGAATAATTGGCAGAATTTGAAAATGTATTTCAGACAGACCGTGTTGCACCTGCGGCTATCCATCGTTTATTGGGGATGTATTGATGGGGTTAAAAGGGTGATACATCTAATGGAAGTTATCAAATTTATGGACAATGAAGGGAAATAATTTAATCATACGTGCTTACAATACATTTCATATTTAAAAGGACGCATAAGCTTTTTATTCCTAGAATTAACGTGCCGTCCGAATATACACGCGCTTTCAGAAAGTGTTTTAGGTGCTTACTACGCTTCCAGCGCTTCCCGAAAGCACTTTTTGATAGCGTTTACGTTGTGGAAGCAAAACTTGCATAATTTGAGTACTAGTGAAAGCACTTTTAAGCACTCTGTTGCAAGGAAAAGCTTTCTGAAAGCCTTTTCATTTTTTGGTTTTGACTACAACTTTAGTTCCGCGTTGTGGCAGGATCATAAACTACACCGAAAATATGAATCAACTAGCTAAAACCCGCGGCTTCCTTCGCGTGACTTCAATAATAATAAAACAAAAATATCTTTGTATCACTCTTTTTAAATTTATTTCATTTGTGAAAAAACTTTAAAACATGACAAACGTAACGTGCGCTTAATGAAGTTTTTGCAATGTCAAAAATCATTTCTTATTCATTGTGAGAGCTATGATTAGGTAGGAGAAGACGAGTCCCCAGGTGATGATCAAGTTCTTTGAGGTGATGGCGATGAGACCTCCGGCGGAAAATCGCGGCCGGATGTCCGCTAGTCCTCGAAGGCAATACATCTCGGTCGTGCTTCCTCGTTCGCGGATGATCTTAAAGGCCAAACGCCCGGTCCGTCGAGCATTTCTCTCGCACATCTCGCACGACCGCACAATCGCGCTCACACAGACCTGTAAAAACATTCAGTGAATTATTAAATATTATTAAAAATCAACTCACCACTTGAAATATTGCCTGTAGTAAACGTGATGTGTATAGCCAAGTATCCCAATATCCCAAACGTCTGTAAGGGTGTATCGAAAAGTTGAGGACAACCACCAGGGTCAGGAACATTTCCAAGAACAGTAAAAACAAATCGAACGCGAAAATTCGATTAAATTTCTTCACGCATTCCGAAAGTCTGTGGTAGATTTTCGTGAGATCCCTTGCGACCTGTTTTGTTTTACAAATTTTCAATTTTTGGTTCAACGACCCGAACCGATAGCCCAGCGTAATTGCAACATTGTAAATCAAAATGCTCCTCACGAAAATAACGCACTTTGCTAGACCCATGTAAATCTCTGGATCTGGCACCCCGTATTTGAAATAAATCCCCGCAAAATACACGTAGATTATAAACAAGCTGCCCAATAATAATTCCCCGTAGCAATAAATGCTCGTTCCACCACTACCCTTGAAATATTTATCCACACACACAAACTTTCTCAAAATATAATTCCACTCCTTCCTCTTCATCCACTTTACGTAGAACTGCAAAAACGGGTGAATATGCAATGGGATCAAATATAACGAAATTGAAACCTTATGTGGCATGTTCATATTACTTTCGCTTATTTGAACGAATGTTTTAAAGCTGTTATAGCATGTTACATTGATGGCGATGACAATTATAAGCAAGATAAGGGTGTATAGCTTGTAGAGGTTTGATTTTATTGGAAAGTTTGTCTCGAAGTCGTACAGGGGTGCCGATCCGAATAATTGGCAGAATTTGAAAATGTATTTCAGACAGACCGTGTTGCACCTGCGGCTATCCATCGTTTATTGGGGATGTATTGATGGGGTTAAAAGGGTGATACATCTAATGGAAGTTATCAAATTTATGGACAATGAAGGGAAATAATTTAATCATACGTGCTTACAATACATTTCATATTTAAAAGGACGCATAAGCTTTTTATTCCTAGAATTAACGTGCCGTCCGAATATACACGCGCTTTCAGAAAGTGTTTTAGGTGCTTACTACGCTTCCAGCGCTTCCCGAAAGCACTTTTTGATAGCGTTTACGTTGTGGAAGCAAAACTTGCATAATTTGAGTACTAGTGAAAGCACTTTTAAGCACTCTGTTGCAAGGAAAAGCTTTCTGAAAGCCTTTTCATTTTTTGGTTTTGACTACAACTTTAGTTCCGCGTTGTGGCAGGATCATAAACTACACCGAAAATATGAATCAACTAGCTAAAACCCGCGGCTTCCTTCGCGTGACTTCAATAATAATAAAACAAAAATATCTTTGTATCACTCTTTTTAAATTTATTTCATTTGTGAAAAAACTTTAAAACATGACAAACGTAACGTGCGCTTAATGAAGTTTTTGCAATGTCAAAAATCATTTCTTATTCATTGTGAGAGCTATGATTAGGTAGGAGAAGACGAGTCCCCAGGTGATGATCAAGTTCTTTGAGGTGACGGCGATGAGACCTCCGGCGGAAAATCGCGGCCGGATGTCCGCTAGTCCTCGAAGGCAATACATCTCGGTCGTGCTTCCCCGTTCGCGGATGATCTTAAAGGCCAAACGCCCGGTCCGTCGAGCATTTCCCTCGCACATCTCGCACGACCGCACAATCGCGCTCACACAGACCTGTAAAAACATTCCGTGAATTATTCAATATTATTAAAAATCAACTCACCACTTGAAATATTGCCTGTAGTAAACGTGATGTGTATAGCCAAGTATCCCAATATACCAAACGTCTGTAAGGGTGGATGGAAAAGTTGAGGACAACCACCAGGGTCAGGAACATTTCCAAGAACAGTAAAAACAAATCGAACGCGAAAATTTGATTAAATTTCTTCACGCATTCAGAAAGCGTGTAGTAGATTTTCGTGAGATCCCTTGCGACCTGTTTAGTTTTGCAAATTTCCAATTTTTTGTTCAATTCCCCAAACCGATAGCCCAACATAATTGCTACGTTGTATATCAAAACGCTCCTCACGAAAATAACACACTTCGCTAGGCCCAAGTAAATCTCCGCATCTGGCACCGCGTATTTGAAATAAATCCCCGCAAAATACACATAGATTATAAACAAGCTGCCCAATAATAATTCGCCGAAGCAATACAAGCTCGTTCCAGCACTACCCTTGAAATATTTATCGACACACACAAACGTTCTCAAAATATAATTCCACTCCTTTCTCTTCATCCACGTTACGTAGAATTGCAGGATCGGGTGAATATCCAATGGGAACCCATATAACAAACTTGAAACCATATGGGGCATCTTCATATTACTTTCGCTTATTTGAACGAATATTCTTAAGCTGTTAAAGCATGTTACATTGATGCCGATGACAATTATAAGTAAGATAAGGGTGTATAGTTTATAGAGGTTTGATTTAATCGGAAAGTTTGCTTCGAAGTCGTACAGGGGTGCCGATCCGAAAAATTGGCAGAATTTGAAAATGTATTTCAGACAGTCCGTGTTGCACCTGCGGCTATCCATGGTTTATTGGGGCAGTATTGATGGGGATGAAAGGGTGATAAACCTAATGGAAGTATTAAAATTTATGGAACATGATGGTGATTAATTTAATCGTATGTGCTTACAATACATTTCATATTTAAAAAGACGCATATGCTCTTTATTCCCAGCATTAATTTGCTGTCATATTATACACGCGCTTTCATAAAACGATTTAAAAATCGTTTAAGGTGCAGTTAGACTATGCAAGCGCTTTCTGAAAGCAATTTTTGAAAGTGTTTATGTTGTGGAATCAACACTTGCAGAACTTGGGTGCTTATGAAAGCACTTTCAAACACTCTGTTACAAGAAAACTCATTCTGAAAGCATTTTCATGTGCATAGTTTGACTACACCTTTAGTTCCGCGTTTTGGCAGGGTCATAATAAACTACACCGAAAAAATAAATCAATTAGCTAAAACCCGAGGCGTCAATAATAATACAAAAATATCTTAATTTCTGTATTACTATTTTTAAATTTATTTCTACTGTGAAAAAATTTTAAAACATGACAAACGTATTGTGCGCTGAATAAAGTTTTGCTTTGTCAAAAATCATTTCTTATTCATTGTGAGAGCTATGATTAGGTAGGAGAAGACGAGTCCCCAGGTGATGATCAAGTTCTTTGAGGTGACGGCGATGAGACCTCCGGCGGAAAATCGCGGCCGGATGTCCGCTAGTCCTCGAAGGCAATACATCTCGGTCGTGCTTCCTCGTTCGCGGATGATCTTAAAGGCCAAACGCCCGGTCCGTCGAACATTTCTCTCGCACATCTCGCACGACCGCACAATCGCGCTCACACAGACCTGTAAAAACATTCCGTGAATTATTAAATATTATTAAAAATCAACTCACCACTTGAAATATTGCCTGTAGTAAACGTGATGTGTATAGCCAAGTATCCCAATATCCCAAACGTCTGTAAGGGTGTATCGAAAAGTTGAGGACAACGACCAGGGTCAGGAACATTTCCAAGAACAGTAAAAACAAATCGAACGCGAAAATTCGATTAAATTTCTTCACGCATTCCGAAAGTCTGTGGTAGATTTTCGTGAGATCCCTTGCGACCTGTTTTGTTTTACAAATTTCCAATTTTTGGTTCAACGACCCGAACCGATAGCCCAGCGTAATTGCAAAGTTGTAAATCAAAATGCTCCTCACGAAAATAACGCACTTTGCTAGACCCATGTAAATCTCCGCATCTGGCACCCCGTATTTGAAATAAATCCCCGCAAAATACACGTAGATTATAAACGAGCTGCCCAATAATAATTCCCCGTAGCAATAAAAACTCGTTCCGCCACTACCCTTGAAATATTTATCGACACACACAAACGTTCTCAAAATATAATTCCACTCCTTCCTCTTCATCCAGGTTACGTAGAACTGCAAAAACGGGTGAATATGCAATGGGATAAAATATAACAAAATTGAAACCTTATGTGGCATGTTCAAATTACTTTCGCTTATTTGAACGAATCTGTTAAAGCTGTTGTAGCATGTTACGTTGATGGCGATGACAGTTATAAGCAAGATAAGGGTGTATAGCTTGTAGAGGTTTGATTTTATTGGGAAGTTTGTCTCGAAGTCGTACAGCGGTGCCGATCCGAATAATTGGCAGAATTTGAAAATGTATTTCAGACAGACTGTGTTGCACCTGCGGCTATCCATCGTTTATTGGGGAAGTATTGATGGGGTTAAAAGGGTGATACTTCTAATGGAAGTTATCAAATTTATGGACAATGGTGGAAATTAATTTAATCATACGTGCTTACAATACATTTCATATTTAAAAGGACGCATAAGCTCTTTATTCCTATCATTAACGAGCAGTCAGAATATACCCGCGCTTTCAGAATGCGTTTAAGGTGCAGTTAGACTTTGCAAGCACATTCAGAAAACGCTTCCTGAAACACTTTTTGATAGCGTTTACGTTGTGGAAGCAAAACTTGCATAATTTGAGTACTATTGAAAGCACTTTCAAGCACTCTGTTGCAAGGAAAAGCTTTCTGAAAGCGTTTTCATTTTTTGGTTTGACTACAGCCTTAGTTCCGCCTTGTGGCAGGGTCATTAACTACACCGAAAATATAAATCAACTAGCTAAAACCCGCGGCTTCGTTCGCGTGGCTTCAATAATAATGATATCAAAAAATATCTTGTGTATGTTTTTGTATTACTATTTTTAAATTTATTTCATTTGTGAAACAACTTTAAAACATGACAAACGTAACGTGCGCTGAATGAAGTTTTTGCTTAGTCAAAAATCATTTCTTATTCATTGTGAGAGTTATGATTAGGTAGGAGAAGACGAGTCCCCATTTTCGGTGATTATCAAGTTTTTTGAGGTGACGGCGATGAGACCTCTGGCGGTAAATTGTGGCCGAATGTCCGCAAGTCCTCGAAGGCAATACATTTCGGTCGTGCTTCCCCGTTCGCGGATGATCTTACAGGCCAAACGCCCGGTCCGTCGAGCATTTCCCTCGCACATCTCGCACGACCGTACAATCGCGCTCACACAGATCTGTAAAAACATTCCGTGAATTATTTAATATTTTTATAAATTAACTCACCACTTGAAATATTGCCTGTAGTAAACGTGATGTGTATAGCCAAGTATCCCAATATCCCAAACGTCTGTAAGGGTGTATGGAAAAGTTGAGGACAACGACCGGGGTCAGGAGCATTTCCAGGAACAGTAAAAACAAATCGAACGCGAGAATTCGATTGAATTTCTTCAGGCATTCTGAAAGCCTGTAGTACATTTTCGTGAGATCCCTTGCGACCTGTTTAGTTTTACAAATTTCCAAGTTTTTGTTTAATTCCCCAAACCGATAGTAAAGCCCAACGTAATTGCTACGTATAGCCCAACGTAATTGCTACGTTGTAAATCAAAATGCTCCTCACGAAAATAACGCACTTTGTAGACCCATGTAAATCTCCGCATCTGGCACCCCGTATTTGAAATAAATCCCCGCAAGATACACGTAGATTATAAACAAGCTGCCCAATAATAATTCCCCGTAGCAATACAAGCTCGTTCCACCACTATCCTTGAAATATTTATCCACACACACAAACGTTCTCAAAATATAATTCCACTCCTTCCTCTTCATCCACGTTACGTAGAATTGCAGGAACGGCTGAATATCCAATGGGAACCATATAACAAACTTGAAACCATCTGGGGCATCTTCATATTACTTTCGCTTATTTGAACGAATATTTTTAAGCTGTTAAAGCATGTTACATTGATGCCGCTGACAATTATTAGTAAGATAAGGGTGTATAGCTGGTAGAGATTTGATTTTATGGGGAAGTTTGCCTCGAAGTCGTACAGGGGTACCCATCCGAATAATTGGCAGAATTTGAAAATGTATTTCAGACAGACCGTGTTGCACCTGCGGCTATCCATCCTTTATTTCGAAAGTATTGATGGGGTTAAAAGGGTAATAAATCTAATGGAAGTAATAAAATTTATGGACAATGATGGGGATTAATTTAATCATATGTGCTTACGATACATTTCACGTTTAAAAGTACGTATAAGCCCTTTATTCCTAGCATTAAGATGCGGCCTGACTAAACACGCGCTTTCAGGAAGCGCTTTATCGAAGCAAAATCCTTGACATTAGGCCTGAAGCATCTCATGGCTAAGTTCATGGCTGGATTTGCAAACTTTGCTTTCGTTAGTTTGAGCATTAGCTACCCAAAAACTGCCTCTGCGCTACACAGCATTGCAAATGGATTCGTACCATGATCACCTTGATTTTGGAATCGCCTTGATATTTTTGCAGTTAGAAAGGTTCAAGTAATAGAGGCCGTCACTATCAAGGAACACATAATGGATAATAGAAAGTTCGCTGCCGCCTCAGCTGCTGCTCCAGCTGCCAAGAAGGAAGAAAAGAAAGAATCTGATGAGGAGAATGAAGAGGAGAATCTGAGACGAGATTTGGACTTTTTGACTAAAATGTTCTACATCGGAATGAATGCTGCTGCTTTTCTGAAAACCAGACAATAAACTCACTATAATGGTCTAGCTGATTGACGATTTAGAGTTCTAGGGACGTGTCCTTATGTATAACTTCATGCTCGAAACATGTACTTCATATACATGCCCGATACATTACACTTAGCGTATTAATCTTATTCCGTTGTTAGTCCGTTAGGCTTATTTGTTGTAGGACTTATGTGTATTATGTTTTTCTATCGTCGGGGCATTACTTCAACTTTGATCCCTCTAGACGAGGCATAAGCAACCTGCGGCCCGCGGGCCGCATATAGTATCTGGTAGTACTCCTATAGTACCTGTTGGCTCCTCTATGCTATAAAAATTACTCCTCTGTCCCATATATTAATAAACGGGACCAATGTGCCTGCCCTACGCTATATCGCCCCTGTACATGAAGGAATAATAGTAATTTAGCCCTAGTTACCCCTAGCCCAAAAAAGGGTGCCCTTCAATTTTTTTTTCTTCACTGGTTCAATACTTATAGCTCCGACCCGGAATTTTGGGAACCCCTGTATACTCTGTCCAAGATTTACATGGTAGATACGTTCCTGAAAAACCCAGAACTGCCTCTGTATTAGAATTTACTTAGATGTGTTTCCTTTCCTTGATTAGATTAAAACGGAAACATAGAATATATGACTTGAATGTTTGTAGTTTTTGAAAGGATTACTTAGGTAAAACAACAACGTATAAAAGCTAAACTGTGTAAATTGGGATTTACACGGTGCTCTGTAAGCAAAGTAAGAAAGAAATCGTCTAACAATAAGTGAATGAACGGGAGAAAAAGGGTGTAGGTATATAGATTATAAAATCTGAAAATATTAACAAATTTAAATAATCAGCAAACTTCGTAAACTAGAAGAAAATCTCAAGATTTAATAAACACGTTCAGCCACCAACCCTTAAAATATTTAATCCTTGAGCGTAATTCATAACTCGAGGGATTTTATTAGCTTTACGTAAATGATAGAAATTGTTGAATATTCAAAGAGTTTGAAATATGTTTAAAATATGTGCGGAAAGCGCTGAAAGTTATTCAAAGCTCGCGGAACTATTAAATTAGTTTCATTTCCGTGCGCCGAGAAGGGCGAATGTTTGAAGGGCGGATTAATTGCGGCGCTGAAATAAATGACAGCCGTGTGCGACGGTCCTTAATGAAACCCCTTTCGAACTAAACGCATTCGGTGAACGTACGTAAATCGTTCGAGTGTCGCGATATTTGGGTGCTTTTACCGTACAATGATGAATTACGTAATAAATTAACTCGTCTTTGACTTCTGATTTATCTGCTGGGAGGAATAAGTAGGATTATTATCGTGTTTTTATATTCTGGTTTGTTTTTATTTGTGCACAAAAACTATACAGCGTCGAACTAAACACGTTACGTATAGTTTATTTTTGCCCTCATTTCTATGTATATGCTGTTTGTTTATCTGTTCCCGGAAGTGCACAGCCACAAATGGAAAGGTTTAAAAGATTTCTTCGCAAGGAATACAACAAACTATTTATTTCTGGAATATTTTCAAAGCCCACGTGGTAAAAAAAACTGCGTTTAGGTTGAACTCGTTTCGGCGTGAAGTTGTATATATTTGACATGTGTTTTGATGCTTTGGAATCAGTTAGTTATCAGTTGCTTAGTTACCAGTGATAATAATAGTCACCACAGACCAAGGAAAATTGGCATAAATATTTTGAACAAAGAAAGCTTAGAGCCAAGATAATTCGAGGAACCAAACGGACCTTCACACAAAACCAAATTGAAGAGAGCTTTGCTAAGAATAACACCCGAAATTTCTTTGGAACCTTCAGCAGACACTCAGAAAATACGTTCCGCCAAGCCTCCACTTCAGAGACTCACAAGGCAAACTGGCTTTTAAGGACAAGGACAACTGTAACCTTTTAGCCCAGTACTTTACAAATATATTCAACTGTGATCCACCCAGCGAAGACTTCGACTATGGACAAACCACACCAAACCCGGACTCGCTGCTCCCTTCATTAGAAAAAGCTGGCCAGATCATTAAACTTTTTAAAACAACAAGGCAACTGGAGAGGACTCTATCGTTGCTGAACTGTAGAAAGGTGCTGGAAGCAATGCCATTGGCCAGCTAATTTTTTTTACCACCCGATTGGAAGTCGGCTCTGATCCATCCGCTTCATAAACAGTGAGATTTTACTAGTCTAAACAACTACCGTGGAAAACATACAAGATTCTCTCCAAAGCGTTACAAGCAAGGGCGAAAAATCAGCTGGATAGTCAACTGGGAGAATATCAGGGAGGCTTCAGGAAGACCCGATCCTGTGTTGAACAGATCCTCAATCTTAAAACTGTACTTCCATACTCCAAGATGTGAAACTGCATAGTGGTCGTCACCTTTGTTGATTTTATGAAGCCCTACGATTCCATTGATGAAGAAACGCTTAACAAAGTACTACAAACTAAGGCTAGACAACAAAGGTAAATTGCCTCGGAAAACAGGCTGCCAAAGTGGGTCTTCAAGTGTAGCTGGAGATAACAGAATTCTTCACCAACATCAAAGAAGCAAACAGAAAGATGTTACTAGAGCAGGGAAAAAGGACTGAGAAATTTGAGTATCTCGGCGAATGTATTGAACCCAACTTATCAGAAAGAGCATCATAATCCATGAGAGTCAACAAGTTAGAACTAGCTTATCAACTGACCATGGAGTGTCTTTCCTTGAACCTCCTCAGGGAGATTCTAGGGCCAGTAAAGGAAGATAGGGAATTCCGAAGGGGGCATAACTCTGAGCTCTATGAATATTGAGAGGCTCTCTGACTTTGCAAGAAAAAGAAAGGTTTTTGAGGAAGTTTTTGAGGAAAGGAATGGTCACGTTGCAAGATTGCCTCCAAACCGACTAACCAACCGTCTGTTCACCTTCTGGCAAAACAAGAAGGTTCGTACCACTTGGTTGACAGAAACAGAGAAGGATATTAAAAAACTGGGAATAACAGATCTACAAAACAGTCTGTGAGACGCACTCTGAAGGAAGTCCGTGGATTTCAGGAAAAACCCCGAAGAAAAGGTACCCCCTGGACAGAAAAGAGAAAGGAGTTACACCGGCAGAAGATGCGATAATACTGGGTAAAGATCAAATGCCAACAGTTGAACAAGCGTGGTCCAAAGTAGGCCTATTCGAAACAAGAAGATGTCACCAAAGCAGTTACATACGCTCGTCAAGTTGCTAAAATAGTTTCTAAAATGCTGTATTTAACCGAAAATCTCCCTATGCATGATGATGATGATGATATTGTTATGGTATATCGGTTATGGTAACAGAAGATGAAATCACCTGGAGGTTGCGCAGTTATTCCTAGAACGGTATCAAGGTACCCTTGAGACATCATACTGGCAAAATTGAGACACCATTCAACAATTTGGGTCATGTCAGAGTTGTGTCTAGAGAGCAAAATCCCGCTGTTAAAGCAGATACAAGGCGAAACGTATTATTAGCTCTTTAAGAAAATCCGGTGACTCCAGACAGGCCACTGAGCCGTTACAACGAGATTAGTCATACTACTGTACTGAAAATTCAAAGATCAGCCAAGCTGCATCCTTACAAGATGCAGGCACTCCAAGAATTAATGGGGGATGACCCGGACCGCCGAATCAAGTTTTGCGAGCAAATGATAAACCTGATAATACGACAATAACCAGCTTTCATTAGCATGCATTCTTTTTTCCGGCGAAAGTACTTTTAACTTACATGGTGACCATTACCTTCATTGGATGCGACAAATTCATACTCAGTTCCAGCAAAATGTCAATATATGGGCTGGAATAATAAGTGATCAGATTGTAGGACCAGTATTCTTCGATGGTAATCTTGATGGAGCAACATATCTTACGTTTCTTCAAGACGAGCTCATGCCAGCGTTATCCACTATATTTCCAAATCAGTTAGATCCGGATTTATCTGATGAACGAATATGGTATCATCCTGTTGATACCATATTCGTTCATCAGATAAATTCGGATCTAACGGATTTGGAAATAAAGTGGCTAACGCTGGCATGAGGAGCTCCACCCCATTATGCTGTGATCGTTCGAATATTTAGACGAAACTTTTCCCAATAGTTGGATTGGAAGAAGAGGTCACATTGAATGGCCGGCGAGATCTCCGGAACTTGAGGATATCTCATGAGTAAGATATGTGACAAAACCGAACGACATTGAGATGATAAACCTGATAATACGACAATAACCAGCTTTCATTAGCATGCATTCTTTTTTCCGGCGAAAGTACTTTTACCTTACATGGTGACCATTACCTTCATTGGATGTGACAAATTCATACTCAGTTCCAGCAAAATGTCAATATATGGGCTGGAATAATAAGTGATCAGATTGTAGGACCAGTATTCTTCTATGGTAATCTTGATGGAGCAACATATCTTACGTTTCTTCAAGACGAGCTCATGCCAGCGTTATCCACTTTATTTCCAAATCAGTTAGATCCGGATTTATCTGATGAACGAATATGGTATCATCCTGTTGATATCATATTCGTTCATCAGATAAATTCGGATCTAACGGATTTGGAAATAAAGTGGCTGGTGATATGTGACAAAACCGAACGACATTGAGATGATAAACCTGATAATACGACAATAACCAGCTTTCATTAGCATGCATTCTTTTTTCCGGCGAAAGTACTTTTACCTTACATGGTGACCATTACCTTCATTGGATGTGACAAATTCATACTCAGTTCCAGCAAAATGTCAATATATGGGCTGGAATAATAAGTGATCAGATTGTAGGACCAGTATTCTTCTATGGTAATCTTGATGGAGCAACATATCTTACGTTTCTTCAAGACGAGCTCATGCCAGCGTTATCCACTTTATTTCCAAATCAGTTAGATCCGGATTTATCTGATGAACGAATATGGTATCATCCTGTTGATATCATATTCGTTCATCAGATAAATTCGGATCTAACGGATTTGGAAATAAAGTGGCTGGTGATATGTGACAAAACCGAACGACATTGAGGACCTTAAGCAATGTATTAGGCATGAAATACAGTCACACCAGAAATCTTACAAAACCTTAGAGATGCATGTTATCTTCGATTTGCACTTTGCCAAGAAAGAAAGAACTTTTTCTTCTCGCGGAGGTTCTTCTCTTCATATGCATGGATTGTTGTAGTTTCTGCTCCTCCGGCACGTCGTGTTGGTTTCTTCGGGTCTTCCTCAAATCCCCTTGTGTGGACTATATTCCTGATTACATTCCTATTTATCAGATCTGACGATCCCATCTCCACTAGGTCCATCTCCATTTGTTTGTATCACTTTGGTCTTGTACGTTTGTTCTGCAGAAATTTGTGGATTCGGTAAGTAAATCTCGTGTGATTCATTCTTTCCAAATGGCCCAAAAATTGAATTCGTCTCATTCTCGGGGTATCGGTTATTTTAGAAATTATCCTATATATTTCAGAGTTGGGTTTGGGATAGTGTATGCCTAACGTGACCATTTATTTTTTTGTCAGAGCGGGACACTTGCGGAATTATGTAAAAAAATCTTTTATGGTATTATAGTGTTCGGTTACTTGTAAGTTCACTAAAACATTACGAACAGTGTGAGTTCTCCTTATGCGAATTCTCCTTAAGTGCCAGGTTATCTCGGAGACTACTAATTTCTTTCGCAGACTCAAGTTTTCTTTCGAAAAACATTTTCAAAATATTGGCATTTGTCGATGCTCAGAAAATAGCTATTCAAAGACTGGAACATTTTTGAACTCTCTCAAGGCATTAACGCAAGCCACCTTGTTTTACTGTAGCTCAGTAGTTTGGGATACTCTGTCTCAGCTGAATCACAAAACTATTTCAAAGCTTCTACTCGAACGCTGGATGTATAAAAAAATAATAAATTTTCACAATGCCGCACTCGAAGTCTACATTGTCATCCCACATTGTCGCTCAATCTACGGATATTTTCATCGCGATGTGAACTATGTGGGCACCACATACAATCCCGATGAGCACAGCTATCTGTGCTCTCTGTCTTCCGTATGATTTGTTCAATTTTGCGTAAACATTATTAATCGCGTATTTATTTTCCTCCAAAATTGCTTATTCAAATTATTTCAGGACAATACTTCCTTCAAATCATCATACATTATTTATAATTATATGTATAATTATATTTATATTTATATGTTTTATAATTATATTTATAATTATATGTTTCACCTTGCTGTTCTCAAATCTCTAAAACCTTGACTTTGACGCCTTCGTATGGTAAAAATTGCGGATTAACACTAGGAATAATTTTATCGAGCCATGGTTATCGATGCATCTGTTTATTAAGTTATGGAGTGGGCTTCGCGAAGTTACTCTTTCAATTCATAGGTTGCCATAGAGGCCAACCCATTTACAACAATAGCCTGAGATTTTGTACGAGCACCTTTAAATTTTTGCTCAAAACATGTTCAAATTAAATGAGAAGCACAGTCATTTCAGCGAAAGCTGTGATTTTCTTGTACCAGATGAAACGCCTACGCACCCTCCGCTGCAGTTATATCCAAATTTTAGAAATCAGAAAATGGGTACTTTTAAATAACGAAAGCATTGACGAGCTTGACGCCGAAGCTTGATCGGAAATTTACGATTTTTCCCGAATCGTTGGCACCATCGCTGCACCGTAACTAATGTTTGCTGAAGATGTACCACTCCTTTGTTTTATAAACGGATACTTGTTTTGCAAAATAATTTTAGGTACACTGGAGTTTAGGCATTTTTGTTATGGTACAATCACACACTCTGTCCGGTGTGAACTTAAAGCACTGCGGATTTAAAGCACTGAATCGGACTTAAAGCACTGCGTTTGGTTGTTCGCTGAGTGAGTGCAGCATCTGTGCCGCTTTCACGCATCCTCCAGGCAAATACGGTATTTATACCCTAGCAAGTAGAGACCTAATTGCCAAAGTGGGACCTTTTTACCCTCGCTGGGGACAGCCTGAGAGCGGGACTGTGCCTTCCAAAGCGGGACGTATGTATGCCATTATGTATGCCACGTTATATATACCCTTTTTAATTATGGGCCCTATGATCTTTATGATACAATTTTCTCCTGCATTTTTCCACAATTTTGCAGTTATTCGATCCTCCCCTGAGGCCTTGTTATTTTTTAGTGCTTGAATGATTTCTTTAATCTCTTATGCAGTCGACATGGGGTTAAAACTTGATTAATTTTATAATAATCGATGAACTTAAACTTTTTTTGTGGTAAGTCACTGTTAAGTAATTTAGGAAAGTATACTTACAAGGATTCTACAGTTTGCATCTACCTGTTTTTGTGTTCTGCTATGTGTAGGTTCCATTTTGAATCCTCAATTTTCTCTACTGCTTGAATGCATTCCTCGGACACTGTCCACCCCGGAGATCCGAGTAGTATTCGAAGAATCCATATTTCTTTTCACCTTTTCCAGGCATTTTGTTGTGGGATACCGTAAGGTTCTTAATGGAGTGGTTTCCCCTTGCCTTCTCCATCCTGATGCCGTTGATTCTAGTGAATTCTTCCGTCTTTGGGGGTGATTTCTCACTCCCTGGACAACACAGTGCCCCAGCCCTGTACCTGTACCTTCTTATCCCGGAAGTCCCTCGCTTGATATATCAAAATGACATCATTTGTATAAGCCAATTCTCCATTTTCATTAACAAAATGGAGCGATGACCAGGAATACTTTGTCAACTTTTGCTTGAACGTTCTATAATAGTTTCGTGACTTATGTTGCTTACAGCGATCTTATCTTCTATTGATTGAAATTTAAAATCTTCACTTTGTGTATAACTGGTCACATTCACATCTGTCCACGGCGGCTGTTTTCTTGTTATTTTTAAAGGAGCTATGTTTACAGCTGAGTCCTGGTTGAAGTTGCGGCCAATTTTGTGGATGTATTTCTTCAGTTCCTTTCACAAAGTTTTCATTACCTTTAATATTCTCTATATCATATTTACGTTGAGGAACTCGTTTTGTAAAGTTTCGTTTCTCAGGGATCACATCAAAGGAACATTTTGTTGGATAATGATCAGAATCTAAGTCCAGGCCTTTCAGTTTCATGATTTCTGCAGTATTTTTTTTTTCTTTGGCGTTACAACCCTGTGTGAGTTTTAGCCTGCTTGCCGATCTTTTTCCATTTCGCTCTATCATTTGTCGCTTCTTTCCAATTTCTCATTCCGAGTGTTTTGAGATCTTCCTTCACTCCATTTATCCATCTCTTTCTAGGTCTTTCTCTTACTCTGCTTCCCACTGGCTTCCAGTCTGTTATTATCTTTGTTTCCCTTGTGTGTTCCATTCTCTTAACATGTCCCAGCCATCTGATTCTTTGTGCTTTTATGAATCATACGATATGAGCATTATTTATACAGATATTCAGTTCATGGTTCATACGAATTCTGAAAAACACTTTCCTTAGAATTTTTCGTTCGAAAATTCTAAGATGGGTCTCGTCGTTCTTCGATAAAGACCACGTTTCGCAGCCGTATGTAACCCGCAGGTCTAATTATTGTTTTATATATTCTTAGTTTAGATGCGCTGTTTAGCAGTCTTGACGTCAGTAGTTTTTTATACATATAATAACCTCTGTTTCCTGCTACTATCCTGCTCTTGATCTCTTCGCTTGTTTGATTTTGTGTTTTCAATTGTGCGCCAAGATAACAGAAGTTGTTGACACACTCGAAGTTGTAGTCTTCTATGTTTATGGGTTGTAAGTTGTTGTTACTTCCTCTTGCTAGTTTCATGTATTTCGTTTTTGCTTCGTTTATTTTCAGTCTGGATCTTGTAGTTTCTTTATCCATTTCTATTAATGTTTCTCTAATAGCTATATCATTCCTCTCTGTGATTACGATATCATCTGCGTATGCACATATTTGCCTTGTTCTGCTGCTTATGCATCCGTTTATATTAAGTTTGTTAATTGCTTCTTAAAGTACTAGGTTAAATAAAAGTGCTGAAAGTGCGTCGCCCTGTCTCACTCCTTTATTGAACTCGAAAGCTTCCGACAGTTCGTTTTGTACAGCTACTATCGCTTTCGATTCATGCATGGTGACGTTCGCCATATTAATCAGTATTCGTGGTATTCCCATAAGCACCAGGTCGTTGATTAGCTTACGTCTGTTTACACTGGCGAAAGCCTGTTTGAAATCGATAAACAGGTTATAAATTGTGATATTATAATATATTTATATATATTATGATATATATATATATATATATATATATATATATATATATATATATATATATATATAAAATTGGTCTGTTGTTGATCGGTTTGGTCGGAATCCGCACTGGTACTCGCCCAAAATCTCCTCCGCATATCTTGTTAGACTTTGGTTGATTATACTTGAGAATACTTTGTAGGTGACGCTGAGTAACGTTATCCTTTTATAGTTGTTACACTTATTTTTATCGCCCTTATTGTGAATGGGCTGTATAATTCCTAGCTTCCATTCCTCTGGCATCTTCTCTTTTTTCCATATCATCCTGGTGAGCATATGCATTCTTGTCGACAGTAACTCGCCACCGTTCTTTAGGAGCTCTGAAGTTATCGCATCTGTCCCGGAGACTTGTTTTTTAGGCATTTGATAAAATACCTCATCGTATGTCGGTTCTATGTCCTGTGGTTCTGCTGACTGGTATTCTAAGTTGGTTTCATCTATATCATCGTTTTCAACGCTCTTTACAACAGGCTCTCAAAGTACTCTTTTCATGTTTTTATTACTTCTTCGTTTTCTGTCAGTATTTCCCCATTTTTATCTCTGCATGACGCAATTTGCGGTCTAAACTCTTGTTTTTGTTGCAGGATTGCTTTATAGAATTTGCGATTCTCCTTTTTGTTGTTGGCCAGTACTATCTCTTCTATTTTTCTGTTGAGGATATCTCGTTTCTTTTTTCTGCACATTTTTTCGCTTCTTTTCGTTTGGTTTCATAGTGGTCATCATTTGCTCTGGTATTTCTTTGGAGACATTTATTCCTTGCTATATTTTTCTCTTTGATAACTTCTTTACACTCGTCGTCGTACCAATCCTCATTTCGTTCTCTTTTGTAGGTGCCTAGTGTTTCTTCTGCGGTTTGTATTATTATATTTCTAATGTTATTCCATTCCGTATCTATTTGGCCGTCCGGCTGAAAGATATTTAGTTTTACTTCTAGACTCTTCTTGTACTCATGAATTCCATTTCCACGAATTCCATTTCTTTGGCTTAGTTGTTTTAGTTTTTGCTATATTGGAAATTCGTTGTCTCATATGTGTAACAACTAAATAATGGTCCGAATCGCAGTTTGCGCCTCTGTACGACCGTACATCTATTATTGAGGATACGTATCTCTTGCATATTAGTACACGATCTATTTGGTTAGTGTTTTGGGTGCCTGGGATCCTCCATGTTCCTTTGTGTATACGCTTGTGCTCGAAGCAGGTGCTACTTATTACTAAGTTGTTTGCTGTTGCGAGGTTACAAAGTTTAATTCCATTTTCGCTTGTTTTTTGATGCAGGCTGTGTTTTCCCGCTATTCTCTAGTAGTAGTCCTCTCTTCCTATCTTGGCATTAAAGTCGCCTAGGACGATAAGGGCATCATGCTTGGGTATTATCATGCACCATCTCGTAATCATCTCGTGAGGCATCTTTCTATCGCTTCTTCATTTGCGTCTTCTGTCGGATCGTATACGTTTATAAGAGTTGTATTGAAAAGTTAACCTTTCATACGCAATTTGAAGAGTCTTTCATTAATAACCTCAAATCCAAGTAAGGCCTTCTGTTTGTTTGTATTGACTATAAATTAACACCATGTTCGCCTTGCCGGTCTTCTGTTCCACTGTAATATAGGGTATAGTTAGGTTTTTTTAGTGTTCCGTGTTCCTTCCACTTAATTTTTTAGACAGCTGTTATGTCCATTTTATATTTGGCTAGTTCGTCTGAGATAGCATTCATATTACCAGCTTGCAGCATCGTACGTATATTCTATGTGCCTATCCTTATTTCCAATCCTTATTCCTTTGCATTTTTCGGCATCTGGTAGTCAGTCCGGTTTCTATCGTTGTTTTTCTGAACATCAAGTTTTCACGAGGATAGATAGATGGTTCATCGCTCAACGCCCTTTTCGGAGGGGGAATTTCTTGGAAATTTCTTCCGCTTTCGTTTGCCCTGACCTAGCCTTCCATACGGGTTGTTTACCGCATCTCAGACCTGGTTACTCAGGTTTCCAGGGTTCAACACCTCTTTGAGGTTTCGTGCAGGTGAGAGTCGGGATTGGGTAGGAGAGGCTATGCAACAATCTCTTCCTGTGCGATTGTCGTGTGGTGCGCATGCACTACCCCATTTGAACCCCATTTCTGCAGTATACAAACGGGAAATTAGTACATGATCCAGTTGATACTCACCCAATAAGGAATTAGGTGAGACCCAGGTCCTAGTTTTAGAAGGGAGTTTCTTAAAGAAGGTTTATTTAATAAATAAATCATGACTTTTACATAAGTCTTTGAGTCTCATGTCGTTCTTATTAGTTTATTTATGGCCAGACCATTGCCCAACCCAATGTCGATATTTCCTCTCTTTGCCAATTTGTGCATTGAAGTTGAATTGTGGAATTCTTAGTAAAACATTATCTAGCTGATTCCAAATTGTTCCGCTTTCTCTGGTGCTTCCTTGTTAGTGATGTTAGTTGGTACATGACCATTAATTAGAGTATAGATTTTATTCACTGATTTTATCGTTATGGTAGGACTTGAATGTCACAACTGATTCAAGTATTGATTTATCTACTATAAATCCGGTCCCAAATTGTGGACGGTGGGCCTTTGATTCGTTCTCGTGGCTTTCCTTTAAATATCCTGTTTTCAGAATCAATTCAGGACATTCATCTGTGTACCGTGATTCTTGGTATGCTATAACTTTTATATTACGCTCTCTAGCTTTATTTAAGATATTTTTTTAATTTCCCAACTTTCAAAAGGGAATTAACATTAAATGTCATTAGCCAAATCCGAGATTAAGAATGTTCCTATGGGGATTTGAGGTACTCCGACTTACCTCCTTCCACGCATCTGTGATTATCATTGTTGCACTAAATAGTATTCAAGTTATATAATTGGTTTTCTTTTTTATCACTTGGGCTTTAAAAATATTCAAGAAATACATAGTGTGTCGTATTTCTTGCGAAGAGATCTTTCAAACGAGGTGTCACCTTTACATTTGATAAAGAAGGTCGGATGTGGCTGGGCATTTCCGAGAACGGATAAACCAACAGCATATACATAGAAATGAGGACGAGAAAAAATCAATACGTAACGTGTTTCGATTTTTTTTTCAAAAATCGCCTATATCGAAGTTATGAATTTTATTCCAGTTATATTTTCCATACTGTATACAACTTTTCCAATCAACGACGGACAGGTTTAATATGATTTGTTCCATTGTGTTTTTTACAATGGAAATTATGCTTTGTCTGTTTGTGATTTTTGTTAATGATTTTCTGTTATTTTTGCGTGAATTGTTGAAAAAAAACAAAATTTGCATTAGTCGCATAAAAATATCACGTATTTGAGCGATTGTTGGAAAATCAAAAAGTTTTGGATTGTTCGGAAAGTAATTTTGTTTTTAAGTGTTATTATTAGTTAATTGGAATGTTCGGGAAATAATTTCGTTTTTAAGTGTTATTATTGGTTAATGAGTTGTTGGTAGCGAGTCAAGTGCCAAAATGTTTTTAGGAAATCGATTTTTTAAAAGAAAATTTACGTTAATTCGAGGCTTAATGTTACATCTTCCATCTTTTTTTGACAACTTTCCAGTGCATTTAAACATAGCTCGGGATTAAATTCATTAGATTTCATACACTATTACCTACGCTATAAACGCTTTACTAGCCCGAGATGTATTGGGCGATTCATTAGTTTTTAGCATATCACCCCGGAATCTAACGGAAGAAGCTGAATTTTTGTATAGATCTTTATTTTAGCATTACAAATGTTGTCTCAAAAGTCACATATGCCAATATGTGACCGTCCTTAGATATTCAAGGTCAAAGGTCGCAAAAATAAGTTTTTTGAGAATATCTAGTTTTTTCTGCCTCCTACCGTATTTGCATTTATTATAAAAGTTGTAGAGAATAAATTTCTCTACAAATTTCGTCCGAGACCTTTTTTATTCGTAAAAAAAAACTCATGCGCGTGAATTACTTCCTGACGTACGTTTTTTAATACGAGAAGTCTCTTGTCCCATCTAGGCGAGCCGTTTTAAGACAAAACTCAATTTCAATTCAGTCACCACTTTTCTGTCTCCATATTTGCTGTAGGGACTTCCTTAAAACAATTCCAGAAATTGTCGTGTATTTCAATGGTTTTTTCATTTTCATTTATATTTTCTTACGAAGTGGAGAAAAATCATTATCAGTTCTACAAGACCCATCACATATCGTTTTCAGAGCTTGTAAAAGATTTTTTGACCTCCAGAATTGTAAAGCTAGCTTTGACATCGTGTATACGTCCAGCGAAACTAGATTTTTACATACAATGTTGCAAAGTATGGCTACGATGCTGTAAAGTGACAAGTAAATTTTAACCTTTCAGGGACACTTACAAAATAAATTAAATATAAGACAATAAAATCTAATTTAAAAAACGCTACTTTACACCATATTTGTCACGATAATGTAGAAACTAAGGGTAATTTTTTAAATTTTACTGTGCGTCTGACATTTGGAAAAATGACATATTATGCACCTAACAAATTTGAATTAGTAAAAATATCAAAGTACCAACATTAAAAAATTAAATAATTTCCAATATTGTAATTAATCTAAATCTATTTGTTTCTTAATTAATAATTGTCGGACAAAAAATCTTATACAAATTTCGTGCGGAAATGATTTTACAATGCCTCAGCAAATGAAAACCAAACGAGCTGTTGCATTGTAAAATCAATGTTTCCGCACTCTAATGTATATAACTATTTTTGTTTTGATCTTTGCGTTTGAACTAATCCCAGGAAACTGGTTTTGAGACGAGCGTCAAGAATAGTGGCAACCAAATATTTGTAATTTTCATGCCGCGCACTCACTGCCGCAGACATTTATTCATAGTTGCGCAGAATAAAGCCGCGAACGAATATTCGGAGGACGAATATTCGGCGCTTCGGCCAAGAGCGTGGCTGGATATTCGGTATTCGCCAAAATCACTATTCGTGGCACCTCTAGAGTGGACTATTTTATAGTTTTGTGTTAATACATTATTTAGAAAGAGTGTTGGAAATGTTAGCAACGATTATATGACATTCCGATCAACTCAACGCGCATGCAACGAGTTGCCGATGTTGTCTGACCGCTTGAAAACATAGTATTGTCGTTATAAAATTTCCTTGACATATATTATACAGGGTCCGCCAAAAGTATTGCACCAAGCTATTTTAATTTAATACGCGTGCGATTTAAGACATGATATTTTAAGGTTGCATACAGTATCCACTAGTGCATATTTTGATGATATTTTAAATTTGTTATTATTATTATTTCGGGCGACAGAAGACGGAAACCGATGAGACTGTCGTGTTCCTAGTCGGATTTTACTATTATCATAGTACCCCATCATAGTATCCCAACACAATCTACACCCTAAATGGTAGCCCACTCACTGCTGCAAAGCATCAAAAAGACCTGGATGTTACAATGACGCAAGACAAATGGGAGTGCCACATTGCCAAACTAGTAAAAAGGGCAAATTCCTTGATTTACCTTATCCAAAGGGCTTTTAAATACCACTCTGCGGGTACTATGCTTCACCTATACAAAGTCATCATAAGGCCGGTGCTGGAGTTCGCGGTTAGCTGCTGGAATCCCTATTTTGCTACAGACATTTTACAACTTGGACAAGTGCAACGACGTATCACCAGAATCCCTCTCGAACTGAGACATTTTCCCTATAAGGTTCGTTGCATCAAACTGGGTCTAAAATGGTAAAAAAATGGAAATTCGGAAAAAAACTGGGTCGCCTGGATAGCAACCTACAGACCATAAATCGGGAACTGGTCCACTACCCATCGGTAGTGGACCAGTTCCCGATTTATGGTCTGTCTACCCATCGGTAGTGCACCACTTCCATATTTATGGTCTGTAGGTTGCTATCCAGGCGGCTTTTGAAGGAGATCAGTGAGGGCGCGTCGACAGTGTCCTGGTCCAGTTGATTCTAGATATACACTACTCTGTTGTTAAGGAAGTTTCTACGATACAGCTTGGAACATCTTCCTTTAGAAAGTTACTTACTGTACCTCCGTAGATGATTTTGGTCACTGATGTGGACAAAATTAAGTGGAACGTTGTAGTGGCCACCCAGAATTTTGTGAACCATGATAAGATCTCCTCTCTGGCGGCGTTCTCGCAGAGATAGTAAACCTCAGTTCGAGAGGGATCCTGGTGATACGTCGTTGTATTTGTTCAAGTTGTAAAATGTCTAGAGCAAAATAGGGATATTAGCAGCTAACCGCGAACAGCTGCGGCCTTATGAAGGCTTTGTATAGGCGATGTATAGTACCCACAGAGTGGTCTTTAAAAGCCCTTAGGATAAGGTAAATCAAGGAGTTTGCCGTTTTTACTAGTTGGGCGATGTGGCACTACCATTTGAGGTCCTGGATGATTGTAACACCCAGGTCTTTTTGATGCTGTGCAGCAGTGAGTGGTCTACCATTTAGGGTGTAGATTGTGTTGGGGTTATTGGGTCCAATGTGCAGTACGGTGCACTTAGCCACATTCAGAGACATGAGCCACATGTCAGTCCACCTCTCGATTGATGTCGATAAGATCTTTCTGAAGTGTTACAGCACTTTCCAGCGGATTGCAGTATAATTTCGTGTCGTCTGCAGAAAAAAAGATATTTGACTTGAGGTTGACTGATATGTCGCTGATGTAGACCAAGAATAGAAGGGGGGCGATGACGGAACCCTATGGCACTTTGCTCTTAACTGCTCTGATATCTGACAACGATTCATCAACTCTGACTTGAAATCTGGGTTCGAAGAGAAAGCCAGTTATCCTGCGCAGCAAGGAATCCCTCACTCCATAATGATCCAGCTTGTGCAGCAGACGTCTAAGAGGGACTTTGTTGAATGCGTTCTCGAAGACCAAGTAGATAATGTCGACAGGACGACCATGGTCTTGAGAATGAGTTCAAACATTGGTGATTGAGATTGGTGTCAGTTGACCGTTTGGGAAACCATGCTGATTGATTGGAATGATGTTGTTTTGGAGAAGCAAGTTAGTTAGCTCTGTTATAATGATCTTTTCCATGCACTTTGACAGGGTCGATGTCAGACCAATAGGTCGGTAATTTTGGGGTTGGTATCTGTCTCCGTTTTTAAAGATGGGCGTAACAGCATGAAACCACATCTTCGATACACCATGCTGATTGATTGGAATGATGTTGTTTTGGAGAATCAAGTTAGTTAGCTCTGTTATAATGATCTTCTCCATGCACTTTGACTGGGTCGATGTCAGACCAATAGGTCGGTAATTTTGGGGTTGGTATCTGTCTCCGTTTTTAAAGATGGGCGTAACGGCATGAAACCACATCTTCGATACATATGCATTTGCAAGGGGCAGTTTTTATTATTAACCCAGAGCAGTTCTTATTATTATCCCAGAGTAGTTCTTCAGGAAGATAGGCGGTATACCGTCGATACCGGGTGATGCGTTGTTCTTTAGTGAGGTAATTCCATCTTGAACCTTTTCTTCTGTGAAATCAATTGTGTCCAGAGATTTCGAGTATTCGAGTATATATACGAGTATATATTGTAAGGGCCGGCAGGACTCCGTCTGGTTCCTTGGATAAATACATCGTCAAACTGCTGTGCAAACATTTCAGTCATCAAGTATTGGTTGTAGACAATTTCACCCGTAGCTCCGTCTTTTAGTGAAAAGTCTGACACTTTGGACTTTAGGAATGGTTAATAACAATTGTTTCCGAGTATTGGCGCCACATACGTTTTTTTTGATATGACATCATGGGTCGTTTTTTGTATCATTGGATAGAGATTTTTTTTGTGAAACATAAAATATGTGGTGTTACATAACATCATTTTTAATAAATACGTATGTGGCGCCACCACTCGGAAACAATTGTTAGTAACAAATTAAAAATATCGTCAATATATGCACAGGTGGATACAGTATGCCACCCTAAAATATCATAAATATCATAAACCTTAAAATATCATAAATACTTTACTCTCCAAATATGGGTTTATAACGTTTTACGTCTTCCTATTCCTAATCGCCACTCCTCTCTGTTCATCCACAGCCCTTCTTCCAGATCCGTCTCTCGAATGTCCTTGTCCACTCCGTCTCTCCAGCTTCTGCGCGGTCTTCCTCGTTTTCGGTTTCCTTGGGGGTTCCAGTTTAGTACTTTCTTTGGGATTCTGTGTTCTGACATTCTTTGGACCATACCATGTTAGTTGTTTAGTTGCAATGTCATCAATAATGTAGTGTTGTATTCCCATTTCTTGTCTAATGGTTTTATTTGGGGCTCTATCTCTCCTGGATTTTCCCGCCGCTCTTCTCCAGAAGTCCATTTCTGTGGCTTTTAGCTTTTTTTTTGTTTTTTCTTTTATCGGCCATACCTCCGCCCTATAAGTTATTATGCTTTTCACGATGGAGTTGTAAATCCTTTTTATATTTTCTTTTGTAATGGTTTTGTCCAAAAGAATACTGTTCAGCATGGAAGTAGCTCTTCTTCCCTGTACGTTTCTGTCCTATATTGCTTCGTCTAGTGTCGCTTCCTTAGATATTTTCATTCCTAGGTATTTGTATATATTGCATTGTTTGATGACCTGTCCCATTGCTGTAAGATGTAAGTCTTCTTGCTGTCCTCCTATGCACATATACTCCGTTTTTGTAATGTTGACATCCAGACCCATTTTCCATACTCCTCGATGAGCTTTCGGCTCATATATTCCATGTCATCTATATCTTGTGCGATAACTACTTGGTCATCCGCGAAAGAGAGGGTATATACTGTCGTGTCGTCATCCACTGGCATTCCCATGCCATTGCATTTCCGTTTCCATGTCTTGAGCGCGTGTTCCAAGTAGATTTTGAACAGTGTCGGAGATATACAGCAACTCTGTTTAAGGCCTTTGGTTACTGTGAATCCAGATGTTAATCCTTCGTTGGTTTTGACTCTGGATGTAGAGCCCGCGTATAAAGACTTCACAGCCTTTATTATTTCTGTGTTTACATTGCTATGTTGCAGAGCCTCCCAAAGTTTTACTAAAGGTATATTGTCGTAGGCCTTTTTCAGATCTACGTACAGGAGATGCACTTCTTGATTTCGTGCTGTTTTCTTTTCTAAAATTTGAGTTAGCGTAAACAGATGGTCGACTGTGGATTTTCCTGCTCTGAAACCTGCTTGTTCTTCTGCCTCCATATCGGCATATTCTTTTTCTATTCTGTTCTTAAAGATCTTTCCATAAACTCTACTTATAGTGCTTGTAACGGCTATTCCACGATAGTTGTAGCAGTTACTCTTATCAGTTACTTTTTGTATATCGTCGATAGGTATGATGTCTTCCATTCTATGGGCACTTCGTGCCTGTTGGCACCTTTGGAATAAATTTCTTAATACCCCGTATAGTTTATCTGTGCCATATTTTAAAAATTCATTAGTAATATTACCCGGTCCTGGGGCTCTTCCGTTTTTTAAGTTTTTACAGACTTCTGTAACCTCTGACACAGTAATTCAAATTGGGGATCCTTGTATCAATATGCCCTGATTTTCGTTTTGGATGTCTTTAAATTGAGGTCTGTCTTCTGTCAGCATATCCTCAAAGTATTGATTCTATTTTTGAGGTGTTATAGCTGAGATTATGTCCTTTGTTCGGCCTACTCTCATACTTTTGAGGAGCCTCCAAATTTCTTTACTCTTTCTTCCTCCAATGTATGTATTAAGTCTTGAACACGTCTTTTCCCATTGATTGTTCTTCTTTTCCCATATTTTCTTCCGTACTCTCTTTTGTGTTTCTTTGTATTTTATCTTGTCTTCCATAGTTTTCGAACTTAAATATACATGGTACCTTTTTCATTTTTCTTCTATTTCGTATTCAATTTCTTCGTCCCACCTGTATGGCTTTTTCTATTTTTCTCGTTTTTCTTCATAACCCAATGCTTCCTCTGCCGCTGAGTGTATGACCCCCTTTATATATTCGTATTCTTCCTCTATGTTTCTGAATTCTGTATTCTGAATTTTGTTGTCAAGTCTAGAGTTGTATAGTATTTTTGTACTTTCATGTTCGAGGCTGTTGACTTAGGCCCCTAAATTTTTTTGGGGTTTCTCCGTTTGTTATTTCATCCATTCTTTTGGAATTGTCAGGTTCTTCTTTTGCTCTTATTGGTGACATTATTTTTCCTTTTAAGAGGTAGTGGTCACTTCCACATGAGGCACCTCTCTGAACTCTTACATCTTACATCTAGGAACTTCAGTCTGGATTTTTTATTATTATTATGTAGTCGATAACGCTTTTTAGATTCCTTGCTGGCTGTGTCCATGTGTATTTATGGATTTTGCGGTGTTGAAAATGTCCATTAAGAATGGTCAACTGATTTTGTTCATATATTTCTATTAACCGTCTTCTATTATCGTTAACGACTTCTTCTCCATGCTTTCCCACTTAATACCTTAAAATGTAAATATAAATACCTTAAAATGTCTTAAATCGCACGCGTATTAATTCTACATCGCTTGGTGTAATACTTTTGGCGGACCCTGTATAGTTTCCCTTAACATACAGTGTGTTTGAAAAAGAACTCCCTAGTTTTAGATATAAATTTAATGTTGAAACTAAGGAAAAACTAAATTAACAAGTACATACATTAAAAGAGAGTAATTTGAAGTTTTGTTTTAACACTAATGGACTTAACACAACGTGGACCCATTTGTTGCCCTGCACACGCCAATACGATATTGCACTTCTCGCCACGTATTCACCAACATATCAGGTGTAACTGGCCCAATCGCCGCGACGATTCTTTCGCGTAAATGACGTCTCGGATTTTGCACTGTACACAACATTTTTTATGTGGCCCCAAAAGAAAAGTCCAATGGGGTTAAGTCCAGGCTTCTGGGTGGTCAAACGATTGAGGCAGTTGTGCCTATCCACCTTCCGCGAGTGTCTAGAGCCGCGAGCATGTGGTTACTGTAGTGAGGTGGGGCCTCATCTTGTCTAGAGCCGAGCGCACGTGGTTACTATAATGAGCTGGGGCGCCACCTTGTTGTAAAAACACAAGCCCTGTTTCCGCCTCAATATCATCCATTTGAGGATACTCTGTTAACATGTCGTAGTAATTGTTCCCATTTATTGTTTCTTCTACAAAAATGAAAGGACCAGTCACATGCTCCTTCATCAAGTCGCACCAAATATTAACTTTGAAAGAGTCACGTTGATGTTGAATACATTCATGTGGATGCTCTGACCCCCAAATTCTGCAGTTGTGACGATTTTCTGTTCCACTAACATGAAATGTAGCCTCATCAGAAATGAAAACATTTTTCAACAAATTGTCATCATCATCAATTCTGTTTAGAAAGTTAACGGCAAACTCTAATCTTTTGATTTTATCTGTAGGTGGTTTAATTTCATCTAACAATTGCAATTTATAAGCAGGCAAATGAAGTCTTTTACGCAAAACATCATACACAGTACCTTTTTTAGGCAATCCTAATAGACCTTTTTACTGTTAGTTAAGCGCATGCTCATCAGTCAAGTTTGAAAGACGGGAATATGAAAGTTTCGGGCACATATTTAGTTATGCGTAAGTATAACATGGCGGAAATTGACACACGCGCATAAAAAAAAATTCAACTATGACAAGGTCTATTGGAGGCTGCGTCTGGCCAATGACTTCTTTAGGTTCCGAACACACGAAACACGGACCTATTTAACATCTTCAGTAGTTCTCGGTCTACCTGGGGATTTTCCTTTTAAAACACTTAACCAATGACGGATAGTTTTTGCGGGGGTTCAACAGCATACAGATATCTAAAATTATATTGCACTGTTATAACAGATTTAGTTTGCACAAGCCAAATAACACACTGCGCTTTTTGTTGCGGAGTAGCGTGTGCAATGCGCTGCACGCCTTAACTGAATTAAGGGAACTGTGCCCTGGCTCCGTCTCAAGGTCAAGCAGGCGTGCCAGCTGCATGGGAGCAAAACTTCGACAGTTGATGAATCAAACACCGCAAACTAGAATATTTTGTATCACTTTGCACAGTTTCTATGACATTGTAAGACTAGGGAGATCTTTGTCAAACGCAGTGTATATAACATATAAATTAGTTATCTGTTTTTATCTCAAACGGAAGTCCTGAATTCATAAAATAACCAATAAAAAGGCTTCCGTTCGCAGTTAGTATTTATTCTTGCGAGTTATAAAGTCTTATTAGGGAAAGTCTGCAGGCGCCGTAAAAGTCGCCGGCGTTAACTAATTTGTGGCTCTAGGGAAGAATGATCTTTATGGCCGACAAAACAGGTGAAGCTAAGTACCTTAAGCCCAACTACATCCCGTTCGCTTCAACGTAAGGTCTGTCATTACCATTTTCATAAACAACGTCTGGGATAAAAAGCTTTTATAATTAGGTCCCGTGTTAATTATTCCTCTTGTTCGTGTATTTAATGATTTACAAAATAATATACATATTTCTTCATTTACATATTTTTAAATATTTTTGAAGTAAAACTTCTTTATTCGCGACTTGGGAATATCTTAGATCTTTTCTCAATAGGAAATGACCTTGAATGATGTAAATAAGACTAGGTTAGGTTAGGTCATATCTACATAGTGTCGCCCTTTAACTATTCCAGCATTAGACAGATAAGACTAGACAGGTAAGACTAGAGAGACAAGACTAGACCGAAAAGACTTGAAAAACAAGACTAGACAACAGGACTAGATAGACACGATTAGAGAGACAAGACTAGACAGACAAGACTAGACAGACAAGACTTAGCAGACAAGACTAGACAGACAATACTAGACAGACAAGATTAGACAGACAAGACTAGACCAACAAGACTAGACAGACAAGACTAGATAAATAAGACTAGGCAGACATGACTAGACGGGCAAGACTATACAGACAAGTCTAGACAGGAAAGACTAGACGGACAAGGCTAGACAGACAACACTGGACAGACAAGACTAGATAGACTAGACAGACAGGACTAGACAGACAAGACTAGACAAACTAGACCAGACAGACAAGACTAGACAGACTAGAATTGACAGACAAGACTACACCGACAAGACTAGACAGACAAAACCAAGTAGACAAGTAAAGACTAGAGAGATAAGACTAGACAGGCAAGAATAGACAGACAAGACTAGACAGATAAGACTAGACAGACAAGACTAGACAAACAAGACTGGACAGACGATACTAGACAAACAAGACTAGACAGACAAGACTAGACAGGCAAAACTATACTGACAAGTCTAGACAGGAAAGACTAGACGGACAAAGCTAGACAGACAAGACTAAACATACAAGACTAGACAGACAATACTAGACAGACAAGATTAGACAGAGAAGACTAAACCAACAAGACTAGACAGACAAGACTAGATAAATAAGACTAGACAGACAAGACTAGACGGGCAAGACTATACAGACAAGTCTAGACAGGAAAGAGTAGACGGACAAGGCTAGACAGACAAAACTGGACAGACAAGACTAGATATACAAGGCTAGACAGACAGGACTAGACAGACAAGACTAGACAAACTTGACCAGACAGACAAGACTAGACAGACTAGAATTGACAGACAAGACTACACCGACAAGACTAGACAGACAAAACCAAATAGACAAGTAAAGACTAGAGAGATAAGACTAGACAGGCAAGAATAGACAGACAAGACTAGACAGATAAGACTAGACAGACAAGACTAGACAAACAAGACTGGACAGACGACACTAGACAAACAAGACTAGACAGACAAAACTAGACAGGCAAAACTATACTGACAAGTCTAGACAGGAAAGACTAGACGGACAAAGCTAGACAGACAAGACTAAACAGACAAGGCTAGACAGACAATACTAGACAGACAAGATTAGACAGAGAAGACTAGACCAACAAGACTAGACAGACAAGACTAGATAAATAAGACTAAACAGACAAGACTAGACGGGCAAGACTATACAGACAAGTCTAGACAGGAAAGACTAGACGGACAAGGCTAGACAGACAAAACTAGACAGACAAGACTAGATAGACAAGGCTAGACGGACAGGACTAGACAGACAAGACTAGACAAACTAGACCAGACAGACAAGACTAGACAGACTAGAATTGACAGACAAGACTACACCGACAAGACTAGACAGACAAAAACCAAATAGACAAGTAAAGACTAGAGAGATAAGACTAGACAGGCAAGAATAGACAGACAAGACTAGACAGATAAGACTAGACAGACAAGACTAGACAAACAAGACTGGACAGACGGTACTAGACAAACAAGACTAGACAGACAAGACTAGACAGTCAAAACTATACTGACAAGTCTAGACAGGAAAGACTAGACGGACAAAGCTAGACAGACAAGACTAAACAGACAAGACTAGACAGACAATACTAGACAGACAAGATTAGACAGAGAAGACTAGACCAACAAGACTAGACAGACAAGACTAGATAAATAAGACTAGACAGACAAGACTAGACGGGCAAGACTATACAGACAAGTCTAGATAGGAAAGACTAGACGGACAAGGCTAGACAGACAACACTGGACAGACAAGACTAGATAGACTAGACAGACAGGACTAGACAGACAAGACTAGACAAACTAGACCAGACAGACAAGACTAGACAGACTAGAATTGACAGACAAGACTACACCGACAAGACTAGACAGACAAAACCAAATAGACAAGTAAAGACTAGAGAGATAAGACTAGACAGGTAAGAATAGACAGACAAGACTAGACAGATAAGACTAGACAGACAAGACTAGACAAACAAGACTGGACAGACGATACTAGACAAACAAGACTAGACAGACAAGACTAGACAGGCAAAACTATACTGACAAGTCTCGACAGGAAAGACTAGACGGACAAAGCTAGACAGACAAGACTAGACAGACAAGACGATAGACAAGACTACATAGACAAGACTAGACAGACAGGACCAGACAGACAAGACTAGACAGACTAGACTAGACAGATAAAACTAGACAGACTAGACTACACCGACTAGACGGACAAGACTAGAGAGACAAGACTAGACAGGCAAGAATAGACAGACAAGAATAGACAGCTAAGACTAGACAGACAAGACTAGACAGACCAGACTAGACTGACAAGACTAGACTTACAAGACTAGACAGACATGACTAGACAGACCAGACTAGACAGACAAGACTAGACAGATAAGACTAGACAGACAAGACTATACAGACAAGACTAGACAGATAAGTCTTGACAGACAAGACTAGACAAACTAGACTAGACAGACATGATTTGATAGACAAGACTAGGCATCCAAGACTAGACACACAAGACTAGGCAGACAGACAGACAGAAAAGACTAGGCAGACAATACTGGACAGACAAGACTAGACAGACAAGACTAGAGAGATAAGTCTAGACAGACAAGACTAGACAGACAAGACTAGATAGACAAGGCTAGACAGACAAGTCTACACAAAAAAGATTTCACAGTCAGGACTAGATAGACAAAACTAGTCAGCCTAGTCTAGACAGAGAAGACTAGACAGGCAAGACTAGACAGTCAAGACTAGATAATGAAGACTAGACGGACAAGATCTCTCTTTGTTTCATTATGCTTTATTTAAAACTGAAATTTAAAAAGGAATATTGCAATAGTGTTTCTGTTAGTATCCAGAAAGTGCGGTTTCAGACGGATAAAATGATCTTATCATTTTAGTACGTTCCCTATCAATTTCCAATGTCTTCCTCTTAACCATTATCTCCCTCTCAACGGCGCTCCGAGAGGTCATTAGGCCGTTCTGGACTTCCTCGGCTTGCTGTAGCTGGGATTGTAGCGCAGCCACGCTGTCCATTATAGTTTTCACCTCGTCTACCAACCCGTAATGGGCTTGGTCCCTGCAATTCTCAACCCTCGGTCTGTGCATCAGCCGATTGTCCAGTCTAGTGTGCGCCTTTTTCAAGGACGTGTCCATCCTTCTAATCATATCCTTCAAATTCACAATTGTAGTTTCAATATCCGCGAGCTGCTTCAGCGTCCCTTTCAATTCATTCTCTAATCTATTCCTAATTTCGTCCGTACAGGAAATCCGTTTAGCCAGCGCCATATCCACTCTATCAGCCTGAGCTCTTAAATTCTTGGCGGCGTTCAATAAAATCGCGTCCAGCGTTCCACGCAGTGCAACCGATCTCTGTCTCGTAATTTCAGACTCTTCCAAAGTATCTCTAGTGAATTTCTCCCAGTGGTCTTGCGTGGATTGGTTATCAGGGAACCCAACAGCTCCCGGCTTAAACAACAACGTGTTCGATTTATTGTTTAAAGCGACATTTATACATTCAGTTTCATCCGCTTCCTTTTTATCGCTCCAATCATATTCCAGTCTGCTTTTAGCCGTTTTGTTCTCCATCAGTTGGTGTTCAATATCCATTAAAGTCCTCGTAAATTGTTCCCTAACTTCCGCTGTTAACGCCATTTCTTTAATTAATTCTTCCTCGACCTCGTCCCTTACTAACTCGGGATCTAATCTCCCCGTCCTTCTATCCAAGCACTCTCCGGCAATGGATTCGGGAAGTTGCAGCACCGCCATCGATTGTTTCAACCTCCTCCTCTGCTCTTGAATATTACCGATTTCTTCAGCAGAAGCTGAAATAGCCCTTTCTAACTCACACTTCCACCTATGCAGCTCTTGTTCGCGTAAATGCAACCGGAGCGTATTGTCTTCTTGATTTTTGTCGGTGTTGCTTCTTGTTTGCTCGATGCCCTCGCGGGCGTTGTACTCGAGGAGATTGCCTTGATGCTGTTTAAGGGTGATTGAGTCGAGAAGTTCTTTGTTGTGATTCCTCCATTCTCCCTCGCTGAATCTTGCGACGGAATATTTGTCAACTACGGGTCGAGTTCCTGTTAGGCCCTTGAGAGGTCCCCAATCTACGCGGCCAGTCGCCCACGGGCCCAACGGACCCATCTCCAGATCCAACTCCTTGGGGAATTCGTCTTCACGACGCGGGAAATAACATTCTCTTTCTCCGGTTTTTTCTTCCGGTTTAGTTTCTGGAAGTACTACCTTAGGAGCTTTGGGAGCTTTGGGAGCTTCGGCATCCGGTTGAAAGTTGACAGTTTTCTTAAGGATTCCTTTGATTTGTTGCTTGGTGGTGTTTGTTATTGCAGGTTGCGGGACGGTGTGGGAGTTTACAATTTTTTGGTGTTCGATCGGTTGGACTGTATTCAAGGCATCTTCCCCGAATTTGGGCAGCGTGTAAGGATTTTCTTTGCATTCTATTTTTTGCTTCTGTGATTTGTCTTGGGCACAGCAACAGTTTACCGAGTGGGGATCGGGGATTACAGTCTGGAATTTTGTGTGGGGCGGGTACGGGGAAGGAGGGGGTATTTTAATCTCCGGCTGGGCTTGCAAATCGGGAGTGACGATGGCCGAAGGTATGCCCAGCTTGGGATCGTTCAACTTGCTGGTTTCCTTGTTGATTAGATCCGGTCTGGGGACGGTGTTGCTTTTCAGGTAATCACCTTTCTTCTCCGCCACCGCCGCGTACTGGCCCTTAAAGGGACAATTCCCACAGGAACGCGGGGGATGTTCAGCCATTTTTAAAATATCACAAAAAAAATATGTTTATAATAATTGTAATTTGACAAGTATTTCATATGATTGACGTTGGATAACTGGATGTAAAGGATAAGTTTAAATATTCATATTGTAACAAAAATAAATCGATTGAATTACAGGAAAAACATAATTAAAACCCTTATCAACCCCTATTTGGTGTATGGTGTACTAAATTTTCTACCTATCCCACTATTGCGTGTTTAAGTATCGATTTCTTGTGCTAGCTTTCAATCTACATTCATGTTTTCCTAGGTTAACATTTACTACATTTTCCCTCTTATAACCTACTTGATGAAACACACTTGTCAATTTTGTCCAGTCTTGTTCAGTTTTGTACAGCCTTTTGAAGTCTTGTCCAGGCTTATACACACTGCTCCAGTCTTGTTCAGTCTTGTCCAGTCATATACAGTTTTGTTCAGTCTTGTACGGTCTTGTCGAGTCTATACAGTTTTGTCCAGTCTTGTAAAGTTTTGTCCAGTCTTTCCCAGTCTTGTACTGTCTTGTCCAGTCTAGTCAAGCCTTGTCCAGTTTTGTCCAGTCTTATACAGTCTGGTCCAGTCTTCTTTATTCTTGTCAAATCTTGTCCAATCTTGTCCAGTCTTATACAGTTTTGTTCAGTCTTGTACAGTCTTGTCCAGTCTTGTAATGTCTTGTCCTGTCTTGTCCAGTCTTGTCATATCTTGTCCAGTCTTGTCCAGTCTTATACAGTCTTGTCCAGTCTTGTTCAGTCTTGTCAAGTCTTGTCCAGTCATTACAGTTTTGTTCAGTCTTGTCGAGTTTATACATTTTTGTCCAGTCTTATACAGTCTTGTCAAGTGTTGTCCAGTCTTATACACACTGGTCCAATATTGTTCAGTCTTGTCAAGTCTTGTCCAGTCTTATACAGTCTGGTCCAGTCTTCTTTATCCTAGTCAAATCTTGTCCAATCTTGTACAGTCTTATACAGTTTTGTACAGTCTTGTACAGTCTCATCCAGTCTTATAGAGTCTTGTTCAGTCTTCTACAGTCTTGTACTGTCTTGTCCTGTCTTGTCCAGTCTTGTTAAATCTTGTCCAGTCTTGTCCAGTTATATAAAGTCTTGTCCACTCGTGTTCAGTCTTGTCAAGTCTTGTCCAGTCTTGTTCAGTCTTATACACACTGGTCTAGTCTTGTTCAGTCTTGTCAAGTCTTGTCCAGTCTTGTCCAGTCATATTCAGTTTTGTTCAGTCTTGTACAGGCTTGTCGAGTTTATACAGTTATCCAGTTTTGTACAGTTTTGTCCAGTCTTTTGCAGTCTTGTCCAGTCTTAGTCAAGCCTCGTCCTGTTTTGTCCAGTCTTATACAGTCTGATCCAGTCTTCTTTAGTCTTGTAAAGTCTTGTCCAATCTTGTCCAGTCTTATACAGTCTTGTCCTGTCTTGTTCAGTCTTGTCAAGTCTTGTCCAGTCTTGTCCAGTCATTACATTTTTGTTCAGTCTTGTCGAGTTTATACAGTTTTGTCCAGTCTTTTCCAGTCCTGTACTGTCTTGTCCAGTATAGTCAAGCCTTGTCCCGTCTTGTCCAGTCATATATAGATTTGTTCAGTCTTATCGAGACAGTTTTGTCCAGTCTTGTACAGTTTTGTCCAGTCTTTTCCAGTCTTGTACTGTCTTGTCCAGTCTAGTCAAGCCTTGTCCAGTTTTGTCCAGTCTTATACAGTCTGGTCCAGTCTTCTTTAGTCTTGTCAAGTCTTGTCCAATCTTGTCCAGTCTTATACAGTTTTTTTCAGTGTTGTACAGTCTTGTCCAGTTTTATAGAGTCTTGTTCAGTCTTTTCCAGTCTTGTAGTGTCTTGTCCTGTCTGGTCCAGTCTTATTAAATCTTGTCCAGTCTTATACAGTTTTGTCCAGTCTTTTTCAGTCTTGTTAAGTGTTGTCCAGTCTTATACAGATTTGTCCAGTCTTGTACAGCCTTGTCCAGTCTTGTCAGGTCTTGTCGAGTCTTGTTCAGTCTCATACACTGCTCCAGTCTTGTTCAGTCTTGTCAAGTCTTGTCCAGTCATATACAGTTTCGTTCAGTCTTGTACAGTCTTGTTGAGTCTATACAGATTTGTCCAGTCTTGTACAGTTTTGTCCAGTCTTTTCCAGTTCTGTACTGTCTTATCCAGTCTAGTCAAGCCTTGTCCAATTTTGTCCAGTCTTATACAGTCTAGTCCAGTCTTCTTTATCATTGTCCATCTTGTCCAGTCTTATACAGTTTTGTTCAGTCTTTTTTAGTCTTATAGTGTCTGTCCTGTCTTGTCCAGTTTTGCAAATCTTGTACAGTCTTATGCAGTCTTGTCCAGTCTTGTCAAGTCTTGTCCAGTCTTTTCTAGTCTTATAGTGTCTGTCCTGTCTTGTCCAGTCTTGTCAAATCTTGTACGGTCTTATGCAGTTTTGTCCAGTCTTGTCAAGTCTTGTCCAGTCTTATACAGTTTTGTCCAGTCTTATACGCACTATTTCAGACTTTTTCTGTCTTGTCAAGTGCTGTCCGGTCATATACACTTTTGTTCAGTCTTGTCCAGTCTATACAGTTTTGTCCAGTTTTGTACAGTTTTCTCCAGTCTTTTCCAGTCTTGTACTGTCTTGTCCAGTCTAGTCAAGCCTTGTTCAGTTTTGTCTAGTCTTATACAGTCTGGTCCAGTCATTCTTTAGTCTTGTCAAGTCTTATCCAATCTTGTCCAGTCTTATACAGTTTTATTCAGGCTTTTCGAGTCTTGTAGTGTCTTGGCCTGTCTTGTCCAGTCTTGTCAAATCTTGTCCAGTCTTGTCCAGTCTTATACAGTCTTGTTCAGTTTTGTCAAGTCTTGTCCAGTCTTGTCCAGTCTTATACAGTTTTGTCCAGTCTTGTACAGTCTTGTCGGGTAATGTACAGTCTTGTCAAGTCTTGTTCAGGCTTCTCCAATATTGAAAGTATTGTCCAGTCTTGTCCAGTATCGTCAAGTCTTGTCCAGGTTGATTCATCGACTATCTTCTGCACAATGTCTTCAGAAACTTCTTAAATTCATAATTTTTGGAGAGAATTGTTCACTACCTGTGAAAGATTTCACATCATCATCATCTAGGGTCAAATTCTTTTTGTGGCAGGTGACTGATGCTTTTATATTATTCAGATTTGTATCCAAAACGCGCAATTACAAAGACAAACGGCGAGGTCAGCTATCTAGGCAAAGTCCTGGATGCATAACTGACCTGGAACTAACACCTTACAAGTGCAAAATGGCATTAATGATGACCAGGAGAATCGTTGGGGTTAAAACATGGTACACTGGTTGTACAAGGCGGTAGTAAGACCCATCTTGTTATATGGGTCAACAATTTGATGGACCAAACGGAAAAAGGCTATGAATACACTCTCTCCAGCGTGCCAAGACTAGCCTGTTTACTAATTACGGGATCGATGAGAACAGCACCTTCAGCTGATGGAAAGCAATGTTAATTAAGCCTCCTTCCCCTGGATATTTTCATCTCAGGTAAGGGAGGGATGGAAGCTTTCAGATCCAAGTCCAACAATAGGGCAAAGTCGGGACAGACCATAATAACGGATGTAATAAAAGAGCCATCCTTAACAAAGGAGGAGACTCGATGCCTCAAAATGCCTTTCATTTTAAATACACTTCAAAACACAACTACAGTAGACAGAAGGAAACTACCACAAGATGAGTTAAGGAGACCTTTTCTGGTACTCAGATGGCTCCAAAAAGGACTGATGCTGTAGTCTATGGACTGTCTCCTAGCTGCAGCATAAAGGCCGATTCTCATTTACGCGAAACTCAGCTACGCGATGACGCGCGATGTCGGGCTTCAAAGTGCAGCTACATAATGATTACATTGTTTTAAACGATCACTGTCTTACTTGCGCTACGCGGCAGCCGACTGTGCCGCGCGCTATCGCTGGGATTATTGCGTGAGCATTCTTTTACGTTTTGTCGCTCGACATTTGCATGACGTTTGCCAATTTGTGATTTTAATGGCGGATGGTGTCAAAAATTGCATCTTTTCTACTATTTTTGTTCTTAAGACCTGATGTACCCAATATTTTCTTTTCCTCTTCTTTTCTTTGCAAAAAGCAACAAATCATCGCAACATTACGAACTTGACATTTTGAAAATATAAAAACCTATAAATTTTGAATTGGTAAAACCATGCAACATTATAGATAATCAGATAAACTTAATAAAGACGGAACAAAGCTTGAATATACAAATATACCCAACCTTTCATTTGTCAGTTTTTCTATAGCTTTCAGTCCACCTTCGTGGCACTCCTTGTTTTTGGTAGTCCTAAAAAGACACATTAGTATTATAGAGCTCCGGAAAGGTTGAGTATATTTATATATTCAAGCTTTGTTCCGTATTTATTAAGCTTATCTGATTATCTATAATGTTGTATCGTTTTACCAATTCAAAATTTATCATTTAGATCAATAACCTGCTATGTTCATGTCTCTCTCACAAAATGTCAAAATTAAAAACATCTAACCCTAATCATCACATGGGTTTTCAAGTGAGTGGTTTACAAATGATTGTTCATTGAAGCAAGCTGTGCTGATGAGAGATACATCTCGAAACGCGTCCACAGATGGCTATCCACTCAAGGTATCCGAAAGACATTATTTTGAAAACAATGTTATTTTTATGGTTTTTGTTGAGTGCCACGAAGGTGGACTGAAAGCTTTAGAATAACTGACAAATTTCATACGAGATTTGTTTTTGGTAGTCCTAAAAAGACTCATTAGCATGGGCGTAGCCAGGGGGGTGGTGGGGTTCACAGGGTTCTACAGAAGTATAAACCTCTATATTTTCATGGACAGTCATCCTGTGATAAACCCCTAATATGTCATAGAAAAGTCTAGGAATTAAGTCTAGGGCAGTTTGGGAGTGCTTTCAGAACATAAAACGTTTGGTACAACAGCGTTACGCTTGCGTAGGTGCCTAGTCACATAGGTTTGGAGCGAAACGAAAAAGCCGACGCACAAGGCGCTGCTGTAGCGCTACCGATTGCGAGGAGAAGTCCTACATCACCAAAACCACAGCCCGTAACGTAATAACAGATTGGAGCGGTAAGAGTCACCAATTATAATGGACCCGCACCAGTGCCCAACAACACAGCAAACGAATGTTGGGTTTCATATCTTTCTATAACACCTTACCAGTTGAAATCTTGCAACTATCTACGAAACGGATTGCAAGTGTAGCAGGTCTCTTAACGGCTTATTAATTAGGTTGTCTGTTCGCTAATTACAAGCCTGTATTCAAATCGGATTCATTGTCATCTAACCCATCCACACTTCACACGTCATCACAATTGATTTGCTTGGCATACCATTATAATTCAGCTTCTGCGTCTGTAAGTGGAATTATTCCAAACACTTGCTTGCCTCTGCAAGCCGGAACTATCAACATTCCACGTCCTCTGTCGGGAGAATATAAAATTTAGCGATTTTAGACTAAAGCCAGGAATACAGATACACAGCTCCTTTTACGTGCCACTTACTGTAATTTGTATATGTTACCGTGAATGACCGAAATTGGAGAATGTCGACTTTCACCGGTGAATGTCAACACATACCAAATACGTCGCTGAAAGATCGAATATTTTATTAGTTTGTTGTACATTTGAACCCTCACCGGTGTATGTCGACAATCACAGATGGAGCGTATCTGTGATTGTCGACATAGACATAGGTGGAGGTCCAAAATGGAGTCGATCAGCTTTATCAGTCCTATGTTGCAATAAATAAGATTTGAATCAGAATTATGTAATTTTTTTATTACCATTATTTTCGTTTCTCATTTAGAATGTACTGGGTTTTAAATTATTTTTCACTCCTCTCAGTAGGAGCGGCGAAAAAGTTAAGTCACCCTTGTGACGTTTTAGAGCGACTGAAATACTAAGAAGAAAATATAAATCTCCGACATGTTCAACATTCACCATTAGTGCATGGTGAATGTCGATATTCACCGGTGTAAGTCAGAAATAAGGGTATTTAGCAAATATTTCGGACATACACCAAGCGACTATGTGAATGTTGACATTCACCGGTGAAAGTCGACATTCCCCAAATTTCGGTCTTGCACGGTAACATATACACTAACTGGTATGCATGTAATTGGCAAGCAAGTAGATTAGATATTGCAAGCAAGCAATTAGACAGAGAAGGCACAGCATTTGATTTACTGGCATGTCGGCTCTCGTGGTCTAGAGTTAGTGGGCTAACTAGAAAGTTCTATACAGGGTGTCGGTCACATTTGTACCAGAAGACAAATGAATCCGTCATTTCGAAAAGGGCACGAGTCACACTTTTTTGAAAAATCATTTTTTACGCCATTTTATTCATTGAAGCGTTTTACATATTCCATGCGAAAAGAGTACATAAGAGTACATACACCACAAGTCAACTTAAAAAGCAATGAAAAGGGCACGAGTCCTGGACTTATGCCCCTTTCAAGTGAAACGAAACGCAGCTGTCAGATATGACATAACATCACTTTATCGTGAGCTTGCCGAAAATGCTTTTAGACCTAGAAAAAGAGTCTGGTAGCAGGAATAGTGAAAACTAAAAAGATAATAGAATAAAAAATCCAAGATTGCTGGTAAATGATGAAAAACTAACTAAATTTTTTGGACAAATGCATTTTTCGAAATGATCCCGAAAGGCATAAGTCGAAAATTTTAATTCAAAATATCTTGATGAAAATTGTTCTTTTTTAATAAATAAATATTCCAAAAAGCGTGTATGTTTTTTATTTGACAAACTCTATATTCAGTTTCTTCAGCATCAATGACTTTTAACAAAAAACATGTTTTTGTTGATTCTGAAAAGTTTTAATTCATTGACTCATGCCCTTGAAATGACGGGTTCAAATGTGTAGTTAATTAGCGCATATTTATAGAAACATCTAGATTTCTGGGCCTATAAGAGAAAAATGTGGCAACATACAATATGCCACTTACTCGCAGTGTTTGAAGGCTTAATAACCTGGTATCCACATTGGACCAAACTTAAAAAAAATAATTGCATACTTGTGAACGTACGCGACAGCTACAGGCATGCCAGTAGCTGACGAGTTGTCGTCGTTGGTGCAAGTTTTTTATTTGGTAGCTTTTGTATTCGTTTCAAGTTTTTGTATTTATCATGTCACGATGGGGAAACGAGAAGACTATACAGTTTATTCTTTGTACAGAGAATACGAATGTCTTTGGAAGCCGAGTATCTTGGTGGTAGAGTGGTTGTGTTTTTAAGGGTCTTACAAATGAAAGCCTTTAAGACATCGAGTCTCCTTCTCTGTTAAAGATTGGCTCTTTTATTATATCCTCCCTTTATAAAAATAAAATTGCCCGTAACAATGCCTACACCAAACTTGAAGAGGAATTTATTGTGACTAGCCATACATTCTACTGCTAGTAGCAATACGATACTATTTAATTCACTTCGAATGTATTCCATTGCGAGGAAGCATTTTGCAAATACAAATTGCATCCAAGTGTAACCTGCAACTGTATCCACAGCATGCCAGATACTTCTACATGCCGTTAACTAGCATGCACGCTACTGATCCGTTTTACGGGCATGTGTCTCCGTCTTAATGTAATTTATAAATAGGTTCGTATCAGAATTGCTTCACGGCATTTCTAAACGAAAAATATTTACTGCATACTTAGAAACAGGTTATTTATTAGGTTGAATCAGATATGACACAATACGTAATGTAGAGTTAAAATGGACCTTACTCAATCCCATTTAAGAACCTGTTTTTAGAATCTCCGTTTTTCGTTTTCTTATAATAGAGCTGAGACATCGAGTTTTGCTCAGCTTATATTATATATCTCACAGTTCTCGGATTAATCGTACGCGGACAATATATGTGACGCAAGCTGACCAAAGGGACCTTATCTTGCCAGAGGTGAAAATTGAGTTTTTGCCACTGGATCAGAACAAAATTCTGAAGAGAACGCCACAAGAATCACGCAAAAATGTCAAAAATTGCAAAAGTTATGGCATTTTGAAGTTTAAGGTACAAAAAGTAGTTTCGAGATAATTGAGGTTAAAGTTTCACTTAGTTTTTGGACGTGTTTTCCAACATTATGGCAGTCTAATAAAGTGTCCATGCGCAATTTTAGGCTTAATTAATTTATTAATTAATATCCTCATTCATCCCTGCTGAAAACCAAAAAAACCAAAACATGAAATTTTGACCTAAGTTCACATTTTGGCCTGTACTGAAAATTTTTCTTTGGCAAGATAAGGTCCCTTTCGTCAGCTTGCGTCACATATACAAGTTGTGTTTGTTAGAAATTTAATTGAGACCTTGTAGGTAATTGATCCAATGATAAATAGTCGTGATTTGTATTTATTTGTATTTGCTTTTTGCGAAAACAAATAGCAGTAATCGATAAGGTAATTCGTTACGGTTGTAAGTCAATTAGAGACGTCCGTGCGATTTGCATTTTGAAATTTATTCTTGTATTTCGGTTATCGCGTTTCCGGGAAACCGCTTTAGCCCCTGCGTCACGCACGCCCACGTCGACAGGTCACAAAGAAAACGGGGTATGAAGAAAAACTGGATATTTATGTAAATAATTACTTCTAATTGTTTTTCGCATGTCGTTGCTTAATGAATATTTAAACTATGCTTTTTTTTCTATGTAAGATTTTCAAATGCCGAGCGGTCGAAAAAATATAAGGGCTATCAGAAAGTAGCTTGTTTAAATAACCGTCCATCACTTTTATTTGTCAGTTTTATTGTTGTTGTTTTAAGTATTAAAGTTAAAATTATCTTTTAAAATTAGCTTAGATCCCATAAGTTTTCTAAGTAAACTGTTCCTTGCGCTAATTTTTGATTTAACATTTTCACAGTGCTTTTTATATGTAAGAGATGTCTAGGGCAGGGGTGGCCCTAAAAAACCTAACCTCTTTTGGGCCGCGTGCCATTTTCTTTAAATTTTCACATTTTGAAATGCTGACGTGTCAGGAAACTTTTACAATGAATGAACATTTCTGACAGTGAAAATCAGTTACCGCAGTAGCCTGAATATAACACGTCTTATATTTTACACCTTTTATGTTGCACAAAAGTAGATTGAGAAACCTACAAATTTCATTTAGAAAAGTATAAGTTTTAGAAGTTTAGAAGGCACGCGTAAGAAATAGTTCGCGTGCCATTACAATTTCTATGCATGTCAGCTGTGACACGAGTGCCAAAGTTTCGCCACCACTGGTCACACACTGCCCTAGTGTTTCTCAAACTTATTTGTCTCATCGCCTACCTGTGATATGCCAAAGTTTATAACACCCCCCAAATCTGAAGGATGAGATTGATGTTGAAATATCTATTTACCTAATTGAGGTTCGTGATGTTTAAACAAATTTTTTAAATTAATTTTTTAAAAGTTAAAAAATATCCTTAATTCGACTAAGTATAATTTTGGAAAAGCTATTAATAATTTATTCGCGAATTTCCACAAAGATGGGTAGTGGTCAATGAAACCAAAATTCTTCATATGAAGTTGATATCATTCTGCAACCTGATTCTCTTCTTCCAAAACCGGCCTGCATTTTCATAACATAAAAATGGTGTTATTATCTAATCCGGAACTTCCAACTCTTTGAATCTCTAAGTAACAATTTTTACTTAGATTTTACTCTCTATTTCGCTTCCGGGCTACATAGCGACCCCCAAAACGATGCCATCGCCCACTTTGAGAATCGCTAGTCTAGTGTGAATAGGTGTCTATTTCGAAACCTTTCCATGTTATATTCAATTTTTGGTTGGCTAGCCTATTGTGACATAAGCGCAGACTTGTGTCTTTGAGGGGTTTGGTCTCAGATAATTTGAGTCGTAGTAGTCACCTACTAGTTGTAATGAACTTTCCAGTGCTTTCTCAACCACCTCAAAATTTTAACCTTGGGCTGCCATGGCTGTGTCATCCGCATAAATAAAGTGTCCGATGCCTAAGGAGGATAGTATAGACTGATCGTTCGTGTATATATTGAACAAGATTGGAGATATGACAGTACTTTGGGGTAGGACATTTTTTTTACTCCTATCGTGTGCCGCAAACAAGTCGATAAATGTAACACCATTGATCTTGTTTTGTTCAAACCCGTTTTCAATGTGTTGTGGGTCTATAAGGTCTATAATTTGACCAGTACAAGATCTAGCTGCTCTGAATCCCCCTTGATTCTTAATAGTTCCTATTTTTCTTAATTAATTAATAATCCTATGATTCATAATTCATAAGCTTCATAAGCTAATCATCAATATATACTTTTAGTCGATTTTAGTCGAAGAGTTTATAGAGGTGACAGCAGGGAAATTGGGTAGAATTTTTTTGAATCATCTGGGGACTTTCCTGATTCCAATAGTGCGATAATTGTAGTTCTTCTCTAAATTTTAGGTAATCAACTGCATAAGTAAAATACCACTAAACAGATCTAGGACCAATTTTTTGGTTTGTCGTCCAAAATTCTTAATTTGTTCAGAATATATGTGCTCCAGTCCTGGCGCTTTCCAGTTTTTAAGTTCGTCGGTGGCTTTTAGAAGCTCAGGTACTGAGAAATTTTGTTTCAATGTTCCCTGTTCTGATTCCTTGTCTTTCTCTCCACACTTCGGTCTTTGGGTCGTTGCTTGATTTTTTAGTGATTTTCCCATTCAAGAGTAATTGGTGTGGTGGCACTTGCTGTTACTGGTCCCAGCACTTTTGGTATTGATAGATCACAATCAAGTTTTTTTTATAAATCCCCAGGCTTTCTTGCTGCTATGTTTCATGTCGGTGGAGCTTATAAGTGAGTGCCAGTTTGTTCTTTTAGTGTTTGATATTTCTTCCATTAACCTGTCTCTTTTTTAAATTGTTTTTTCATTATGGATCATCATTATATAGCTCTGTGTATTTTTGAAATTGTTCAGACAGTTCAGGAGTTAGACCTGGGATGTGTCTTGTTCTGCAACCTCTGGGGATAAATTTCCTCGACGTTTGCTTTACTATTTCTACAAACTTTCCGTAATTTTCTGCAGTTGCTCCCTAGGTCTTCACTTTGGTGTCATTTTGATTCAGTTTGCTTTTTGAAAATTAAATCTCCTTTGAAAGGGTACGTTATTGCACCTTATCCTCGATATAGTTTCACATAGTATAAGGCGATGTTGTGATCGTGGTATACGTGGTCTGTTAGAAAAGTATCCGGCCTTTAGCCGGTAAAAAAAACTGACATACCTGGAGCGTTGGAAACCTAATCACCCTCAAAGTAGTCACCTTGGGACTCCACACACTTTTCCCATCGGTGCCGCCATTGTTGGAAGCATTCCGAAAAAGCCTCTTTCGGAATCGACTTTAGCTCGGCTGCCGTTGCAGCCATAATGTCCTCTCTTATCTGAAATCGCGTTCCTTTCAATGGCCTCTTGACTTTGGGGAATAGCCAGAAGTCGCAGGGGGGCATATCACGAGAGTAAGGAGCCTGTCGAACCAAAGGAGTCAAAAAATTGTGAACCAAAGGCGAAGAATGTGCTGGAGCATTGTCGTGATGGAGTCGCCAATTTTCTGATGACCACACCTCCAGTCGCTTGCGCCGCAAAACATCACGTAGGCGACGTAGGACATCCCCATAGTACTCTTTGGTGATTTTTACTTGCATTGATAAACCGACGAGAGCACTACACACTACTTCACTCGAGCACTGCTCGACAGCAACTGACGCTATCTACAGGCGGGAAAAAATCACGCATGCGCACGAACGTTCAAGGTCGGATACTTTTCTAACAGACCACGTATGGTTGAGAATTCGCTTGAAGCGCTGTTGTTTTATGTTTTTACTTAGAAAAATTAGGTCCGGGTTGTATCCTTTATTTCATCTGCCACTGTTAAATGAATATGGAAGCTTTGGATCATGAATGACTTCTAACCCTTTAGCTGCTGCCCATGTATCTACTCTGTCACCATCGTCATTATTTTGCCTAGGGCCTAGAATCTTCCTGAGGATTCTCCTCTCTCTGATTTCCAATTTCTCTATTAGACCCCTTCGGTTCAAGGAAACACACTCCATGGCATATAGGGCTTCTGGTCGTAAGACTGATGTGTAGTGCTTAAGTTTCAGGTTGCATGAGAGGCATTTCTTATTGTAAGTGTTCTTAGTCAGCCGATAGGCTAGTTCTAACTTGCTGACTCTCTTGGATAATGATGCTCTTTCTGATAAGTTGGGTTCAATCCATTCGCCGAGATACTTAAATTTCTCAGTCCTCCTGATGTTTCCGTGTTCTAGTTACATCTCTCTGTTTGCTTCTATAACGTTGGTGAAGAATTCAACAGTCTCCAGCGACACTTGAAGACCCACTTTGGCAGCCTGTTTTCTGAGACAGTTTACCTGCATTGTTGCCATCTCAAAAGAATCAGTAAACAGTGCTATGTCATCTGCAAAGGCCAGGCAATTTACAACCAGTCCATCGTTCTTACGTCCCAGGTAGATTCCACACTGAGCACCCAAATTGTTCAGTTCCTTGTGTCATTCTCTCATAACCTTTTCAAGGACACAGTTGAAGAGAAGTGGGGAAAGTCCATCTCCTTGTCTCACTCCAGTTTTTATTTCTGATAAATCTGTTTTATTAAGATTTCTGAAATCTCGCCTCTAAATTTAACCTTGGAATGGGTGTTGGTCAAAGTTTCTAGGATGAGTCTGCGGGTTTTGTTGTCTAGCCCCAGCTCCTGCAGTACTTTGTTAAGCTTTTCTCTATCAAGCATTGTTCTCTTATTTCTTCATCTAAACTTTTGTGGATGGTGTTCATACTCATACCGCTAAATGGTTCGGGACTATAAAGGGATTACTGGATCCCGTGTTTGTTAGATGATCGGCTAGCTACCTAGTGTCCATCTATACCAATGCGTCCTGGTACCCAGTATAGCGTTACTATATTTTCTCGGTCATCAATCAATCAATGATGCACTAGCTTTTGTAACAATTTTTTTATACAATTTATATATCGATACTCGATAAACCTACGATACTCGCATTTTTAAATCTGGCCTTTGACACAGTCAATCACAGATTCTCCTTTCGAAACTACACCCTTTTGGCATTATAGTTATTTTATATGATTTACTAGAAAATTATCTGATACCAAATAGAACGCAAACAATAAAAATTATATAATGTCAAAGTAAAGGACCTGTTATTAAAACTGCTGTACCTCAAGGTACGATTTGAGGACCCTCGTTTTTCTTGATTTATATTAATGACATTTTAAATATCTGTCTCCTATGCTGATGATACTGCTGTTCTATGTGTGGGAAAAGCTTGGGATGAAGTTGCAAATATATTAACAACTTGGCTCAATCGAAGTGTAGGCCTGAAAGTGAATCTACTGTTAATTAGACAGACTAGAATCCTAAAAATCACCTTCATAGCTTTTGGCTGCTATCGCGAACCAGCTGATATTGAAGTATTTATTGATAATAAGGGTATTAAAAGTAAATAACATAAATAAATTTCGAAACTAAATTTTGCTAATATCCGCACGGCTGTAGTTGCTGCAGGCGTCATTTCCTTGAAATAAAACCATGTTTCTCTTTACACAGTCCCTTCGAATTACATGTCCGCCTCACGATTTATTGTGATATTTGTTTTCCGGTCCGCGATCTTGCATAAGTTGCGGATATAAATGAAACATTACGAAACGGATATGGAATAGAACTGTGTATAATGTTCGGGATAGTAATAGTTTTAGAAATACCTACTAACTTAAGTCATACCATTCAACGCCTGGGATCTAACAGGCCCGCAGCACTAAATTTGAAAATACTATAACAAACAACTAATAGTTTAATATTTTAGGATTCGTCTGGCGTCCTGGTCTTCCCATCTTTTTCTTGGTTCCTATCGGTCTCTTCCCCTCCATTCGGCCGTTCAGGATTTTTTTGGGCATTCTATCATCTGGCATTCTTATAATGTGGCCAGCCCACCGGAGGCGCTGCAGTTTCATGTATATCGATACTGCTTGATCTTTAATTGCCTTATATAGTTCCTTGTTGTATCGCTTCCTATATTCTTCATTTTCCCGTACTGGTCCTAGGATCCTTCTTGATATTTTGCTCTCGAACGCGTCGATTCTTGCTTCGTTCTTTACGGTGAGGATCCACATTTCGCAGACGTTGGTGAGTATTGGTCGGCTGATTGTTTTGTACACCTTAATTTTTGTGTCTCTGTGTATCACATTGGACTCGAGTACATTCGGAGATGAGAAATGCTCTGTATTTGCCATCATCACTCTGGCTCTAATTTCCGCGTCTTCCAGGCCTTTACTATTGATGTTTGCGCCCAGATACTTGGAAGTCATTCACTTGTTCTAAGTTGTCTTGTGTTTGTATTCTTGGTGTACCCGTTCTATTTTGCACAAGCGTCTTTGTTTTGTCGATGTTGATTTGGAGGCCGATTGTCTGGGCTGCTGATGTTAATGCTGTTTAAGCTTCCTCCGTGGCTCGTTTTGTATGTCCCATTATATCATCATCATCCGCGTATGCTGCGAGTTGTACGGATTTGTTTATTAGCGAGTTGCCTCTCCCTATTGCAGTCTTTCTTATTACATGCTCCAGGGCGAGGTTGAACAGCGTCGGTGCCAACACATCGTCTTGTTTCAGCCCTAGTCCGCATGTAAAGCTTTCCGATAAATATACCTACATTTTCCTATTCTTAAAATTTCCCCATATCTAGTGGTGTCAAAAACAAGAACCGAGAGTTACGACTGTCGGTTCTTGTTGTTGTCGTAACTCGACATGTAATCTAGTTAATCGTTCCACCATCACTGGCTAGCTGCGTGAAGATGGCCCCCCGAAATTGAGAAAATAAAAAAATTAAAATGGGATACGTTTGACCAAGATTTGACCATGTTTGACCACCAAATAGTTTTGTTTGCCCACATTCCGTTCAAAAGATTATAGAAAAATGATCGGGGGCCCCCCAAAATGCATTTTGTCTGTATTTGAGAATGGCATCTTTAAAAACATCGTTTGACCATGTTTGCCCACCAACCATTTTTTTCGATAATTTTTTTTTAGGAACCCCAAAATCGATTTTTAAATATTATTATTTTTTATTATTTTTTTACTTTTATTGTTTTCTTTTCGTTTGGTCTTGAAGAACTTAGTTTGACCATGTTTGCCCATCATTTTTTTTAATACAAAATATTTTTAACAGCCCCGAAATCGATTTTTTTAATGTTTGATATCCATGATATTCACCAAAAGTAATGGATTGTCGATCTTTTCCGACGATAATCGAATATACTCGAAGTTGCATACCTATTCCCCTGCGATTTTCAATCAAACGGATAATAAGCGATTTTTGATAATTCGTAGGATCATATTTTACACATGCAAAAATAGCTTTTGACGTCTGCCCACCCTTAGAAAATCGTTTTATTTGAATATGGTGTGAAAAATTGAAACATACAGGTGGGGAATTTTAAGGAAAATGGGTGAACCTCAAAAATTGATTAAATGATATTTCACGAATACTAAAAGAGTTACGTATACACCATTGAAATTTTTTTTTCCTGCATCAGGGATGAAAAGTTGAAAGATTTTCTTTGTTGCAGAAGTTGCAGATGTTCTTGGGTTATATTATATTTGGGTATTTATATTTTGTTTATTGTGGTCTTATTTTTTTTAAATTTTGGTTTCTAAAGGCTTTTAAAATTAGATAATAGCAGATTAGATTAAGATTACGGTAGAGCGGCCAATAGGTATCAACATCTGGTACCAACGTTCATCTGCAAGGAACAAGACTCATCGATAGAAGACGGAGAGCAGTGTATCGACGAAGAGCCTTCTGAAGTTGACAGGGATGTACTTCGTTTCATAGAAAGCATTCGGATTTGCGCTGGAAAAGAGACGAAACAATGATACAATTTTGATCGACCAAACGCTTATTACCTTCCGGAAATTATTGAAGCTCTATTGAAGTTTGCCCGATTCTTTCCCCTCTGGACGAATGTAATGAAAAAGAAATTCGGGTCACAATACGATGTAGGGAGTTAATGTTGAAGCGAACTTCAAGAATTAGAAAAACATTCAATCCGCGGTCCAATTCGAGCGGATAAATTCATCGTCAAACATATACGTTCCATCGAAGCGACAAGTAAATTGTAGTTGCTTGTAAAAGAAAACGTTCTAAATTCAATGAGAAAATTATTCAAAAATCCAAAAAGAACGTAAAATTTCTACAAGAGAACCAATACTTATTTCAAGAAGAGAATTAGAAAGGAAAAAATATAAAACTCGATAACATTATTGAGGAAAAAATATTAGCCAACGCAGACACAAATATAGAAAACCTTTCGGCTCTTTCATCACCTGGTCGTAACAGTACGATTCAACAAATTTCTTTGCAATCAACAAATCAACATTTCAAAAACACGTTGGTCTCACCAGAAGATTCACATTTTTCTTCTGTGGATTTTACACAGACAATACCGGAAATCAATACTATTCGACAAATCGGTAGAAAACGAAGGAAAAATCAATAGGAAAATTGGACACAAAAAAAAATCAAGAGAAAAAATTTTCATACCGTGTCCAGAAAGTACGACTCATTCTTGATCGACCAATGAAGAGGGACCAAGAGTAAGATGATTTTAAGAAATGGCAGAATTGTAGGACCACTTTGGATTGGACAAAGAAGATAATATAGAAGATAAAATAATCAATAAAGTACCGGACAAGATTTTTCTCGTTGATATTCCCGAAAAAAATTGTAATACGGGGTAAAACTTTTATAGAATAGACTTTTATAGAATATGTCGAACCACCTGGGAGACAATTGAAAGGAACAAGAGATACGTGGCAGGGGCGGATCCAGGATTGTCATTTGGGGGGGGGGGGGGAGGTGGTTGACCCCGCTGAAGGTAGGTGAACTAAATACAACACTAAAAAACACACGTTGCATTTTGCTTAACGCATAATAAGTCTCCTCGGATAATTTTTGGCAAATTCCTCAATGACTTCGATAGGTTGTAGATTTGCAGAGATATCTCGGTGAATATACATGGAAGCCAAACCAGTTAACCTGCCTTGGGTCATTGTCGTACGAAGGTACGCTATAGTACGTTGAATAGAAGCCAGAAATTTTGATTCAATGACGCAGAAGCTCTGTCGATTTCTTCAAGGAACTGTACGATAGGTTCAAAGAAATCTTAAAAAAAAAGGAGCGCATCATGCCTTTCAACCCAGCGTGTATCACTAAGACTTTGCAACTTGACGTTATAAAACGTAAGGGCCCCCTTCCCTTGTGTCCAAGACCTAGACACCAATCACTGGTACACGTAAAGGGGGGATACCTAGGTCCCAGTTAAGCTGTTGCGCCAAAAAGAAGAAGAACTATGAAAATATATTTTCCAATGAGTTCACTTTGATTTGCCATGGAAGAACTCGGATGCTTTTGGGGGGGGGGGGGGGTCTTGAGCCCCTTAGCCCCCCCCCTGGATCTGCCACTGTTACGTGGCATATTGTCAAAGAATAACAAATCGCTAGGAAGTTCGCAACGACCTATGCAAGGAAAAACAAATTTTAAATAATTTACAGAAGTGTAAAATAAATGTTTCAATCATTTTTTACATAGAAATTCACGTAAAAATAAAGGAAATGGGAAAATCAAAAATCTAAAATTAAATTTATATATAAGAAGATAACAAGTTGAAACTAAACAGATGGCATTTAAAATAAATCAATAATAGTAGAATACTGTTTTCCTTAGTAATGAGTTTGATGCACTTACTGATATATTTATAATATGCTTCCAGTACGGAGAATACAAGGACCTATTAAAATATATGTATTGAACAATTTTTCACCACTTATGCAGTAAAAAAAGCAAGGGGGGAAATGTAAAACCTATTTTGGCATACGTGAAATATGTTTTCATTAATTTTCGAGGTTTGTCAATTTTTTTGGTCCTTATCAATTCTTCATGAAATCTATATCTTTCAATTTTTCGCCCCTTATGTAAACAAAATAACTTTTTTAAGTAAAACCCTTGAATTGAAAAAAAATTATGGTCAAACATGGTCAAACGAAGTTCTTCAACACGAACGAAAAAAAAACAATAAAAATTAAAAAAATAATAAAAAATATTATATTAAAAAAACCGATTCTGGGGTTCAAAAAAAAAATAATTAAAACAAATAGTGGGCAAACATTGTCAAATGAAGTTTTTTAAGGCATTATCAAATATAGAAAAATGGATTTTGGGGGGCTGGGCCCCCAATCATTTTTTTATAATATTTTTTGAACAGAAAGTGGGCAAACAAAACTATTTGGTGGTCAATCATGGTCAAATCTTGGTCAAACGTATCCCATTTAAATTTTTCCAATTTTGGGGGGCTGGCTAAATGCAGCTTCACTGACTACCACTATGTTCTTAGTGCTTGTTGTTCTTGAACTCCCTTTGAACTGGGATCCGGCAGTATTTATATTTCTTTCCAGGGAAACAAGCAAATACCAAAATATTTAATCCTAAAATTGCTTGGATAGAAACAAGAATGGAATATATTATTCACCAAATGGATTATCTTCTTCATAATCGGTTTAGTACAAATTACAACATCCGATCGTCGTTGATCCGCATAGGTATAATCCCATTCTTGGAAGGATTCGTCTAATCCTTAATCTTATTCCGAATTTCTGCGGTCCGGGAAATTTTGCAATAAATTAATATTGGATAAATAAACTAATAATCATAATAACAATTATAGATACAATCATCTAAACTTATTAAGGGCGAAATCTAGCCTGAATATATTAATATATTCCAATATGAGAGATAAGTTTCGAAACGCGTCTGCAGATGGCTATTCACTTTGAGGTAAATAGAAAGAAAAGATCTTTAAAACAATGTTTTTTATCTAGTACTCGTTTAGTGACATGTACAGGGGGCTGGTAATAACATGCAAATACCTGTTGTATAATTCAATATCCTGCGTGGCATTAGCCATGGAAGTAGTTGTTTCAACGTGGGATTTGTTTTGTAGTCTTAATAAGACTTAATATTATTGAGCTACGAACAGGTTGCATATATTTATATATTCAAGCTTCATTTCGCCCTTAATTAGTTTTGCTATATATATATACTACTGATTGGCGGGCTAAAGCGAGTTGAAGAGCGCTGGCTTAGATTAGTCTCCCCTTTTTAATAATGAACATTTGACTGCCTACGCCACCGCCGAGTGGACGGAGTAGTGGCAATTAAACTTGAAATTATCTCCCGGTTGCAGGTCGCTCTTGAAATTGCGCGTGTACATGAATTTATGAAAAACACTGAATTAATGGTGCCGCTCTACATGTAACCCCTTAGGCGTTACATTTTATATTTATTAAAAGTTCTTTTTACCCTTCACAAACTAATTTAACACACAAACGTAATTTAACTAGATTATATAGCATCTGACAAGACTAAACAAGACTACAAATAATTCCAAAAACAATAAATTGCCTTAATGAATTAGGGGAGGTATAAAAAGCGGCACGTTCCGATCATCCCGTTTATCGTGTTCAGCCAATGTTCGGGAGATCGGTGTTTGGATAGAGCTTGACGCTGCCACTCCATCTGCGATCGATATTAAAATTATTGCCACGATAAAATTATTGCCACGACTAACCTAACCTATCCAACATCCCGTTTATCAAGTTGAACCAATGTACAGGAGATCGCTGTTTGGATAGAGCTTGGCGCCGCCACTCCATCTGCGATCGATATTGAAATTATTGCCACGATAAACACGCGATTGTTATTTATATTCAGACCGCTGGTGCACCGCCGCCACCGGCAACAAACCTCCGATAACCGGGATCAAAGGTCAACCGCGATTTGTTAACCCAACTATATACTAAATCAACCCATTCCCGATAATAACATATAAGTTTATAACAAGAACAGAGTTATGACTAAACGAGACTAGAGAAGACCTGATACGACCAGATAAGACAAGACTAGACTAAACAAGACCATATAAGATTAGACACAACCAGATAAGATCAGAAAAGACCATGCAAGGGCAGAAAATACCTGGCAAGAGTAGATAAGACAAGATGGGCAAGTCAAGGCCACATAAGACCAGCAATACTTGTCGTGCTCTGAGTCATCAAATGCGGAGAATATCTAGAAGTGACAACTTGATTGTTTTTGTATTTACATAATAATACGTTCTGGATTATTAAGTTTTAATGAAATTAATGACAAATCTGGCGCTGTTGCCGCTTTTTTATAATTCATGTAAAATGAGAAATGTTCGTAATTATACAGCAGGGAGAAGTAGAAATGATGCGGCACAACAAACAGCAAACAAGCCGTTTGCAGATGAAATTGTACACTGAGAGTTTAATATTTCACAATTATTTGTCACGTACGTTCGCGTCGCATCCCCAAACGGTAATTGCTGTGCTTCATCGAAAACACGATCGCATTATATTTTAAAATGGGAAAATACTTATATATCAACGTATACAGAGCGATTATCCAAAAGTCCATCCTAAGATATTTCGGTCACATAATGCGAAGAAAGGTCGACTCACTTGAGAAATTGATAGTCGAAGGAAAGGTAGAGGGTAAGAGACCATGAAGAAGATCACCATCGCGCTATGTGGATCAAATATCCAAAGCCATAGGCGCAACTGTCCACGGTTGCACAAAATCTGCTGAAAACAGAGAAGAATCTAGACAAGTACAACAAATATGATCCCTAGGTCATACCATTACCACGATTTTCGGAGACGAGCGATACGATTGAGAAGACCGAGCGATTGATAAAAACATAATGTAAGCAGAAATTAGGTTAGGTTAGGTTACAATAAAACTGACGTTTTCTTTAAATATACCTCTACTTTTTGAAAAACAATTCAAGAGATCTCTACAAGGAACTCAAGAAACAGATTACTACATACACGGCCCCAACCCTACATCTCAGAGGGCCAGATGGGAAGCTCCAAATAAATAACAGTGACTGCACAAACACCTTTTGCAGAACACTTCCAGAAACTCTTCAATGCAGAACAACCGAAAGAGAGACTTGCTTTCGCCGAGTTCGCTGTCAGGAACCAGGACTCCGTACCATTCAACAGGGAAGAAATAAAGAAGATCATCAAAGACCTTAAGAACAACAAGGCCCCAGGTGAGATGGTATAGTTGCAGAAATGTGGAAGCACGTAGATGACCAACCAGTCCCTACAGATCATCACCCAAATCAATCAGGATATTTGGAGAACAGATTTCTTGCCAGATGGATGGACCTCAGCCGTGATCCATGCAGCACATAAGAAACTAAATCTAACCGACCTCAACAACTATAGAGGCACATCCTTGTAGCTTATAACCTACAAGATCTTCTCTAAAGCCCAACAAACTAGAGTTACCAAACAGCTAGACTCCCAACTAGACGAATACCAGGCTGGTTTTCGCGCGAGTAGGGCCTGCACAGAACAGATTCAAAATCTCAAGATAATCCTATCATATAGGATCCGAGGGGATACTTCTGGGTAGCCATTAGGGTACACTTCCAGAAGGCATACGACTCATTAGATCGATACCTTGTGGAAAATAGGCCTATATGAGAAGACTACCAGACTGATCCAAGCTACCCTGTAGAAACACCACCTCCACAGTTTATTTCAGGGTTGAAATCTCCGTGAGCTTTCCCTTCCAGACAGGAGTCAGGCAGGGGAATCGCCTCTCGTGCATCCTCTTCAACTGTGTTCTGGAGAAAAACACTAGAGAATGAATTTTCACATTGTCACCAGAAGCTGGACTGAAGCTTGGGTACAAGAAAGACAACCTCAATGTAGCCTGTCTAGCCTTTGCTGATGATCTTAATCTATTGGCTAACATCATGGAGGAGGCTATTCATCAACTAGCCTTTACAATGTTGCGGCAAAAACCGGCTTGAGGGTCAACATACAGAAGACTGAGTTCATCACGAATATCAAGCAGGCTTCTTCTACAATCCCACTAAGAAAGAATAATATCTGTAAAGTTCCTGCATTAAAGTACTTGGGAGAATGGATCTTAGCAAGCGAGAGCGATACCATGGCGCCATAGACTCCAGGTGAACCAAGGTAGAGAGGGTCTATCATTCCTGTAAGAACATCTATATCTCCAAGTACCTATCCAAGAACAAAAAACTGAAGCACTACAACTCGGTAGTAAGACCCTCTGCACTCTATGGATCTGAGTGCCTCTTGATACTAGAACTAAAAGAGAGGAAGATCCTGAGGAGAATACTAGGACCCATAAGAGAGGAGGACAATACCTACGAAATCAGGCACAATATCGAGCTCTACGAACATCAGGAAGAGATAGTCACATGTATGAGGAAAAGACGACTGACCTTCTACGGGAACATGACCCGCCGGAATCACTCCCGGCTCGCCAAGAGGATCCTCGTAGTGATCGAAAGCTAAGTGGTTCACCTCTGTTAAATCAGACTTTGAGGAACTTCAGGTCCTATTACAGATAACCGAGAACCGAACTCAATACCGACAGGCCATCCTTCAGGGAGTCTTCCCACTGTCTCTCACAAGCAAGAAATGTACAGGCACTACCTGACCTAGATGGACGGATGAGAGGAAGCAAGCTCACAACCAGAAGATGAATCTGCATACTGGGCCAAAAATAATCAGAAGGCCCTATCTGGGAGTTAAGACGATCCCCGTGGTTCCCAGTAGGCCAAAACGAAATGAAAAAAATAGTAAAATGAGAATAACTTGGATTGGCTTTTCATTTGGGACACCTTCTGGGATTGGTGGATGCGGGAACTCCATATTTGAGATCTCATCAAAATACTGATGCCAGTGTTTGAGAATCTCATGTTTGTTCTGTAATATTTTGCCTTCCTTGCTCTTTATGCACACATAGTGTTCAATATCCATTGTTGATTTATGGCTTTGGTCAGGCGGTATATATCCTTTTCTCCTTCTTTGGTGTCCAATTTGAGGTAGAGATTGTTGTAGTGGTTGGTTCTTGCTTCAGAGCTTGCTTTCTTTGCCTCTCGTTTACCAGTTATGTATCTTTCTCTGTGCTCGTCTGTCTTCTGAGAAAGCCAGGTAAATGAACGGATGAGAGGAAGCAAGCTCACAACTAAAAGATGAAGAAGATGGTGATGCATACTAGGCCAAAAAAAAGCAGTAGGCCAAAACGAATTGAAAAAACAGATTTTTTTATTATTGACTTTTTTACAGTTAGTTAAGCGTATGCGCGTCTGTCATGCTAAAAGGCAGGGATGTGAAAGTTTCGGTCACGTTTTGTTATTTTCACTGGTTATACGTCGAAAAGTGGCCGAAAAACATGGCGGAATTTGACACAAGCGCACAAAAAAAATTAACTATGAAAAGGTGTATTTATTCGATTCGATTCTTCAAGAGTCTTAGTTTGAATAATTGATGAATCGAATAATTTGAAAAAAACGTCTGCTTTATTATAACCTAACCTAATTTCTGCTTCGAATAGTTTGAAGAAATCTCTTAGTTTTGTTGTTTTTATTTATTTTTACAAAAGCACGAAAGACCTCAACGTATGGGTCTTGCTTTTTGTCTTCGTCTGCGCCTTCAACAAAGAGGATTTTATTTTGCCAAAACTAGTCGGGAGTTTACAAGATATTGCACAGTTTTGGCTGTATGGGCCCGAGTGTCTGGAGCATATATGGTTTTGGCTTGTATAGCTTCTTTTGCCAAAAGTCAAGTCGGGACTTCTAGCTTGCCAATGTAAAACAGGAATACAAACGTCACACAGTGCGCTGGATTGTCGAAAAGATGGACAAAAATTGGAAATTTTGTTTGCAGGTATTATTTACGTCGCTGATTTCGAGTCTGTTATAATAATGTTCAAAAACAAAATGGCGGATTCAATGTGGCGGCCAGTTTTTCTAGAAACTCATTCAATTGTTACAAAATTTCGGACCTAGAGGGTCGTTATCTCGCTGATTACAGTGAGTTATCGAAATTATATAAATCAATATGGCGGATAAATTTTGGAAATCTCATTAAATTAAATTTGCGTATTTAGAAGTTTTTGATGTCGTTGATCAGGTGTCAATTATTAGGATTCCAGAAAACAAAATGGCGGGTCCAATATGGCGGACAATTTTTTGAAAAATATGCGTATTAAAGGTTACTCGCACTGTACCAAATACGATGTTCAGGTTTCGGCATGCAATTAGTTAGAATTCTGAATTCATACATTATTACCTACGCAATAAACATGAAACTATCCCGGGATGTATTGGGCGATTCATTATTTTTACAGTTTTATGTCAATACAGTAAAAGGTTTTCCCTCGCAGTTGGCAGTCCTTTTTTGAATAAGCATAAACTGTTATTTAATAATTTCAAAATATTCAGGATCACCCTTCAATTAGCAGAGTTTATCACAAACTTCAACGAAAAATTGGCAGCCATTACTTCGAAAACGCGTTTCGAGTAATTATGATAATTGATTCGTAATCAGCGACGTCAACAACCCCTATATACGTCAGTCGAGATAGATGTCTTGTTCTCGATCCGCCTCCCCGCCTCCCGACCTTGACCGTGACACTTCGGGTTTCTGGTTTCGACTTCCGGTTTCGGCGTCCGGTCTTTCAATCAGCTTTAAACAGCTTTCAATCAGCTCCGCTGTTTAAAGCCGATTAAAAGCTGCTTATAGCTGATTGAAAACTGTTTAAAGCTGATTGAAGCTGATTGAATGTTGTTTAAAGCTGATTGAATGGCCTGATGTAGAAACCGGCAGCCGAAACCGGAAACCGGAAGTGTCAAGATCAAGGTCGGGAGGCGTGGAACATGACATCTATCCCTACTTACGTCAATTTGTAAAAATTGGATGAGTATTTCTAAAAAATATCCGTCATATTAAATCCGCCATTTTGTTTTTGAAATTTTTGATAACATATTCTTGATCAGCGACAAAAATAACCTCTGTAACCAAAATTTCAGATATATAGGACGAGCATTATGTTTTTGTCCTCTTTTTCGACAATTCAGCTGTGCGTCTTCTAGAAATTGAACAATTTTGGCATATATGGTACAGCCCGTTCTAAGACATGCTTAATGTACTTTAGACTGTTCAAGTCCCGTTGTGGAATATGTGTAGGTCTGTGCGGACTGTACAAGATATGCCTCGTTTTAAAGTAAACGCAAATTGTTAAATATGCATGCTCTTCGTGTTGTTTACGGTCGTAATTATCGTCCAAAGAAGACCACGATTGAATGATTGGTGAAGAGATATGAGGAAACTGGGTCGGTTTGTGATCTAATAAAGCCTATACGTGAGCGTCCCAGGCGTTCGAACAAAAACATTGCTGCTGTTGCTGAGAGTGTGCATAGTAAAGACCGAAATTTGTTACTTGGTCTTTCTTGGTCTTTCTGAGACATACACAACTTTGTGAATTTTGCGGAAAGACTTGCATCTGTATTCGTATAAGATTCAATTTGTACCAGAATTAAAGCTACTAGACTACGGCTCCCGTCGAACGTTTGCAGACTGGGTTTTGGAACATCTGGAGACGGATTCTCTTTTTGGCGAAAAAATCATCTTTAGCGAATTTTTGGCTAAATGGAAATGTAAATAAACACAACTGCCACATTTAGGGACACCCATTCACGTAAGATATTGGAGGCTCACCTGTAGTCTAAGGAACAGACTGTTTGGTGCGGCTTGTGGATGTGCGGCATCATTAAACAAAGCAGATCATGCGGTTACTGTTAACGGCGAACGGGATAGAACCATGATAGAAACTTCTTGTTGTCTGCAGTGAACCATACAGGCTTAGACGACATGTGGTTTTCAAAAAAGTGGCATTTAACAAGATAGTGCCACGTGCCATACAGCATACATTAATTATCGCAAGGTGCGGAGTCCACTTTCTCATAATTTTTGTTCAGAATTCTCTCTGCGCACGTATGTAGTCTTGATTTATCTGCCGCTTCGAGGTGGGCAATCTAATCTAACCTGAGTTAAACCAAGGGTCCTTGCCACATTATCCTAGTTTGGATCGGGAGTTCGCGTTGCCGCGCGTATGTAGTCATGATTTATGTTCCGCTTCACGGTGTGCAACCTAATCTAACCTGGGTTAAACCAACGGTCCTTGCCACATTATCCTATTTTGGACCTAGAAAAACTTAACCCTTTCACCGCCATTCCGGGAGATGTGACCCGAGGCCCTGAATTTATACAGCGCCGTCCCGGGCGATCTAGCCTGGGGTTTCTTTTTTTCACCAGCGCATCTAGTTTTCCGCTGGATTACTAAACGTGTAACGAGCCATCACTGAACTTAAAGGGGGAGAGAAATCGTGATTTTTTGTAAATTAAAAAAAATATTTTAATATTACGCAACGATTGGAAATCTCCCACAACCGATTTGCAAAAGAATCGGGTATTTTTAAAAATAATTTTACTGGCTGGGCGGTTTTTCACTTTTTCACACACAACTCGAACAGTTTTCGTTGCACGGACCTGGTTCCGGCTTCGGTGTATCCGGAACATCGCCGGCCATCCGACAGTCGCCTCACTTTTCGACATTTTTGCTTAAAATTTTTGGGACGTGCGAAAAACTTTTCTTTCAAATAAATCCATCCGTCATTTTTAGACGTCTAAATCGGCGATTAGACGGCGATCGGGGAGCGTTATCGAAAATCGCCGTGCGTTCTGGAATTTTTCTACCGGAATTCTTTCGTGAATTTCATTTTCCCTCTGCATTTTCGCAGTGACCACCGTAAAAGTGGTAACTTTTCTAATGCAAACTTATGGGGTTCTGTTTGAGCCTGAATCGCCAGGTCACGACGGAATTGCAAATTTCGATCAAATCTGAGACGACTGACGTGTGGTGTTTTCCGAATTTCAACTGGGGGACCGCACCACGTGGGTTTGTGAAAAGGTTCGGCAAATTCGGCTTTTTAATGCCCCCGGAGGCGGCAGATCTTCGCTGGTTTGACCGCGCGTCTTCGATGCTTTAACTGCGAATGTCCGTTCGCACGTTGCGCACCCCCAGGTTTCATCCTCCGTCCTGCCGCGCCTCTCGAGAGCGTCAAAACCCCACCTAAAATCGAGATTTTTGCGGAAACGGCCCGATGGAAACGGAGGCGGCGGTGCAAAACGGGATTGTACATTTGTAAAACCGAGAGCCACATCGAGCGGTACCACTTTCGCGACTCAACCCACGCAACATAAAATCACGATTTTTTTACCTTCGAGGCGCATTTTGTGTCGGATCTCGAAAATTCTTCACGGACGCTTTAGCTGCCGTCGCGCTACATTTTTAGAGCCCTCTCTCGCCGTACTGCGCCGTCCCCTTCACCTGTTGCAAAAGAAAATATTAGTTTTTTTGCCGATTTTGCAATCACTTCCACGGGCGCACTTATTTAATGGGCTACAGGTCGCCGATTTGGTTCGTTCTGTTCAGAACACTTGCCCGCAGATATTCCGGCAAGAATTTTTAATCTGTGACGACTTTGATCGCCTGGGAAATTTCCTGGGGAATTTAAAAAACTGATCGGCACTTCTGTCGGCCCCCCCGATCCGGAAATATCTCCATAAATGTGCAGTGTACTGTAAAAGTGTACCTTCGAGTTTGCCGCCGTCTGGGTTCAACGTGCCGCGGCGGACTCGCGAATTCTTTAGATTGAACCTATGACTTTGCGTCGGTGTAACCGGCGCCGCCGCCGGGTGCCTAGTTATCGAGGAGCAAAGGATTATAGAGGAGTACAATTTTCCTTTATTATAATTTACCCATCAACAAGAAATGTGCCATATTTACTACCAATTCATTTTGCTGACCTATCAACACAGAATCAACCAAACATTCCGGATTCAAATTCATATAATGATGATGACATTAACAGTCATTTTCTTTCAGAAGTGAGTTATGTTCCAGAATTACATAAAACAATACTAACAAACTATGTACCAAATTTGATTAATTAACATACTGATAAATCCTCAAAACCAGTTTTAAAGCTGTTTTTTTTTTCAAAAGTTTTCACTTCAGTCGGCACTGCCTGACTGCCTATATTTTTTTTTTGAAGAGAATCACATTTTGTGGGTTTGATGGCTGTAGACTTCATGATCAACCCAAAAGTCCTACACAGATCCACCAATCGTTTACCGTTGCGGTTGGTTCGCGCCGGATGCGTCGGATAATTGCCCACTATGTTTCTGTATTTTTTCTCTCTTACCAATTGAGCATTGAAGTCACCAAGTAGTATGACGGTGTGCCTCTCTGGAAGTTTAGAGATAATATCTTCTAAGTCTTCCCAGAATTTATCAGTTTTGTCTGGATTGCGTCTGTTGTCCTGGTTGATTGGGGCATGTACATTGACTATACTGTAGCCCTTGTTTGCGCATTTGAGAGAGAGAGGATGGATACACGACAACTCGGGGAGGTAAAGTCGGTGACTGAATCCAGTATCCTGTGACTGATTATAAATCCTGTACCTAAGTGGGATACGTTCTTCATTACCCGCTGGCCCACTTTTCCTTTGAGGATTCTGTAGCCTTGGGACTCGAAGGCATGTTCGTCTGTAAATCTGGTTTCCTGTACTGCTGTCAGTATTATGTTGTGTCGTGTTAGTGAAACAGGCAAATGTTTAAGTTTACCCACTTTTAGCAGTGAGTTGGCATTAAATGTTGCGAAGAAGCTTTGCCGTCTAAGTTTACGTCCGGTGATTTCAGGATGCTCCGACTCATCCTTAAAGCATGTTGGTGCGGACTCCCCAGAATGCAAAGGTCCGCTAACGTCACCATAGGTGATGGTGGATTGGTTACCACCTGGGGTAGTGCATTTAGCGAGATTTTCCTTCATGCTCAGTTGAAGAATATTCTTCATGGGACAGTGGCGAGCCACTGTCCAAGATACTACCCAAGTTGTTAGCTTGGGAGGCTTATTATTCGGGGTTGTCACCCCTAGACAGGTCGCCCTCACTACGGCTAAGGAGTCCTGTCCACCCCACTCTTCCCAGGTGCTAGGCTCCGTGCCATTGTTTACCAAAGATGTTCAAGGGGTATTATTATGTTACTAGGTCCAGATCTGTTTTAGATTTGTTTGTTTATTCATAATTTCTTGTAGGTTTCTTTTATCAAATGTCAAATTAATTAAACGTCAAATTTAGAAATTAATTTCAAAATAGAAATCACTAATTCACTTTGTTTTTACACAATTTTTTTACACAAACACCAATGCAATGTTAACTAATTGTTTTTCACTATAAACTTCTCTCCCTATGAACTTTACACCACTCACAATACACAATTTCAATCAAATACAAATTGTTGGTGTATATTTATGCATATTATGTGTATCCCATTAAATAAATGAAGATAAATAATATTAGCTTATTTATGAAATTAGATTATTACGGAAATTAAGGGGGGCGCAAGAATTTTTTTATAAAAAAGGGGGACGCAGGTACAGAAAGGTTTGAAATCACTAGCTTATAACATAGCTTCTTTCTCTGAAGAAATCATGACTACTATAGACGTAAATCGCGTTTTGATGTGGGCATTGCGATTTCGCTGCCGCGCCACTAGCGTATTTTTGCTAGGGAAATTTCGCGACGCATACGCTCCGCGCCGGTCGAAAGGAGACTTAGGGTATGTTCCGATATACACTGCGAGCACTGTTGAGTGCTCTTACTGGGAAGAAATGCGTTCCGTTATGGACTGACAGTATACTGCTTCAGTATCCTCAGGAAATATATGACGTCATAAATAGTCGCCATTTTCGTACTGTGAGCACTGGCGCTTTCGAGGTAAGGTGCTCTCAGTGCTTTGATCATCATTATTATTATTGAATATTGCTTTGGCCGTTATTGACATGGAAAATTTAAAAAAATTGCGTTTGTTGCAGTGTGAAACCAATACTTTGTACGAATTGGAAATTACTGATTAAATTTATAATCGTGCATCCATCGCTAAATATTCAATTCAATTCGGTTATAAAGTTATTATGCATTTAGTTACTTAAAAAACAATATTTTCTTTTAATAAAAACTATACTTACTTTTATTATGCGATTAACTCAATTGAAAATTAACTTGAATATTCAATTTTTAAATATAACTACATTGAAACAATATTTTTTCTTGTTGACAGTTGCCAGTATACTGGACTGCGTTCCGTTTTAAACAGTAACCAGTATAGATAACTATAAAGGAACGGCTTCGCAGTATACTAAATTGACGTCACGCCTTACAGTGCTCGCAGTGTATATCGGAACATACCCTTAATATTGCCAGGGCGCGTTATTTCGAAAAGAGCTAACGTCATGTGACCACCAGGATCGTAGGAACTAACGCCCTTAGTCGTTTTCTTTAGGGTTACGTTAAGTCGTTGGTGTACGCCAGGGGTCGGCAAACTCTATAAACTTAAGAGCCAATTTTTTTATTTAAAATGATTTTAACCCGGATCAAGAGCCACGGATAATTTTTTTCATAAAGTCATATTTTTGAATTTTCTTCATAATTGGCGTTGATTAAGCGCCTTTGCTATAATATTATTGCTGGCTTTGACTACCAAATCCAACGTCGGACTGGCCATATAGTTGAGGTGGCGTTTGCCAGCCGGGCCCTATCCTACGCGACCCCCTTGAAGGTCTGGCTTGCGGGGCCTGCCGCTACATTTATTTTTGTAATCTGTCTAAAGTGCTAATAACGGTAAAGTAGTTGATATAATTGTAAAAAAAATTGTCAATTTGTCAAATCAAACTGTTAAAAATTGCAATTACTATAAAATGATAATAACTGTCAAAAATGACAGTAAATTATATTAGCAATCCTTTATATTCAGAACTTTGGATGGTTAATTCCGGGTTTATGATTAAGTTAACGTAACGGGACGCGACGGCGATGTAAAGTGATTTGCCGTGAATTTAACTAACGGTATGTTTGTGAAAGGTCCATCGACTTTCTTTTCTTTCTGTTGTTGTGGTTGCTGGCTATTGCACAGTATAAATCACAACAAAATACCACCAATCACAACACAATAACAATGTCACTCTTGAATTCGATTGCATGTGCGCAAGAATCGAGAGCGTTGATTGGAAAAAAGAGTCATGTGAATCAGCTAAAGTAACGGGAAGAGAAGTTTGAACTTTGGCAGCTTTTACCTTACGTTAAGTTCTGCTATGTACGTCGCGTCAGGCGTAATCAGTCGCATATAAAAGAACGTGTTAATGTAAGTTACACGTAATGTAATGTAAGTTAAACGTCACGTCACGTCCCGTCGCCTCCCGTTACGTTAAGTTCATCGAAAACTTATATTCCCAAAACTTGTCATAAATGGCAACAACATTCTTAGCATCTTTGGATAATTATGTGGATTTGTCTAATCAGTTAAAGCTACATTTATAAATTTAATCTGTCAAAGGTGGTAAAAATCGTAAAATAGTTTAAGTCTGGTCAAATAACATTTTAATAACTGTCAAAATTGATAATAACTATCAAAAATGCTAATTGCTGTCCAAAATGACGATAGCAGAAAAAAACTGTCAAAATGACAGTGAATTATATTATCATTCCTTTATATCCAGAACTTACAATGATCAATATCCAGTATCCCCGGGTTTATGGGGAGCCACCCAGGCCCTTCCGACCCAGTCCGACCCTGACTACATCTATAACTTTGCCCATATCTTCTGGAAATGTTTGTCCGCAAAGGGCTTCCCTGTGAATTATGCAATGGAAAGATAACACGTCATGATCAATTTTTTGTTTTAAAATTGTAACAAATCCTTTTTTATTGCCCACCATACTTTTACCTTCATCTGTTGCAATTGACACTATTTTAATAAGATCGATGTGATTTTTATTCAGACATTCGTTTACTGCATTTTTTACATCTTCTCCTCGTATTTGGAACCAACTGATGATATATGGCGAGCAAAAAGGTTGACTTGTGCCGTATCCTTTATTGATATGACTAATGCTAATTTAACGTCCTCAATTTGTTGGCATGCATTTCACTTTTGACTGTTTTGACTTTTGACTGATGACCTTTTTTCTTGTCCTATCTGTTGTAGTTTTGACATACAATGGTAAGCTTTTGATTTTATTCACAATATCTGGTTTATTGTTAAAATTGTGAAAAAAGTGACTATGAGTTATGAACTTGGCGGCGGCGCCGGCGGTCCTAAGACTTCCGAAAAGGGGTTGGTTATTTGGGGCTGTTTCTTTATATTTGATTTTTTCGTTTCGATATGTTTCTGTAGAGCCATAAGCTCACACCAAAAGAGCCACATGTGGCTCGCGAGCCACACTTTGCCGACCCCTGGTCTACGCCAATAAACCAACAACTATTGCCCAAGTGGAAAACATTAATCGAGCCATTGCGGAAATCCAGCTCGACTTACTAAAGAAAGTCACTAAGTCTAAAATTGGGCCTCGCAGATGGACCAATGCAAAACTAGCCATGGAAGCCATTTGCATGATGTACTTTTTAAAACATAATGGTATCGAATCTTATTTGCAAATAAATAAATTCACAATATTTTACATCCAACTACATTTTTTTTTAATTTTAAAGCTGCGCGTCAACTTGTTGAAAGATCCGTTTTAATAAACCTATAAACTAATTGCTATTGATTGTCTCGTTTGTAATTAAGTATTCTTTTAATTAGTTTTCCTTCGGCAGTGAACGCGAACACATCACTAACTCGAACATATTTCCCCGAGTTTAATCGTCAAACGGAAATTCTCGCATCCGTGTTTCCCGTCCCGAGATCGATCGCCTCCTCCAGTATCCCGTTTTAAACGAACCGGATACATCACCGTTAAACCTTCCCCTCCCAGAAAACTTAATTCCTTTTTACGGCGCCGTAATTTTGTAGGAACCTATTGATGGACCTGCCGGTTTCCGCCCGTCAATTTCCCTATTGATTTATGTTACAATGCACCTACCAATCCGATTACTCGGGCTTAATGAAGTTTGAGAGCGGTTTAATGTGGCTTCCCGTATTATTACAGAAACCAAGTTCATTTTCGAAAAAATTCGCAGGTACGTTCGGCGGCCGACCGCTGCAGCTGTTTACAAGCGACCTTCCGCCCTTTGCCTACCAATCACTTGTCAGCCTGACCCGGCGACCTTCCAAAGAAGAAAAGGTAAGCCGGAACAATACCAAGAAATGTATCATAATCCTAAGATGCAAAGAAGACCGAACGGTGGACAACAAGTCCAACAAGTTCCTAACAAAGCCAAGAAAATCGACTCGAAACGGACTTTAAACATAACCAAATCTAGATTAGACGCAATTTTGGAAAGGTACGAGAAGATTTTCGGCAAGGCCACCGAAATTGTAAAGCAAAACCCAGCTGATCCACAGTTGGCCAAAAATCTTCAACCCAGAGTAAATTAATTCCCATCTTTTAATTAACAAAACAAACTAACATTAAAGACAAATTTAGCTTCCTCCTAGTCTCAAAGATAAAGCAAGCGTCACGCAGTCCGAACAAAACCTCCAGAATCAAATACCGGAGATGATGAAGAACGCAGAAACGTTCGAGGTGGAGGAGATTTCTTCCGACGTTTTGGACGAACTGCTGTCGGATCTAACGGAGCACGGTTTCAACAACGTCGCCGACGATCCCAGGCAAGATCATCGCCAGCTGAAAGCTACCGTAGTACAGAATCTACAAACCCAAACTAATCCTAGTTTGACTAAAACCAGACAACACGTACCCTCAAAGAACTCCTTAATATCTATGAACAAAGTCTCACAGGTTTTATTTTTAATTTTAATCTCATCTCAAATAATACTCCCTTCTCTTCATTAGCTAATTAATGAATATTACTTCTAGTATTACTTCTCTTCTGGTTACTGGTGTTGCTCCTGTAGTTGCTTTTACTTACTACCACTGCACTAGTTACATTAATTCCTTTTCTAGTTACAGGCGTTGATACACGAATTAAAAGCTCGTCAAGGTAGTTATAGGTATTACCGTTGGTCTTATAGTTAATGTAATTGCTCTAAAAGTTGGTAAACTTGTTATTCTAGTTGGTGTGATTGCTCTTCTAGAGAGTACAATTGCTCTTCTAGCTCGTAACATTGCTCTTCTAATAGCTGCTCTTCAATTTGTTAGATCCTTCTAAGTTTTTCCGTTGCTCTTATAGTTAATCTAGTTGCTGTAATTGCTCCACAAATTAGTGCATTTGTTCTTCTAGTTGTAGATTGTAGTAGTATTGGTGGTGACCACTTGTACTGCGACCTTCGTAGATCTATTGTACCCATCATCCTATTCCTCGAAACGTTGGTATACTTACCCATTTAGAGCGCCTAGTCCTGATTCCTGTAGGAATTTCAGGATCTGGGTGGGATTCAAGGACTGCATCCCCTGTGCGTTCAAGCAGTGGGTCCCAAGATACATCTGTCTCTTGCGGAGCAGTGCTCCGCAGTCTTTGAGCAGATGTATGGGGGTTTCCTCTGCCGAACCACAGAATCTGCATCTGTCATCTTCCTATAGGCCTAGAGTCTTGAGGTGCTTTGTTTCTAAGTCTGCAGTGTCCCGTCAGGACTCCTGACAGAATTCTAAGCTTGTTCCTAGTTAGTCTCAGGCAAGCTTTTGTTCTTTTCTGGTTAACAGATCCCACATTACTTTGGATTGTCTCAACCCTGCAAGTTCTTTCCTGGTTTTCATCCATTGTTTTCATCCTCTTATTTCTTCATCTAAACTTTTGTGGATGGTGTTCAAACTCCTACTGCAAAAGGGTTCCGGACCTATAAAGGGATTTCAGAATCCCTTGTTTGCTAGGTGATCGGCTTCTTCGTTTCCGTCTATACCAGTGTGTCCTGGTACCCAGCATAGCGTTACTTTATTTTCTCTCCCAAGCTTGTTTAGCTTTCCCACACAGTCCCATATCAGTTTGGATCTGATGGTGTAAGAGCTAATGGCCTTGATGGCTGCTTGGCTGTCTGACAGGATAGCAATTCGTTTTTTGCGATAATTCCTGTCGAGGTTGAATTGTGTAGATCTTTCGATTGCGTGTACCTCTGCTTGGAAGATACTTGGGAATGTTTCCATGAGGTCCAAACACTGCTGCTCCAGCACCTTCCTTTGTCTTCGAACCATTTGTATACCACTTGATAGCATTTTGATCTATGTGGTATGCTGAGGATTCGTCGCTCCAATCGGCTTTACTACTACACATTGCTTTGTAGTTTTTCTCGAAATGGTATTTGCATACCATTCCGTCTTTTGGTACTTCCGGTCAGGGGATTTTGGCAGCGAGGCTATTCCGGTCTCTGCTCCCGATTAAAATTGTCAAAGGCTCCTTCTATATCCAAGAAGGCACATATCGCTACTTCTTTTGTCTCTACTGCTGCTTCTATTTCATTTGTCAGCTGGTACAAGGCGGTTTCTGTAGATTTCCCTGCTCTGTGCGCATGCTGACAGTTGTATAGTGGTGCACCTACCAGCACTATTGTTCTAAGGTAATTGTCAATTACCTTCTCCATCGTCTTTAACATAAAAAATGTTAGACTAATGGGTCTAAATGACTTCGGTTGAGTGGTGTCTTTCTTCCCCACCTTCGGTATGAATACCACCTTAGCCCTTCTCCATAGCTCCGGTATGTATCCGGGCGCTAAACTACTTCCAAATATTTTTAGAAGGTACGGCATTAGTTCTCTCCCTCCTTTATGTAGGGAGGCGGGAATCATTATGTGCACACCTGGGGCCTTAAATGGCTGGAAAGTGCCGATAGCCCATCTGATTCGGTTTGCCGTACAGACTCCGTGTCTTTACAGAAAACATGTCTCTGTGGTTGCAACAAGCCATCGGTCCCCTTGTATTTTCTTCATCCCGAAAAATGGGTTTCTAGTAGGAGGAGAGCTCTCTGCTCTTCGTCCTCCGTGTAGCTCCCATCCGGTCTCTTAAGAGTGGCTGTCATTTCTACTCTATCCTTCGCTAGTGCTTTGTGAAATCTGGCTGCCACCGGGGTGGATTCTATGTTTTCACAGAAGGTCCCAAAGTTTTTCCGTTTTGCCCTTTTGATCTCTTTGTTGTAGATGGTAAGCAGCTCAGAGTATTCTAGCAAATTTGAGTTTTGCTTAGCTTTGTTAAAAAGAGCTTAATGTAGACAATTAACTTTTGCTCTTAATGTAGACAAGTAGTTCTTCTAGTTAGTATAATTGCTCTTCTAGAGAGTAAAACCGCTCTTCTTGGTCGTAACATTGCTCTTCTAATAATTGTTCTCCAATTTATCAGATCCTCCAGTTATTACTATTATTCTTGCCAGTAAAAAACCTTGCTCTTTTAGTTGGTAGTTACAAGAGTTGCAACAATTAGAATCGTTGCTCTTCCAAGTGCAATGTTCATTCATCCAATATTTCTTCCTTGGTCGATAATTTTTGAAATTGTAGACGGACATGCCACTGAAAAACATGCCAGCGAGCTTCAACTACCAGGAGATCAAAGAGAGTTTGTCGAAGTCTAAAAGCACGCAAAACGATGACGTGCATTCGACGAGAAGCGAATTCCTGAAACGATTGTCTCCAGTAGCACAAGGAAGGCCGCACGAGGATGCAATGGAATTACACCGAACTAAAAGCTACGTGGTGAACTTGATCGATACCGCGTTGAGCAATCACTTTGGCACTAACGTGTCGGAAAAGCATACCATCCACAAGGAAGTAATTGTTTTGAAGCAAAAATTTGGGCGTTTTTCTTAGGAAACCTTATTCAATTTCAGTTGATGAGTCCGAGGGATGCGGTTGAAATGTTAAAGAAGCATTCTACGTCCAAAATGGATAAGGATCTATGTATTGAAATTGCTCAGGCGCTTACCGACTCGTTTAGTTCTAATCCTCCTCCAACTCCTTCCAGTGTTGATAGCAAAGGTTCTCAGTGTTCTTGCAAATCTTCCATAGGTAACAACTTTCTTTCACAAAAAAATTGACCAGTAAGTATTTTAAAACGTACGATTAATTTTAGAAGAACCTACTTTTGTTAAGCAATTGAAGCAAATGCGCTGGGGCCATTTGAAACATATCCAACGAGAGGTCAGGCGCTTGGAAGAGTTAGAGAGGTTTTTAGATTCTTGTAATGTAGCCACATTTGAAAAGTACAACAATTAAAAAATAAGTCAGTTTGTTTTAAAAGTTTTTTTTTGGGTTAATACATAAATAGTTCTTTACAAGATAGTAACAATTAGAAATTTATCAGAAATATATATATACAAAACAGGTCCACATGTCTAAATAAATAAATAGTTTTTAATTTTCCAAATTTTTATCTATTTTTTTCAGGTTTACTCTCATCTCTTACCAGTGGTATGTACTTTACTTCTTTGTAGTTTTCGTCAAAGACAGGCAAATTGATATAAATTCCTTTCCCTTTTTTACCAATTTCTTCACTAGCTTTGACATCAGGTTCCGTAAAATTCTTAGTTGGAACCGTCATTTGAACTAATTCCTTGGGCGCTGCTGTAGTCCCTAATTTCCTTCCAGTATCCTCAGCATTGGGTATCTCCCACAAGGTAGTTGTAGTCTCCATACTCTCAGCAAAAATCAAACTCACCTTCTCCCGCTTCTTCACAATTTTCTGTATGTTACTATACTGAGTAGTAGTTAAACTTTGAGTCGTAGATTCAAAATCCAAAATTGGTGGAGGATCAAAAGCTCTGGTCTTCTCAGTATTCTGTTTGTCCTTCTTCAACAACTTAGCTGTAGTCCTAGTATTCTTCTCGGTATTTTCTTCGTACTTCAAAGGGAGGTATTTAGGGGTGACCACGTCTCTGGGAGTCATAAAATCAGTCAGGAATTTTGGAGTGTAGTTGCTGACGAAAGGCAAAATGGTTTCCCTGGCATATTTTTCGGCTTCTTCAAACATCCTTGCTAATCTTAACGGAAGGATTTGCACGGTTTTAACGATCGCGTTGAACGCATCCTCTTCTTTATCGTGATTTGTAGAGAAACTTTTCGATGAATCTTGACGCTTCCATTTCTGTTCCGATTTCAACGTCGGATTCACCGAAGGAACCCAATCGCTGTCTTTGTCTAGGTCGTAAAAATTGTAAACTAATTCCTGGTTGTTAGTAAGTTTTGAAAGGATGTTTGGAATTGAGTTTTTGGTGGTGGTAGGACCAAGAATGGGTTCGGTTATTTCGGTTTTTTGTTGTTTCGGATCGCGAGTTCGCTTAAGAGTATGTGGACGAAGAATTGGCTCAACAACTTCCTTTCCACCACTCTTATTCAATTCTTCCGTTGAGTTTTGATTTGAATTCGTCATTTTTATCACGCGAGTCTTGAACGCTCGACTTTGCTCACTTTCTGCATCCACAATATTATTATCATTATTCCAGGGTATATTGAAGATATCAAACGCATCCCGTAAAGGATTCTTATCATCCTCACTAACCGTACCTTCGCTTCCCATTTTAATCACAGGCGTTGGAACGAATTTAGATTTTGGAGCTTCAAATGTGAAATTCTTGGCTTTCTCGTCGATCCTATCCTCAGATAAAACGCTATCTCCACCCGTTTCGCTTCCCTTAGGAAGGTTACATTCCCCTGGGTAAAGTGGTAGAATCACTGGTACTCCAGAATCAAGAATCAAATTCTTCTTACAAACAGAAGAACTAAAATCAAAATAGGATAAATGGTGCTATTTGAAGAGTTGCAACTTTTACCTTCGCCCAAAGCTATCACTAAGAGTTATTTTATCAATCCTCCATTGTAATAAACCAGAAGTCAACCATCCACTATAGGCAGTGTACAAGATTTGGATCTTGGTTGGTTCTAATAAAATTGGATGAGGAACTATTATTCTGGATACTGAGGCTCCCAGCTTCATTTCCTCATCTTCTTTCCTACATTTCAAAGAATTTAGAAAAGGAAAATTTGTTTGTCAAATAATATTTACCTTGTTAACGTAAAAGTTTCGTTCAGAAAAGAATCTCCGATTAGCGTAATTTGGATCTTTCCATAGCTAATAATAGGAACATTGCTCGGGGAACTTTCAATTTTGATGTTGTATTGGTGAGCTTGAACATAAAGCCAAAATAACAAATTTGTCTTTTAATCCCAAATCGAAATTATCTTACAGCAAAAAGGTTCTTCGTCCCTGGTTATCAAGTATAACTGTCCTCGGCCTTTGGACCTATCTGAGTAATACCCCATATTTCCACATTTCCTGAAACAACTAAGTTTTAGCAAGTTTTTGAAATTTTTTAGAATCTTATTACTTTTCGTCAGAGCAAGGGAAACATTTCCCAGCCAAAAATTCGTCGTAGCTATCACAAGGGAAAGCGGGGAAATGGCACCTGGGAGACACGGAATCCGTGAAGAACTTGTAAGCTCTTCTATGATTACACAACGATCTTCCCTCAACAGCAGAAGCTACGAAGATTTGTAAGTAAAAGATGAATCATTGATTTTGTTGTTAACTTACACCAAATTATGTCGCTGACAGCTCCTACGAAAATGTTGCTACAACCTTTCTGCATTCTTCCTCCATTTGGGTAGAAGTCCACGTGACCCATAGGCTGCCAAGAACCCAAACCACCTAAGATAAGATTCTCTCCGTTACTGTGAATAACATCTACAAAATATGCGTCTGATTGATCCAACCTAGCTCTTGGATCCTGCGATTCGAACAATGGACCAGCTGGATCCAAACCTAAACCAAAATTATGAAGAAAATGTTTGTTAAAAGTAAGTTGTTTCTTGATTTTACCTGTTATTCTGCTTAAATTGCCCAGTTCTGCTCCAGCGAAACCAGCCACATGAGCTCCTAAACTAAATCCTATCAAGTGCATGTTCCTTAAGGAAAATCCAACTTCTTCAACTAATCCTCTAAGTAACATAGCTAGTTGTTTTCCTACCAGTCGGGTATTAGCAGTGGCTTTAACGTAATTTGGAAGTAAAGCTCCGTCTCCCCAATCCACACAAATCACATTAGCTTCTTCCTAGCAAATCAAATTTGATCAAAATTTTCAAATAAATCATTAAAATTTTTACTTACTACTGCTAATAGCGCGCTCCTCATTTCGTACACCCAGATGTGAGTGCAGTCGCTGCCGAAGCCGTGGATCACGACCTTTGTCGGCAGAGTGTTGTTAAAGCCCTGTTTGGCCCAAGTGAAGGCGTCGGTCAAGTTGTAAAACGGCACTTCTCCGGGCGGGTTCCCGCTCCGCCGCTTGCTGTGCCCAGGGTAGAGTAGGAACTTTGTGTTTATCTCTTCCGGACTAGCCGGAAGCATGTCCAAGTAGCCGAAAGGACCGGTCGTTTCGAAACATCCCAACTTGTCGTAACAAACGCTCAGTTCTTCACGTTTTACTCTGGAAAATGGAATATGTAATTTACACTGGATGAGGCGGTGGTGGCCTAGTAATTAAGGTGTCAGATTACAAAGCCATAAGTCCCCGCTTCGAGTCTGGGGACGAAAATAAAGAAAAATAAGCCAACGTTCTCCTGTGCATAGCTCTGGTAAAGTCATCACAGTAAAATGTACCTCGAAAAAAAGCCCCCTAATAGTGGCTTGTCATCCACCTTAAAAACTAAAGTTTTTGTGTAAGATTAATACACCAAAACAAATGTATAGGCAGGGGTGGTTAGACCAAAGGCCATTTTGGGCTGTAGGTCCAAAGAAAGAAGAGGAAGAATTTACTCTGGATAATAATGACGTTAGTTGATATTGAAGTTACGACGATGACAAAACTATAATCGTAAAGACCATAATATGTGATAGTATTAGAGAAAATGGCCCTTATCGGTGGTCAAAATCGAGTTTATAGCTTCCTGGCAAAAATGAGTTACCCGACTAGGAATTTCAGTTTGGTTTTTATTGAATTCAAATTAGACATGCCGAACTTCGTTTTTTGTCCAAATGGGACAAACGCGGAAGGTCCTCATCCCATTTGTAACGTACGTCCGTCTCCCTGCCGAATTAGAAAAGCCTGATGTGGTACAAATTCGGAAGCCACACTTGCATGTTATCACCAGAACCTAGTCTGGTTTTTATTAGGGACTAATTAGGCATTAGCGTGTTTGGTCCAAATGAGGTAAACGCAGACGGCCCTCATCGCATTTGTAACGTACGTCCGTCTCCCTGTCTAATGACGCAAGCCAAATGTGGCACACATTCAGATGCATCCACAAATGCATCTAGTCTCATCCGAGAACGGCTTCTTCTTTAGGCAGCAATTTGGAAACCAGACATTGTCCCAATCGTTAGGGTGCGGAGCTCTCATCCGCTAAACCCCTAGTCCACTTGGAGATATTGTTTTTCCACCCCGGAATCATTATTATATATAGGTATTAAGCCTTGAGATCTTCCCGGCAGTTCTTTCTTCCACTTCTATTATTGCTAGGATGTTCTTTCCTCTTGACTATTTAGCATCTTCTCGGTAGTGCTTTCTATAGTCAACTCTCCTACCTCGTTATATAGCCGAATCCTTTCTGAGCTCCATCTTGTTGGTCGGGTGTCTTCTCCGCGTTTCAGTGGGGGCAGAGGTCATCTTTAATAATCCTAGAACGGTTAAGATATGCTTTGAAGCACCCGTGTTCGCTCAGAAATTGACTGAGATGGTAGTTAACATTACTGTGCTTCCTAGTGGTCCATTTGCCTACGTCCTCGATACATTTCCTGGTCTAGTGTGCTTTTCCTATGTCTTGCGTCCATTTCCTTTGCCATTTCTGGGCTACGGCCACTTTGATGTCTACTTTTTCTTTCATTGTTTTCCTGGTTGCCCTTTTACTTTGTTCGACCATGAGGGCGTGATCGATGCGATGGCCATTATAGTTTTCGTTGATATAGCATCGATATAGCTTTGAAGCGGCTATCGATATGGCTTCGATAGCCGCATGAAATTCTTATAGCTATCGTTCTTTGTAGTGCTTCCAGCACGTTTCTATAAATTTTATGATTAAGGGTTTCGCCCCATATCTGATTTGAACTAGAACTAGGTATCAACGACCCGATACAATCGGATCGAATAACGCCAAATAAGAAGTCAAATCAAAAACAGAAGGGAACACAGATTGCGCGATAGTGATCGACGATTCTGTAAAGGCCTTCCGACTCCCAATTCTCAATATTCAGCTGCGGAGCCTCACAGCACTTCCACACTACCTACAATTGAAATTCTCCAACCAGCACCTCAATCCTATCTAACTTTATGTCAGTGCTTTTAGCCATAAAGAGTCACGTAGTGTACAAAACTCAATAAATCCTATTCAACCTAGCAACTTCAGCTAGGGTGGATCTCATATGGATTCCTGCACACCAACAAATCCCTGGCAACGAGAAAACTGACCGTGCGGCCAAGTTTGTCGGCCTTAACAATGATTCGCCTAAAATAACACTATTGGTGCTCTCAAAACCCACAGGCCAACCGCAGATGACCAACCGCAGAGATCAGTCTGTTTTGAGCAGACTGAGAAAAGGACATAAAAGAGCACTTACTCATACCTGATCTCCAAGACATCTGCTGCAAAGCGCGAGAAATTTGATATTCCGTTTACCGTTAAACACATTATCACAGAATGTGCAGTCACATATAAAATGAAACTAGGTCTCAATATTCCAGCTGATCTAAAGCATTGCCTTTGGAGTTCGGAACTATGCAAAAAAGAACAATTGGATTCTTAAAAGAGAGTGAAATGTACAGAGGTTGGACAAAATAATATGAACACCATGTAATAGTGCACCATGTAATATTGTTGCATGGAGGTACCAAATAGAGTACGGCTTGTTGCAGGATGGCACCACTGTGTATGTGTAAATTTTGCGACGCGGCTGCAGTGCCCAGTTGATGTACCACGTTTTGAGGTTATCTCATATATTATATGCTTTGTTCTGCGACGGTTAACACCAATGATCGGTGAAATTAAATCCATTAGACTTCGAAAGAGGATAAATCGTTGGTGCGCAGTTAGCGGGAGCATCTGTGACGAAAACGGCTCAACTGTTTAACGTTTCACGAACGACAGTATCCATAGTAATGACAGCATTCACAAAACATCATCAGCGAAGAGGATTAGTATGCGAAAGCCGAAGTTAACTTAAGTGGCAGACTAAAAAAACAGTCCGGCGGGAGCTTCACAAAGCTAACATTCATGGAAGGGCTGCAATTTCGTAATTTCATAAGCCAACGCAAAGCTGCAATAGAATTGGTTCCACGATCCTTAAACCTGGACCCTGGATGACTGAAAGAATGTGGTATGGTCCGATGAATTAATTTACATTGTTTTCTAAAAACGGCCGGGTTTATGTATAGAGAACACCAAAAGAAGCCTAAGATCCGGCCTGCCTGCTTGCTACATTCAAGCAAGGGGGAGGTTTCGTTATGTTTTCGTTATGTTTATTTGGGCGGCTATATTGTGGTATTCAGTTGGCCCGATCATTATCCTTACTGGCCGGATGACTGCGAATGAATATCTCGACACCCTCAACAATGAAGTGCTTACTATGACTAGCATATTGCTGCCAGACACTGCCATACTCCAGGATGATAATGCGCCCACACACAGCCAAAAAGGTCCAGGCTTTGTTTGTAGAGCAGAATATCATCAAACATCTTCCCTGGCTAGCACAATCGCCAGAGCTAAGCATCATTGAAATTTTATGGGGTGTTTTGGAGAAAAGAGTGAGGAGGAAGACAGTGAGGTGCTTACTATGACTAGCATATTGCTGCCAGAACTGCCATGTTCTAAAATGATGAAGCGCCCATACACACAGTCAAAAAGCTTCAGGCTTGGTTTGTAGAGCATCAGAATGTCATCAAACACCTTCCCCGGCCAGCACAATCGCCAGACCTCAACATCATTGAACCGTTATGGGGAGTTTTCGAGCAGAGAACCAGGAGCAGATTTCCACCTCCAACATCGTTGCGGCAATTGGCGGATGTTTTGCTACAAGAGTGTAAATATATTCCGTTGGAAACTGTTCAGACACTCTACGAATCTATTCCGCGATTAATTGCATTTTTTCCCCGTTTTAGCCTCCTAGAGACCACGGCTCTCGTTTTCAACTCTCAGCTAGGGTCTTCTGCTTTTTCTTGGCCCAGTATGCCTTCATTTCTGGCTGTGAGCCTGCTTTCTCTCATCCGTCCATTTAGGTCTGGTAGTGCCTGTACACTTCTTGTTTGTAAGAGACATTGGGAAGACTTCCTGCAGGATGGCCTATCGGTATTAAGTTCGGTTATCGGTTGTCTGCAATGGGATCTGCAATTCTTTTAAGTTTGATTTAACAGAGGTGAACCACTTTGCTTTGGACGCCTTTCCCCTACTTGTCACTGTGAGGATCCTCTTAGTGAGCCTGAAGTGATTCAGGCGGGTCATGTGCTCATAGAAAGTCAGTCGTCTTTTCCTCATATATGTGACTATGTCTTCCTGATGTTCGTAGAGCTCGTTATTGTGCCTGATTCTGTAGATATCGTCTTCCTATCTTATGGGTCCTAGTATTCTCTTTAGGATCTTCCTCTATTTATGTTCTAGTTTTCTGATGGGGCTCTTTCGATCCATCAAGAGGTACTCAGAGGCATAGAGTGCAGAGGGTCTTACTACCGACTTGTAATGCTTCAGCTTTATGTTAAGGAGGTTTTTACGTACGGTACGTCTATGGCCAAGGCTTCGCTCTCGCTTGCTGAGACCCATTCTCCCAAGTACTTGACTGCAGGAACTTTACAGATATTATTGTTTCCTAGTGGGATTATAAAAGAAGCCTGCTTGATATTGGTGATGCACTCAGCTTATTGTAGAGGCTCTGTAATTGATGAATAGCCTCCTTCAAGCTGTTGGCCAATAGGGTGAGATCATCAGCAAAGGCAAGACAGGGTACATTGAGGTTGTCTTTCTTGTACCCAAGCTGCAGTGATGCTTCTTATGACAATGTGGTGAACATTCTCTGATGATTTTCTCCAGAAGACAGTTGAAGAGGATGCACGAGAGGATGCACGATCCTCCTTCCTGACTCCTGTCTGGATGGGAAAGCTCGAAAAGAGTTCACCCCTGAACTTGACTTTGGAGGTGGTGTTCTTCAGGGTAGCTTGGACCCGTCTCGTCTTCTCATCCAGGCCTAGTTCCCACAAGGTAGAGAAGAGGGTCTATCGATCTATTGAGTCGAATACCTTTTGGAAGTCTACAATAATGGCTACCCAGGGGTATCCCTGGGTAGCCATTAAATCGGCTCCTATATGAGAGGATTGTTTTAAGGTTTTGAATCTGTTCTGTGCAGGACCTAGTCGACCAGAAACCAGCTTGGTATTCACCTAGCCTAGAGAAGATCTTGTAGGTTACAAGCAACAAGGAGATGCCACTGTAGTTGTTGAGGTCGGTCTTACTTCCTTTCTTGTGTAGTGCATGGAGCATTTTAGAAAGACATTCATTGGAAAAATAGAAATATGGTGAACAAAAGCATAACGTATCGCTAAAACAAGTTGATGCGACATTGAATGTCGCATGATAATTAATGTAAAAGTCTTATGATAATTAAAGAAAAGAAATCAATAAACAAATTGATTTAACTTAATTAGGCGACACAAAAATAATAGTACACAAAACCACGGCAGGAAACTCGAAATAATTATTATGCGAAAACATTGATCTTTTTGATCCGAAAAACTAATTCTCTTTCAATTTGCTTTACCTCGATCTCATTACCGCGATCCTGAAGTGTTATTCCTTTAGTGGTTATATTATATACCTAGAAGGATCTCGCTGTAGTGTTAATCAGTATAAGGTTAAAATCAGAAATTTCGAAGATCTAAGTTAGGCCGTACCACAGACTACCTTATAGCAATCGAATTTTGCATGCCTTACTGTGGTATATCTTAGGTTATCTATATAAGGTTGAATCCAGGAATTCTAAAGATATGCCTAAGTTAGGCTGTTCGCTAGAGCTTCTTCAGTACAATCTAGTTTGAATGTTTTTCGGGATGCCGTGTTTTAATTTTCTTAATAGACCTTTTTCGGACACTTTTTGACATATAAACGGTGAAAATAACAAAATGTGCCCGAAACTTTAATATTTACGCCTTTTGAACATGGAACCTTCCCCAGTTCTAATAGACCTTTTTACGTTTAGTTAAGCGCATGCGCGTCGCGCTTAACTAAACGTAAAAAGGTCTATTAGAACTGGGGAAGGTTACAATTAGGCTAGCCACAATTTGGAAGGCCTCATTATTCCCAAATTGATCTTTTGGCGTGCCTCTTTATATTCCTAGGCGGGTATGAATTCTTAATAATCCGGCGGTTGGTTAATCCGGTTCAATCCACATTCAGTAACCCGGCGCTCTGGGGAAACATGTGTTTTTTCTTTCGGCTGTCCTGCGTCGGACATAAACCTCGCGCACGGCTGAAATAAAGTCAAAACGGACACCCTTTAACTCTGAAAACTTGATTCGCGATTCTGACCAAGCTATCTTTACTCTACAATTGTCTCCTGAATTTTTATAATAGCTTTGCTGTTACGCTGACAAACGATGACATAGCTTGGCTTCAAGGCACAAGCGAAATTAATTTTCATTCCTTTTCTTACGATGAAATCGTCAGCCTAATTTGTTCCACGGATGGCGATGAAGCTAACGATGACTTAAATGTTTGAACTCTGCGAACTCTAGCAAACGGCGACGCGTTTAAAATATGTAAAATGGTTATTGTTTTCTTTTAATCCTGATATTCCTGTTTTTTTATAATCCGGCAGTTGTCTGGTCCCATATGTGTCGGATTATCAAGATATTACTGTACAGTATAATCGGTAAACGGTAAATCGGCCGTTGGGTAATCGGACGACACGTCCAGTAATCGAGCGGTCTGGAGACCGCTCGCATTCTTCCCTCCCACCACTCTTTCTTATAATCCGGCGTTTGTCTGGTCCCATATGAGTCAGATTATCGAGATTATACTGTATTTAGAACTGAGCTTAAAGCCGTTTAAAGTTTAAAAGTTTTTTTAAAAGATAAATATAGAACATTCCTCCATGTATCTCCCTCGCTATCATTTTATTCCGAATTAAAATTTTATGCTGAACTCAAATATATAATCAAAAAGTAATTTTGAGTTTCATAATGAAGAAACTGAAGATAAACAATGAAAATTGTTACGAATTGTGTATTAACTATATACACTCATCTCTCGATTTACAGGGTACATACGTTTCTCAATAAATCCAGAACTAATCCTGAGTAGATTTCTTAGGTTTTCTTTATTTACTTAATTGCATTAGAACAAAAACATAAAACATATGACTTTGATGTTTGCGGTTTCTTAAAGGAGACTTCCTTGTACATTAAGGTACCTTATACTCGGTACCTAAATCGAAGGATGGGTTATTATTATAAAGGTCCATAAAAAAGAAACTAATGCCTAATTAGTAACTAACATTGTTATTAAAATAAATATTTATGGGCTCGCATAGATTAGTAGAAAAAGGCTTAGATTGGAAGAAAAATTACAAAAACATATCCAAAATGTTAAAGGGGCCCTGTACGGGCCGTACCGATTGAGAAAATAATGAACAAGTTAAGGGCTTTTGTTCTGAATATGGAGGTCTAGTGATTTTAAAACATATATAACTAAGCCTGAAATCCTATAACCACTTGCAATCGAAAGATATCAGAAGATAATAAAATAAAAAACGGATTAATATATCAGAACAAGATTACCAACCATAAGACACCAACACCAAACTTAGACCAAACATCACATGTTTGCCTCTGCTGATTTAACTGGTCAGTGCAGATAAGGGCCCTTTTCTCATAGCATATGACGACTTGTTGGAGATGAATAGTGATGATATCTTACCTAGAATGTATTCTATCGTGTCTTCTGTGCCACTCGTTCATGGATGTGACAACGGCTTCAAGGATTTCAGCGTCTCTGGCCTCGTCTAATTTTTCTTGGTCCAGACTTGCCCACGGACTTCCAGAAACTGTAAGCATTTGCCTAATGAGCACATTTTAATTAACGGATTTAAGTTTAATGGGTAAATAGTACATTTTTAACGCCGTTAGAAATATTTTATGAGCTGTTATTATACAGTAATCGCTTTGTGTTTTATTCCTCACAAATGTCTGAATTTTTATTCCTCACAAATCAAAGCTTCGTTCACTTTCTTTCTTTTTATTAGCACTTAGACTTCGTCACCTCGCAATTTATTTGCACCCTTTCTACCGCGACACGTTTTCGTCCTTTAATCCATTCCATTTTTTTTTGCAATAAAAGAGTTTTTCAACGGATTATGGATTTTAACGCTCGCTAAGACCGCTTAATTTAATTGCGCCCGGTTTTTTGCACAATTTTAAATTAATTAAGAATTTCTCTGGAAATTTGCGTCTTTTGTTTGCTGCGGCGAAATAATTGCTTCCCGAGGAATTTTCGCAAATAAAATCTGCCTGCTAATTAGTCCTTTTATAAACCCCCTTCATATAATAACATTAAATTTATACCAAATTTCTCATGTAATCGGTAGATTATCGGTTAGATTAGATCGGTAGAAAGTCCAAACACGCAAGACTAGACAGACAAGATTAGACAGACAAGACTTGATTGATACGAATAGACAGACAAGACTAGACAGATAAGACTAGACAGACAAGAATAGACAAAACTAGACAAACAAGACTAGACAGACAATACTAGATAGACAAGACTAGACAGAGAAGACTAGACAGACAAGACTAGACAGACAAGACTAGACAGACAAGACTAGACAGACAAGACTAGACAGACAAGACTAGACAGACAAGACTAGACAGACAAGACTAGACAGACAAGACTAGACAGACAAGACTAGACAGACAAGACTAGACAGACAAGACTAGACAGACAAGACTAGACAGACAAGACTAGACAGACAAGACTAGACAGACAAGACTAGACAGACAAGACTAGACAGACAAGACTAGACAGACAAGACTAGACAGACAAGACTAGACAGACAAGACTAGACAGACAAGACTAGACAGACAAGACTAGACAGACAAGACTAGACAGACAAGACTAGACAGACAAGACTAGACAGACAAGACTAGACAGACAAGACTAGACAGACAAGACTAGACAGACAAGACTAGACAGACAAGACTAGACAGACAAGACTAGACAGACAAGACTAGACAGACAAGACTAGACAGACAAGACTAGACAGACAAGACTAGACAGACAAGACTAGACAGACTCGACAGACTAGACAGAGAAGACTAGGCAGACAAGACTAGACAGACAAGAATAGACAAAACTAGACAAACAAGACTAGACAGACAATACTAGATAGACAAGACTAGACAGAGAAGACTAGACAGACAAGACTAGACAGACAAGACTAGACAGACAAGACTAGACAGACAAGACTAGACCGACAAGACTAGACAGACAAGACTAGAGAGACAAGACTAGACAGACAAGACTAGACAGACAAGACTAGACAGACAAGACTAGACAGACAAGACTAGACAGACAAGACTAGACAGACAAGACTAGACAGACAAGACTAGACAGACAAGACTAGACAGACAAGACTAGACAGACAAGACTAGACAGACAAGACTAGACAGACAAGACTAGACAGACAAGACTAGACAGACAAGACTAGACAAACAAGACTAGACAGACAAGACTAGACAGACAAGACTAGACAGACAAGACTAGACAGACAAGACTAGACAGACAAGACTAGACAGACAAGACTAGACAGACAAGACTAGACAGACAAGACTAGACAGACAAGACTAGACAGACAAGACTAGACAGACAAGACTAGACAGACAAGACTAGACAGACAAGACTAGACAGACAAGACTAGACAGACAAGACTAGTCAGACAAGACTAGACAGACAAGACTAGACAGACAAGACTAGACAGACAAGACTAGACAGACAAGACTAGACAGACTAGACAGACAAGACTAGACAGACAAGACTAGACAGAGAAGACTAGACAGACAAGACTAAACAGACAAGACTAGACAGACAAGACTAGACAGACAAGACTAGACAGACAAGACTTGACAGACAAGACTAGACAGACATGACTAGGCAGACAAGACTAGACAGACAAGACTAGACAGACAAGACTAGACAGACAAGACTAGACAGACAAGACTAGACAGACAAGACTAGTCAGACAAAACTAGACAGACAAGACTAGACAGACTAAACGAACTAGACAGAATAGACAGACTAGACAGACTAGACAGACTAGACAGACTAGACAGACTAGACAGACTAGACAGACTAGACAGACTAGACAGACTAGACAGACTAGACAGACTAGACAGACTAGACAGACTAGACAGACTAGACAGACTAGACAGACTAGACAGACTAGGCAGACTAGACATACTAGACAGACTAGACAGACTAGACAGACTAGACAGACTAGACAGACTAGACAGGCTAGACAGGCTAGACAGACTAGACAGACTAGACAGACTAGACAGACTAGACAGACTAGACAGACTAGACAGACTAGACAGACTAAACAGACTAGACAGACAAGACTAGACAGACAAGACTAGACAGACAAGACTAGACAGACAAGACTAGACAGACAAGACTAGACAGACAAGACTAGACAGACAAGACTAGACAGACAAGACTAGACAGACAAGACTAGACAGACAAGACTAGACAGACAAGACTAGACAGACAAGACTAGACAGACAAGACTAGACAGACAAGACTAGACAGACAAGACTAGACAGACAAGACTAGACAGACAAGACTAGACAGACAAGACTAGACAGACAAGACTAGACAGACAAGACTAGACAGACAAGACTAGACAGACAAGACTAGACAGACAAGACTAGACAGACAAGACTAGACAGACAAGACTAGACAGACAAGACTAGACAGACAAGACTAGACAGACAAGACTAGACAGACAAGACTAGACAGACAAGACTAGACAGACAAGACTAGACAGACAAGACTAGACAGACAAGACTAGACAGACAAGACTAGACAGACAAGACTAGACAGACAAGACTAGACAGACAAGACTAGACAGACAAGACTAGACAGACATGACTAGACAGACATGACTAGACAGACAAGACTAGACAGACAAGACTAGACAGACAAGACTAGACAGACAGGGCTAGACAGACAAGACTATACAGACAAAACTAGACAGACAAGACTGGCAGACAGTACTAGACAAACAAGACTAGACAGACAAGACTAGACAGACAAGACTAGACAGACAAGACTAGACAGACAAGGCTAGACAGACAAGACTAGACAGACAAGACTAGACAGACAAGACTAGACAGACAAGGCTAGACAGACAAGACTAGACAGACGAGACTAGACAGACAAGAATAGACAGACAAGACTAGAGAGACAAGACTAGACAGACAAGACTAGACAGACAAGACTAGACAGACAAGACTAGACAGACAAGACTAGACAGACAAGACTAGACAGACAAGACTAGACAGACAAGACTAGACAGACACGACTAGACAGACAAGACTAGACAGACAAGACTAGACAGACAAGACTAGACAGACAAGACTAGACAGACAAGACTAGACAGACAAGACTAGACAGACAAGACTAGACAGACAAGACTAGACAGACAAGACTAGACAGACAAGACTAGACAGACAAGACTAGACAGACAAGACTAGACAGACAAGACTAGACAGACAAGACTAGACAGACAAGACTAGACAGACAAGACTAGACAGACAAGACTAGACAGACAAGACTAGACAGACAAGACTAGACAGACAAGACTAGACAGACAAGACTAGACAGACAAGACTAGACAGCCTATTTGTATTTTCCTTCATGTGCAGACTAGCGCACGAAGGCCAGCATTCCGTCCAAAGGACACTATGCTGGTGATAACGCTATCAGTTTTACTTTTCTCTTTTTATGTAGTTTCCCGGGATCTCTGAACCATCTCTCTGGAGTTATTGAATTCTAAACTGTTCATCATGATCCAGTCTAGATAATTGTTTCGCATGTTTATCAAAGATAAGCCACCACTCTCTCAATTTTGAAACTGTTAAGAGGTCATCTTCATCCTTGGGCCAGGTAAGTTCATGCATCTGCATATCTGTCTCCAAAGATCGTCTCCATATTTCGGTATCTGAGCAATAAAATAGCACGTGTGCCGCGGTGTCATTTTGGCCACACTCACAGAGGGGACTTTCTCTTTTACCAAATCTATGAAGGTACGCTTTGAAATTACCGTGGCCTGTTATTAACTGGATTGCGTGGTGGGACAGACTGATGTTGAAACCCCTCCAGGTCTTAATGGACGTTATAAATTGCTTGGTCCACAAGCCTGTTGTAGCCAGATCCCATCTGTCCTGCCAGAGCTTCTCGAAATGCCCTTTGGAGTACGATCTTAAAGCCTGTTTGGGCAATTTACTAAATGAAATTGGCAGATCTTCCTTGTTAGCTGCTTGTTTGGCAAGCATGTCTGCTCGTTTATTGCCTTCAAAACCAGCGTGTGCCTTAACCCAATGCCAACGGATCTTGTTCTTCCTTGAAACTCTGGCAGCTGTCTTCCACGTCTCAAACAATAATTCAGTGGGTGAATTTAAATTCTTCAGAGCATCCAGAATAGATCGGCTGTTACAAATGATTGAACAGGGTCTGCTGCTGTTATTTTCCACATAAAGCAAAGCTTGCAGCATGGCCAAAAGCTCAGCTTGAAAAATTGAGCAATACTTTTCTAATTGAATCAGCTTATGGTACACTTCCTCGTCTTGAAAGTAGACCACGAATGCAGCCCCCGTACATCTGATCGAACTCGAACCGCCCGTGTAAACCCGGAGTTGAAATATATTACTCAGTGTCAAATAGTATGTAACCAGCGACAATTGTGACGGATGAACTAGTTCTTGGGTATTTACGGTCAGTTCGAGCTCGCTTAGTGCAACCGGTAAGCCCGTTATATCTCCAATAATCGTATCGTCTGCGATCTGGTGTGAGTTGTGGAGGGCCAGCTGCTTGAGACGGATGTCAGCTGGAAGGAGACCCGTAATCACACAGGCTGCCTCAGAGGAGACTGTGCGATACGCTTTTGCAGCACGGATGGTGCTGAGGCGCTGTACGCTCAAAAGCTTTAGGCCTCCCTTCACGCCACACGACCTCTGCCATATTGGAGCAGCGTATAATAGTGCGGGTTCTATAGCACCACGGTATATATCAATTGACAAGACTAGACAGACAAGACCAGACAGACAAGACTAGACAGACAAGACTAGACAGACAAGACTAGACAGACAAGGCTAGACAGACAAGACTAGACAGGCAAGACTAGACAGACAAGACTAGACAGACAAAGCTAGACAGACAAGACTAGACAGACAAGACTAAACAGGCAAGACTAGACAGACAAGACTAGACAGACAAGACTAGACAGACAAGACTAGACAGACAAGACTAGACAGACAAGACTAGACAGACAAGACTAGACAGACAAGACTAGACAGACAAGACTAGACAGACAAGACTAGACAGACAAGACTAGACAGACAAGACTAGACAGACAAGACTAGACAGACAAGACTAGACAGACAAGACTAGACAGACAAGACTAGACAGACAAGACTAGACAGACAAGACTAGACAGACAAGACTAGACAGACAAGACTAGACAGACAAGACTAGACAGACAAGACTAGACAGACAAGACTAGACAGACAAGACTAGACAGACAAGACTAGACAGACAAGACTAGACAGACAAGACTAGACAGACAAGACTAGACAGACAAGACTAGACAGACAAGACTAGACAGACAAGACTAGACAGACAAGACTAGACAGACAAGACTAGACAGACAAGACTAGACAGACAAGACTAGACAGACAAGACTAGACAGACAAGACTAGACAGACAAGTCTAGACAGACAAGACTAGACAGACAAGACTAGACAGACAAGACTAGACAGACAAGACTAGACAGACAAGACTAGACAGACAAGACTAGACAGACAAGACTAGACAGACAAGACTAGACAGACAAAACTAGACAGACAAGACTAGACAGACAAGACTAGACAGACAAGACTAGACAGACAAGACTAGACAGACAAGACTAGACAGAGAAGACTAGACAGACAAGACTAGACAGACAAGACTAGACAGACAAGACTAGACAGACAAGACTAGACAGACAAGACTAGACAGACAAGACTAGACAGACAAGACTAGACAGACAAGACTAGACAGACAAGACTAGACAGACAAGACTAGACAGACAAGACTAGACAGACAAGACTAGACAGACAAGACTAGACAGACAAGACTAGACAGACAAGACTAGACAGACAAGACTAGACAGACAAGACTAGACAGACAAGACTAGACAGACAAGACTAGACAGACAAGACTAGACAGACAAGACTAGACAGACAAGACTAGACAGACAAGACTAGACAGACAAGACTAGACAGACAAGACTAGACAGACAAGACTAGACAGACAAGACTAGACAGACAAGACTAGACAGACAAGACTAGACAGACAAGACTAGACAGACAAGACTAGACAGACAAGACTAGACAGACAAGACTAGACAGACAAGACTAGACAGACAAGACTATACAGACAAGACTAGACAGACAAGACTAGACAGACAAGACTAGAAAGACAACACTAGACAGACAACACTAGACAGACAACACTAGACAGACAAGACTAGACAGACAAGACGAGACAGACAAGACTAGGCAGATAAGACTAGACAGATCAGACTAGTCGCCAAACATTTTGAATGCCATCGAGAGCATCAATGAAGATATCGCTTCCGAACTGCTGAAACAAAACCTCGAAGTCATTCAGCAAACCGAAATAGACGAGTTCATGATTAATTTAGACGCCATCGAGAATAAATCTATATTGGCAGCGAGCCCCATCTTGGGCGTTTCTTGAGTGCTGCCAAAACTCCCGCTGCCAAGGACGTCCCCCTCTACATGCATTTGGCCCACTTGGCTGGAAGCTTTTAAAGTAACGGTGGATCACATGCTGGCAACAATCTAGTCATGCAGGTATTTATGGTTCTTGCAACCGGAGCTCGTAGTTCCGAAATCTATCACCATTTAAAGAACATCATCAAGGCCAAGTACGGATTGGATGCCACGGCTGTCGGCGATGAAGGCGGTTTTGCTCCGAACGTTGAAAGCGGAGAATCGTCTCTATTGCTCATCAAGAACTCCATCGTCAATGCGGGATATCAAGGAAAAATCGATGTTGATATGGATGTATCTGAATATGGATGTAGCAAGAATCCCAGCTCGGATAAATCGAGCATTTGTCGCCCGTACAACTGGGGGACATGTCGTACAACAAGAACTTCCCGATCGTCTTCATTGAAGATCCCTTCGATTAAAACGACTGTAGTTCTTGGACCGCCATGACCGAGATAACCGACATTCAAATTGTCGGCGACGATCTCACCTTCACCAATCCAAAAAGTTTCGCATAAAAAGATTGTAATTGTCTGTTGCTCAAGGTAAATCAAATTGGAACTGTAACAGAATCGATCAAAGCTAATTTTTTAGCCAACGCTAACGGATGGGGTACCATGGTATTTCATAGATCGGGCCAGACTGAAGACACCTTCACAGCCGATCTTTGTGTTGGATTGTCGACTGGGCAAATCAAGACCGGCGTTCCGTGCCGTTCGGTAGGTTTGGCCAAATACATTATAATCTCGATAATCTGACCCTTATGGGACCAGACAACCGCAGGATTATAATAAAGAGAGGAGGGATGGAAGAGCGCGAGCGGTCTCCTGACCGCTGGATTACTGGATGTGTCGTCCGATTAACCAACGGCCGAATTACCGAGATTATACTGTAAAAAAATGTTGGGATCGTTGTGAAGTGTTGGGATCGAGCGCCAAATATGCTGGCAAATCGTTCCGCAAACCTAATTAAGAGAAACATTGTTTGATTTATGTAAGAGTTTGATGTGAGTGTGGTAGTAGATTTTGCTATGAATGCACTGCCGATTGATTGATGCCTTTTTGTAAATGAAAATAAGACTGGACAAGCAAGACTAGGCGGAGACTAGAGAGATAAGACTAGGCAGAAAAGACTAGACAGACAAGACTAGACGGACGAGACTAGACAGACAAGAACTTATAAAGTGTTAATTATGAAAGATTGAATTATAATTAAATTTAATTGGTGTATTTGATATTAGCTTAATTAAAACTAACATTAAATGCATGGAATATCTATTAACAGTCGTCTTACTAAATTACATAATTTAGGATGTCACGCGAACTTCGCATCAGGCAAATCACTACCAATGGAATTATTATTTGTAAACAATTTCAAATTGAGTTGGTTTACTTATTCATTAATTAGAACGAAAAATTGGCAATTAATTGCAGCAATCTAATTAATTTGTTATTAAATTTAATTAAACTTTAAAAAATGGTTAATTATTTTTTTATTTTCAAATTGGATTCTATCTATATTATATTTAATAGCTAAAACGTTTAATCCAATTTAAAGGGATAAGAACACAGACAAGTCTGTAATGTAATTGTGATCGAGCGAGAAATTAGAAGACAAAGACAAATATTATTGTCGGGAAAATAGGCGCCGTGCAATTGATAACCTTAGCTCTGGATTCAATATAAATAGTTATCCATCAATTAAGTTATTCCGTTCTGGAAGCTATGTTTCTTTGGATTACAAAGGACTTGGACAAACTAATATTCTCATAGATGCTGTCATTGCATTGTCTAGTGGAAAGACGAGGTGGACATATTATACATGTAAACCTGAACCTGTGTGTCCAAGAGCTCATGCCGGAGTAGTCGGAAATGAACGTGTAGACAGTCGGCAAGCTTCAGGCATAAATCCTTCTGGGGAAGATTTGCAGGATATCCCAGTTTTATGCACTAAAATATCTAGGAAAACTATTAAGCAAATGATAGCTTCTTACAGCTTAAAAGATTGGCAGTTGATATGGGACTGGGCTCTGAATGAAGAATTTTATATCCAACATAGAAGATTAGACAAAAATGGATCTACAGCTGACACACCACGCAATGAAACTGATCACTGGTCATGGAAACTTTCAGGGCTACCTCCACAGATTTGGAAAGAGGGAATCACCGCTATGCACATGCGGCGAAACGAACTCAACATCACATGTGCTATTCAATAGACCTTATCAAAGTTTTGTTAAAAAAAAAAAATTATAAAAGATTTTTTTTTAGTGCACATGTGTCAACTTCCGCTATGTTTTGCCCGAACTTTTTGACGTATAACCTAATTATTTGCCCGAAACTTTCATATTCCCGCCTTTCAATCTTGGCGGATGCGCATGCGCTTAACTAACCGTAAAAAGGTATATTATTCTACCACCGAACACTGGAGATTCCAGACGGAATTAAGAATTAATGGAGCAGGAGGTATCTGGCCAAAAAACGAAACAGAATAAAAAGCAGCAAATAAAAACAAAACATGTTGGAAAATTTTTAACAGCAGTGCATCTCAATTTAAGAGACTTGGCCATGATTAAACAAACTGTGTTCTAAAAATATGGCCTGTAACTCTTGCACAGAGTTGACAGTATAGCCATCATAGTGTCTTTTAGATGGAATGCTGAACACATATGCTACAGCATATGCGAAAACAAATAAGCTGTCCAAGAGCGTAGAAGATTGTGAAGCGCGGTTATTTGGTAATATCTTGATATCATCTTAAATTAATATTTACAACTAGAATCTGCTTTATGTCAAAAACTATTATTATATGTTTTTATAGTAGTTAAGGTAGACTTCCGAGCAAAGCTGCTCTGGCGTCACTAACGCACGCAGCGATAATATATGAGGCGCCATTCGAGCGCAGAGACACTGACGCACTGACGCTGAGCGCATCAATGTCGCTGCGCTCGAATGGCGCCTCATACATTTCCATAGTGCGTAATACTATCGCTATGTCGCCGCGTCAGTATCCCTGCGTGAGTGACACCAGAGCCGCTTTGCTCGGAAGTCTACCTTTACACAGTACTAGACAATTAAAAGTATTCGTTTCAAAATTGCTTGAAATTAAGTACTAAGTAGAGAAATGCCGATGTAACAAGCTTTCTTGTTTATTACAACGAAATCCTTGCAAATGCTTGCAGGTGAGAGCTGCGCAAGGAAATTGCACATAATTATTTTATTGGTCGTTAAAAGAAACTTCAATTAGATATATTTCACTTTTGCTACATTGTTTTACTTCCTGTCACATATTGACAATTATATCCTGTTTATAGCACACAATTAAAACAAATATTATTTAATTTAACCTTCTATCTTGTTCGCCTATTCTTGTCCGTCTTGAATATCTAAATCTCCGTCTGAATATCTAGTCTTGTTATTTAATCTTGTCTATCTAGTCTTGTCTTATCTGGCTAGTTTTGTGTGCCTAGTCTTGTTTGTCTAAATTAATTAATTTGTGGAGCTTGAGGTCCACAGCGCTATTCCACAGGGCTCAGTGATGGGTCCCACAATGTTGAACATTGTATACGATGGAGTGCTTCGTCTTAAACTATCGGATGGTTTGGAGATCGTCGGTTTCGCGGACGACCTCGTGCTCGTAGTATGTGGGAAAACTGAAAAGGAATTACAGTCTCAAAAAAGTGAGGTTATAGGAATAGTGGATGAGTGGATGGGAAGGAATCAACTGCAGCTGGCCCCTGAGAAAACGGAGGTTGTTCTTTTAACTGGCAAGAGGCATATAGAGGCAGTAAGGAACCGTAACAAGATTAATTAAAATACATTGGAAATATTAATAAAATTAGAAGACAAACGGATACAGCAAGTGCAAACATTTAATTATTTTGGGTAAAGATTCACAAAAATTGGTAGATCGGTTCCGAAATAATTGATAGACTGGAAAATGCTGCTAGGTTATATAATTTAGTGATCAAAGCCTTCATAAGGAAAAAAGAAATATCCAGAAAATCAAAAATTACGGTATTTAAAACTATTTTTGAGGCCTAGGCCGCACTACGGCTAAACCGTTGCGGTTTTTAATCGCGGGATTTTGTGACAAGTAGGCTAATACTAGTGCATACCTCACTTGCGGTTTTTTTCCCGCGACTGATTTTTCCCATAGCGTACTGTGTTTTTCTCGAACGGCTTAATGGTTATAGCGATTACCGCTCGCTGGAAAAAACCGCGGTCTCGGCCTAAACACGTATTAACTTACTAAAGCGAGAGCTGGGTGTTATCCAAACATACAATAGGCAAAATTTTAGCAATGGAAATGAGGAACCTTCGAGGAGTGAAGGGGATTACAAGACCGCATAAGCGCAGAGCAAGGGGCAGACGAAGAAAAACATGGAATGAGTCTGTGACAGAATTTTTTAAGAGAAAAGAGACTCTCATGGATCGAGGGGAAAAGCATGAGTAAGGAAAAAATGGAATGGGCTAGACTAGTCCACAACTAATATTTGTTTGACATATTTATAATACCTAGGTGTAATCAAAAATTATAATAAAAATTTATTCAACTCTGTTGATAGATGGAAATTGTCCTAGAACTAGTCAGGCGTAAGATACATCCGTACCTACTACAGATGGTATGCAGTTACCTTAGAAAACGAGACCTAATGATAGGAAAAACTGCCAAGACAAATATAATAATACTCGACCCTCAGGGATCTATATTAGGAGCGTTACTTTGTAATATATTCTACGATCAGGTAATAGGGCTGCGCATGCCTGCGGGAGTAACCCTAATAGGTTATGCGGATGACTTGGCTGTGATCGTAAGATGCAAGAAATAAGAGGAGGTGTGTATTAAAATAAATGAAGCGATACAGAGAGTGAGCCGGTGGATGAACTCCAAAAGCCTAAAACTGGCAGCGACTAAAACGGAAGCTATAATATTAACAGGAAGGAAAAATCTCTCAAAAATGGAAATCAAAGTAATAACGACATCAGAGAAATTGAGGTATCTTGGAGTCACATTCAGAAATACGAGTCTGACACAGCACGTGATACAAATAGCTATGAAAGCCGAAACCGTGGCAGCCAATCTAGGACGACTAATGTCATACATTGGAGGGACACGATGTAGCAAACGACGGCTGATCGCATCGGTAGTTTACTCCATCATACTCTATGGTGCACCTATATGGCGAAAGGTCATGGCAAGGAACAAATATAATCAAATTTTAGAACGTATCCAGCGAAAAATACTGATTAGAGTCTGTTGCGTATACCGGACTGTATCTAGGGATGCACAGCGAGTGGTGGGTGGGAAGCCCACCCATCGATCTAATAATAGAAGGACTTTCTAACATCTTACATCTAATAATAGAAGAAGATGTAGAAGGCTGGAAGATACAAGCAAGAAACCATCCGCATTAGAGAGCAGAACACAGATAACTAATCTGTGGCAGAAAAGATGGGAGAACTTGAAGGAAAAGGCGGAATGGACTCGAAGGCTCATACCAAATGTAAAAAATTGGATAAACCGGGAGCATGGTGAAGTGGACTGTTTATTACATGACACAAGTATTTACGGGGCAAGGATGTTTTGGCCACTACCTTAAAAGGTTCAAACTAGCAAAAACGGCAGACTGTTACTACTGTGGGGAGGACGATACAGCGGTACACACAGCCTTAGATTATCCAAGATGGGAAGCGCAAAAGAAAAAAATGAAGGAAAGCATTGGCGAAAAAGTAACTAGTAAGGGAAATGGGTATATGCTGGAGAGTGAGGAAACATGGAGAACTATAACAAGAAATTTAACAGAAATAATGGGAACTAAAGAAAAGGACGAAAGAGGTGAACGGGACAAATAGACAGGAAAAATAGATGACACAGCTTTTCCCTGAAGTAATACTACGGTGGTTTGCAGGGGAAAGAGGGACGAAAATGTGTTTGGTTATACTTTTATAATCTAACAAACCCTTTTCTCAAATAAAAAAAAGGAGTTGTAATCGAGAAGAGCATATTTTTCAATATTACTAAAACTTGCGACAACGCGCTAAAAACGGCTGCAGCACTGGAAAGGCTCATGCCAGATGTACGGCGCCCTAGAAGTAGTAAACGGAGATTGTTGTGCTAGGTTGCCCATTCTTCTATGCTATAAGGAGCCCCGATCTGGGCAAAGCAAATAAGAGCAATACATTAAGAAATAAGCTGGCATCGCTACACCGGAAGCCAACATTGAGGGTTTGCAGCGTCTATCGAACAGTGTTCAGAGAAGCCCACTGATCGCTGGAATTGTTCCCATAGAATTAATAGTACCTGAGAGTTTAGACAAATACACGACATAACGAAACGGCGACATATGGACAAGAACTGAATGAAAAAAGCGACTATACCTGAATCATTTGAAGAATAGAAAAACGCTTGGGACACAACAACAAACGGGCAATGGACAAGAAAATTGATTAGGGATGTGAAAATTTGAACCACGAAAACAAGAGGTAAGAGGTAGCAGGTGGAGTGAGAAAAAAAAACAAATAGGGTACATGCAACAATGGAGGAGTACATACTCGAGTCCGAAGAACAGTGGCAAGTGATGGACACTATAATATGTAATATCATGTCATACAAAATGTTCGACGAAAGGGCTCGACAGAAAGCAGAACAAATATATGTTTCTAGGGATACAACGCCATCCTGAAGAAATGTGAGGAGCGGTTCCGAGATGTGCTAGATGTATGTATGCGGAAAAGGCAAAAAAAGGTACAAAACGAACAAGAAAAATATGTGAACTTCTAACATTAGATATAAGAATTGCCTTTAATTCGGCAGCTTGGCAGCACATTATGGAAGAATTAACAGAGAGAGATATACCACCGTCATATATTCGGTGTCATATCTACTAAGAGTATCCACTATCTAGTAAGAATGGTTCGTAGCTATCTATGCGACCGCAGCATCATCCTCCGTGCTGAAAACAAAGTCCAAACCAGTGGCGTCAACAGTGGTGTTCCTCAGGGCTCCGTAATGGACCCGACCCTGTGGAACGTATTCTACGACGGTGTCCTCAGGCTGAAGTTACCCGAGGAGTTAACATCATAGGTTTTTCGGGCGATCTGGCACTCACGATAGTGGGCAAAACAGAAAGAGGCACTATGCTTAGAGCTAATTTGGCGATTCAACAAATCACCAAATGAATGTCATCAAAGTCTCTCCACCTAGCGCCAGAAAAATCCGAAGCGGTCCTGATAACTGGCTACAGAAAATTAGCCGCTATGTCCTTCAAAGTGTTGGGTGTGGACATTAAACAAAAAAACTTGGTAATTAACGAAAGTCTGTCCTTTGCAGAGCATATTAAAAAAGCGGCAGAAACTGGTATGACAACAACTGCGCCACTAGAAAAACTAATGCCAAATGTGGGGAGACCTAGAGGCAGTAAACGCAGACTTCTAAGCACTGTGGCTCACTCTGCCATGCTTTATGCAGCTCCCATATGGGTAGATGCCCTTAATAAGGAAAAAATCAACCAATTAGTAGTATACCATAGAAAAATGGCCCTACGAATCTGCAGTGCATGTTTCGAACAGTATCTCGAGACGCAACTTTGGTAATTGCAGGTATCCTACCAATTGAACTACAGGCAAAATATAGGAATGAACGATATGAGGCAGGCACAAATAAATCTTCTAAAAAGAGGCCGGTACCAAAGTCACTCTGGAGTGGCAGGAAAAGTGGAATAACTTCACAAAAGGTCAGTGGACGAGGATCCTCATCCCGGACATCCAAACATGGATTAATCGACGACACTGGGAATTGTCATATTATCTCACCCGGGTCATCACGGGTCACGGATGTTTCCTAGATTACCTACACAATATTGGGAGAGCATCCGACGTAGATTGTGTATACCGTTGTTTGTCCGATAGTGTCACCCATACCATATTCGAGTGTTCGAGATGGGAAAACGAGAGGGAAATGTTTGTGGACGACCAACTCGATCCACAAAATATGATGGCGCACCTACTAAAATCGCAGGTAGCATGGAACACTATCCACAAATTGATCAATACAATAATTACGAAAAAGAAATGAGAGAAAAGCAAAATCAAACCCCTAATCGCACGCAGTGCGGTAGGGGGACGTAGATAGAACAACTGTAACAACGTATCAACCAACACCCTGAAGAAATGTGATAAGCCGTTCCGGAGTGTTCGGGTCAATTTCATGGGGCTCACTTGTATGGTTAACCGAAAGGTGCCATCTGCACCCCATTAAAAAAAGGTATTGTCAGTCTAGTCTTGATTGTCTAGTCTTGTCTGTCTAGTCTTGTCTGTCTAGTCTTGTCTGTCTAGTCTTGTCTGTCTAGTCTTGTCTGTCTAGTCTTGTCTGTCTAGTCTTGTCTGTCTAGTCTTGTCTGTCTAGTCTTGTCTGTCTAGTCTTGTCTGTCTAGTCTTGTCTGTCTAGTCTTGTCTGTCTAGTCTTGTCTGTCTAGTCTTGTCTGTCTAGTCTTGTCTGTCTAGTCTTGTCTGTCTAGTCTTGTCTGTCTAGCCTTGTCTGTCTAGTCTTGTCTGTCTAGTCTTGTCTGTCTAGTCTTGTCTGTCTAGTCTTGTCTGTCTAGTCTTGTCTGTCTAGTCTTGTCTGTCTAGTCTTGTCTGTCTAGTCTTGTCTGTCTAGTCTTGTCTGTCTAGTCTTGTCTGTCTAGTCTTGTCTGTCTAGTCTTGTCTGTCTAGTCTTGTCTGTCTAGTCTTGTCTGTCTAGTCTTGTCTGTCTAGTCTTGTCTGTCTAGTCTTGTCTGTCTAGTCTTGTCTGTCTAGTCTTGTCTGTCTAGTCTTGTCTGTCTAGTCTTGTCTGTCTAGTCTTGTCTGTCTAGTCTTGTCTGTCTAGTCTTGTCTGTCTAGTCTTGTCTGTCTAGTCTTGTCTGTCTAGTCTTGTCTGTCTAGTCTTGTCTGTCTAGTCTTGTCTTTTTTTTTTTTTTTTTTTTTTTTTTTCAGAGAGGAGGGGGAATGCATTGTTGCACACCGGATATTCAAACCCGTGTAGTGTGGGGCTCTCTGATCGAGTTCTTCGTGACCAGCATACCCACTAAACCCCCTCCTCTGTCTCTACACTACACTCCACCCGGAACTGCGTGAGCATTACTTCAGGTGGGTGGTGGTGTTTGTACCAATTGTTTCCTTACTGTTATTTTTATTGTCCCTTACTCGTTTCGATATCGTCTTTCGTCTTCTGTCGTATTAGTTATGCAGTCGTGTGATAGACCATTTTTCGGTCTTTTCGTCACATATCTAGTCGTCCATGTTAGCTTCTTTGTGTTTCGTGTGATATTATAATCGCCTTCCATTCTCTCTCCATTTGTTCTTTTCCCAACATGATTTCGGTTATGTAAGCTTGTACTGCATTCCAGTTATGCTCACTCTCTAACATAACTTCCATGATGTTCTGTTCTTCTAGTTTTGTACCGCCTAGTGTCTCCGCGAGTCGAGTTCTTTCGTTCTCTGATTCTGTACACATGAAGATAGTGTGTTGTGCGTCGTCTGGGATATTACCGCAATAAAAACACTCCGCCGTGTCTCTTTTTTTAAACCGTTCTAGGTATGCGTTGAAGCATCCATGACCAGTGAGTGCTTGTGTAAGATGGTAACTCATATGTCCGTGTGACCTTTCATACCATGCTGTTACGTTAGGGATAAGTCTGTATGTCCACCTGCCACTAGTGTCGTTATCCCATCTTGTCTGCCATCGGTCCATGAGTCTCTTACGTGCTCTCTCCTTAGCGGCTGCTCTTTCGTGTTTTACTTCTTTTTTCGCCCTGTGTTGTTGCAGGTCTTCGTAGACTTCTTGTTTCTCGCGAATCAGTAAGTCTATTGGGGGTGTGCTTGCAAGTACCAGCGCCGCGGCCTCCGAAACCGTTCTGTAGGCAGAAATTACTCTTAGAGCACTTCTTCTTTGTACTCCTGTAAGTAGTTTTCTCGCTCCAATCTTTTTCGTTACGCCCGCCCATATTTCCGCCGCGTAGAGAATTTTTGAGTGTACCACATTGTTGAGAAGTTTCCGTTTTAATTCCCTCGGTCCTCCAATGTTCGGCATCAACCTTACCAAAGCTGTCACTGTAGACGCTGCCTTTTTCGATGTTTTGGCTATATGGTCTGTGTATCTCAGACCGCTATCGAGTTGGACGCCAAGGTACCTCAATGATTTCGATAAAGGGATATTTTGTCCTTCCAGAACGAGTTTCGGTGGGGTGAATAGTCTCTTATCCGTGATAAGTATCGCTTCTGTTTTATGAACTGCCATTGTTAGACCCTGCTCTTTTAACCAATTATTTGCCCGCCGAAGGGTTTCGTTAGTTGCTAGTTCTAGTGTACTTATTTCCTTTGCAGTCACTACCACCGCGGCGTCATCTGCGAACCCAACTATTTGCGCTGTTCTAGGCAAGTCTAGGTTTAGCAAGCCATCGTACATAATGTTCCACAAGAATGGTGCCAATACCGATCCTTGTGGGACACCCGCCGTTACCTCATACTCAACTTCACCTTCGTCCGTGTGGTATATCAACCGTCGGTCGCTCAAGTAGCTGCTTATCATCTTTCTCAAGTATTCTGGTGTCTGTCTTGATGCTAATGCCTTCATGATTACATCCCACCTTGCTGAATTAAAGTCTTGTCTGTCTAGTCTTGTCTGTCTAGTCTTGTCTGTCTAGTCTTGTCTGTCTAGTCTTGTCTGTCTAGTCTTGTCTGTCTAGTCTTGTCTGTCTAGTCTTGTCTGTCTAGTCTTGTCTGTCTAGTCTTGTCTGTCTAGTCTTGTCTGTCTAGTCTTGTCTGTCTAGTCTTGTCTGTCTAGTCTTGTCTGTCTAGTCTTGTCTGTCTAGTCTTGTCTGTCTAGTCTTGTCTGTCTAGTCTTGTCTGTCTAGTCTTGTCTGTCTAGTCTTGTCTGTCTAGTCTTGTCTGTCTAGTCTTGTCTGTCTAGTCTTGTCTGTCTAGTCTTGTCTGTCTAGTCTTGTCTGTCTAGTCTTGTCTGTCTAGTCTTGTCTGTCTAGTCTTGTCTGTCTAGTCTTGTCTGTCTAGTCTTGTCTGTCTAGTCTTGTCTGTCTAGTCTTGTCTGTCTAGTCTTGTCTGTCTAGTCTTGTCTGTCTAGTCTTGTCTGTCTAGTCTTGTCTGTCTAGTCTTGTCTGTCTAGTCTTGTCTGTCTAGTCTTGTCTGTCTAGTCTTGTCTGTCTAGTCTTGTCTGTCTAGTCTTGTCTGTCT